>OZ038383.1:125128393-125570888 GCA_964036045.1 Eutreptiella sp. 'Long Island Sound 2002' | reverse complement strand
CGAAGAGGTTGAGGGGCGGATCGACGGCACTTCAGGTCAAGGGGGGGCAGTGGCTTTGACCGCTTGCAACTTTGATGGAGTTGGTGATGCGCGTTGGTTTTACCGTGTGGAAAGCGCGATTTCCCTTACCCTACGGGCGCATAAAACCACCGTTCAAGGCGAAGACCTGCGCAATGCAGGAGATGTTTTCTTTTCCCTGCGCCCCAGAGAGGTTGAGGAAATCTCGCTCGGTAATTTCGACGACCACGCCATCTATGCCCCGGGGGCAGTGCGACGGCGTTCTTCTTCTTGCAAGACGGGAACGATCGGTTCGATGGGCAAAATGGCTTTGCCGATGTGCATGCCGGGCTTGGCAATGACATTGGCAATTTCAACACTGGTGGTGGCGGTATTTTCCGGGGTGGCGCGGGGGATGACTTTGCCGTGTTTGACGACGCCGGTAGGGACAATGCGGCGATCATGGGCGCGGATAACGATGTGGTCCGGATCGAGCGGTTTCGCGGCACTGCTGACGGTGGCACGGGCTATGACACGATTGCCTTCGATGTGAATTTCAACTCGCGGATCGTCGCCAACCTTGCAGCGGGCACGGTTGTTTCGTTCAATGGTCTGGTGGTCAACAACTCGGAACAGGTCGATATGACCTTGGAAAACTTCGAGGTGGTCATCGCGACAGAGTTCAACGACCTGATAGACGGCAGCAGCCGATCCGAGCAGATCCTCGGGCGTGGCGGCAATGACACGTTGCGCGGCGCAGAGGGCCGGGACAAGCTTTATGGCGGTGCGGGCAATGACACGCTCGAAGGTGGCGCTGACGAGGATTTGCTGCATGGCGGTCCAGGTAACGACCGTCTCGACGGGGGCGCAGGCAATGATACCGCGTCTTACACATGGGCCCGTCCCGGCGGTCTGGACGGCGCGATTATTGCGGATGGTTTCGGGGCTGTGACGGTCAATCTGGAAACCGGCAGCGCAACAGGTGCCTTTGGCACTGATGTTTTGATTTCCATAGAGAATGTGATCGGCACCGGCGCGGATGACCGTCTGATCGGCAATGCGCTGAACAACATGTTGTCGGGCGGTGCGGGCCATGACAGCCTTGAGGGCGGAGCTGGTGACGATATTCTCATCACGGGTGCAGGGGATGATACCGTCGTTGCAGGGGCAGGGGATGATACGGTCGTCGTCGGACTTGGCAGCAAGACCCTTGATGGGGGTTTTGGCTTTGACACGCTGGACTTTGGCACATCATCCGGCGCGATCAACCTGAACCTCGCCACCGGTATCAAGTTGCACCCCTCAGTTGCACCCCTCAGTTGCACCCCCCAGTTGCACCCCCCGTTGCACCCCCCAGTTGCACCCCTCAGTTGCACCCCTCAGTTGCACCCCTCAGTTGCACCCCCCAGTTGCACCCCTCAGTTGCACCCCTCAGTTGCACCCCCCAGTTGCACCCCCCAGTTGCACCCCTCAGTTGCACCCCTCAGTTACACCCCTCAGTTGCACCCCCCAGTTGCACCCCTCAGTTGCACCCCCCAGTTGCACCCCTCAGTTGCACCCCCCAGTTGCACCCCTCAGTTGCACCCCCCAGTTGCACCCCTCAGTTGCACCCCTCAGTTGCACCCCCCAGTTGCACCCCTCAGTTGCACCCCTCAGTTGCACCCCTCAGTTGCACCCCTCAGTTGCACCCCTCAGTTGCATCCCTCAGTTGCACTCCTCAGTTGCACCTCTCAGTTGCAGCCCTCAGTTGCACCCCTCAGTTGCACCCCCGAGTTGCACCCCTCAGTTGCACCCCTCAGTTGCACCCGTCAGTTGCACCCGTCAGTTGCACCCGTCAGTTGCACCCCTCAGTTGCAGCCCTCAGTCGCACCCCTCACTGGCACCCCCCAGTTGCACCCCTCAGTTGCACCCCTCAGTTGCACCCCCGAGTTGCACCCCTCAGTTGCACCCCCCAGTTGCAGCCCTCAGTTGCACCCCTCATTTGCACCCCCCAGTTGCACCCGTCAGTTGCACCCCTCAGTTGCACCCCCCAGTTGCACCCCTCAGTTGCACCCCTCAGTTGCACCCGTCAGTTGCACCCGTCAGTTGCACCCCCCAGTTGCATCCCTCAGTTGCACCCCTCAGTTGCACCCCCCAGTTGCACCCCCCAGTTGCACCCCTCAGTTGCACCCCTCAGTTGCACCCCTCAGTTGCACCCCTCAGTTGCAACCCTCAGTTGCACCCCCCAGTTGCACCCCTCAGTTGCACCCCTCAGTTGCACCCCCCAGTTGCACCCCCCAGTTGCAGCCCTCAGTTGCACCCCTCAGCTGCACCCCCCAGTTGCAGCCCTCAGTTGCACCCATCAGTTGCGGCCATCAGTTGCACCCTTCAGTTGCACCCCTCAGTTGCACCCCTCAGTTGCACCCCTCAGTTGCACCCCTCAGTGGCACCCCTCAGTTGCACCCCCCAGTTGCACCCCTCAGTTGCACCCCTCAGTTGCACCCCTCAGTTACACCCCTCAGTTGCACCCCTCATTTGCACCCCTCAGTTGCACCCCTCAGTTGCACCCCCCAGTTGCACCCCTCAGATGCACCCCTCAGTTGCACCCCTCAGTTGCACCCCCCAGTTGCACCCCTCAGTTGCACCCCTCAGTTGCACCCCTCAGTTGCACCCCCCAGTTGCACACCTCAGTTGCACCCCTCAGTTGCACCCCTCAGTTGCACCCCTCAGCTGCACCCCTCAGTTGCACCCCCCAGTTGCACCCCTCAGTTGCACCCCCCAGTTGCACCCCCCAGTTGCACCCCCCAGTTGCACCCCTCAGTTGCACCCCTCAGTTGCACGCCCCAGTTGCACCCCTCAGTTGCACCCCTCAGTTGCAGCCCCCAGTTGCACCCCCGAGTTGCACCCCTGAGCTGCACCCCTCAGTTGCACCCCCCAGTTGCACCCCTCAGTTGCACCCCCCGGTTGCACCCCTCAGCTGCACCCCTCAGTTGCACCCCCCAGTTGCACCCCTCAGTTGCACCCCCCAGTTGCACCCCCCAGTTGCACCCCTCAGTTGCACCCCTCAGTTGCACGCCCCAGTTGCACCCCTCAGTTGCACCCCTCAGTTGCAGCCCCCAGTTGCACCCCCCAGTTGCACCCCTCAGTTGCACCCCTCAGTTGCACCCCTCAGTTGCACCCCCCCAGTTGCACCCCCCCAGTTGCACCCCTCAGTTGCACCCCTCAGTTGCACCCCCGAGTTGCACCCCTCAGTTGCACCCCCCAGTTGCAGCCCTCAGTTGCACCCCTCATTTGCACCCCCCAGTTGCACCCCTCAGTTGCACCCCTCAGTTGCACCCCCCAGTTGCACCCCTCAGTTGCACCCCTCAGTTGCACCCGTCAGTTGCACCCCTCAGTTGCACCCCCCAGTTGCACCCCTCAGTTGCACCCCTCAGTTGCACCCCCCAGTTGCACCCCCCAGTTGCACCCCTCAGTTGCACCCCTCAGTTGCACCCCCCAGTTGCACCCCTCAGTTGCAACCCTCAGTTGCACCCCCCAGTTGCACCCCTCAGTTGCACCCCTCAGTTGCACCCCCCAGTTGCACCCCCCCGTTGCACCCCCCAGTTGCACCCCTCAGTTGCACCCCTCAGTTGCACCCCTCAGTTGCACCCCCCAGTTGCACCCCTCAGTTGCACCCCTCAGTTGCACCCCCCAGTTGCACCCCCCAGTTGCACCCCTCAGTTGCACCCCTCAGTTACACCCCTCAGTTGCACCCCCCCGTTGCACCCCTCAGTTGCACCCCCCAGTTGCACCCCTCAGTTGCACCCCCCAGTTGCACCCCTCAGTTGCACCCCCCAGTTGCACCCCTCAGTTGCACCCCTCAGTTGCACCCCCCAGTTGCACCCCTCAGTTGCACCCCTCAGTTGCACCCCTCAGTTGCACCCCTCAGTTGCACCCCTCAGTTGCATCCCTCAGTTGCACTCCTCAGTTGCACCTCTCAGTTGCAGCCCTCAGTTGCACCCCTCAGTTGCACCCCCGAGTTGCACCCCTCAGTTGCACCCCTCAGTTGCACCCGTCAGTTGCACCCGTCAGTTGCACCCGTCAGTTGCACCCCTCAGTTGCAGCCCTCAGTCGCACCCCTCACTGGCACCCCCCAGTTGCACCCCTCAGTTGCACCCCTCAGTTGCACCCCCGAGTTGCACCCCTCAGTTGCACCCCCCAGTTGCAGCCCTCAGTTGCACCCCTCATTTGCACCCCCCAGTTGCACCCGTCAGTTGCACCCCTCAGTTGCACCCCCCAGTTGCACCCCTCAGTTGCACCCCTCAGTTGCACCCGTCAGTTGCACCCGTCAGTTGCACCCCCCAGTTGCATCCCTCAGTTGCACCCCTCAGTTGCACCCCCCAGTTGCACCCCCCAGTTGCACCCCTCAGTTGCACCCCTCAGTTGCACCCCCCAGTTGCACCCCTCAGTTGCAACCCTCAGTTGCACCCCCCAGTTGCACCCCTCAGTTGCACCCCTCAGTTGCACCCCCCAGTTGCACCCCCCAGTTGCAGCCCTCAGTTGCACCCCTCAGCTGCACCCCCCAGTTGCAGCCCTCAGTTGCACCCATCAGTTGCACCCATCAGTTGCACCCTTCAGTTGCACCCCTCAGTTGCACCCCTCAGTTGCACCCCTCAGTTGCACCCCTCAGTGGCACCCCTCAGTTGCAGCCCCCAGTTGCACCCCTCAGTTGCACCCCTCAGTTGCACCCCTCAGTTACACCCCTCAGTTGCACCCCTCATTTGCACCCCTCAGTTGCACCCCTCAGTTGCACCCCCCAGTTGCACCCCTCAGATGCACCCCTCAGTTGCACCCCTCAGTTGCACCCCCCAGTTGCACCCCTCAGTTGCACCCCTCAGTTGCACCCCTCAGTTGCACCCCCCAGTTGCACACCTCAGTTGCACCCCTCAGTTGCACCCCTCAGTTGCACCCCTCAGCTGCACCCCTCAGTTGCACCCCCCAGTTGCACCCCTCAGTTGCACCCCCCAGTTGCACCCCCCAGTTGCACCCCCCAGTTGCACCCCTCAGTTGCACCCCTCAGTTGCACGCCCCAGTTGCACCCCTCAGTTGCACCCCTCAGTTGCAGCCCCCAGTTGCACCCCCCAGTTGCACCCCTCAGCTGCACCCCTCAGTTGCACCCCCCAGTTGCACCCCTCAGTTGCACCCCCCGGTTGCACCCCTCAGCTGCACCCCTCAGTTGCACCCCCCAGTTGCACCCCTCAGTTGCACCCCCCAGTTGCACCCCCCAGTTGCACCCCTCAGTTGCACCCCTCAGTTGCACGCCCCAGTTGCACCCCTCAGTTGCACCCCTCAGTTGCAGCCCCCAGTTGCACCCCCCAGTTGCACCCCTCAGTTGCACCCCTCAGTTGCACCCCTCAGTTGCACCCCCCCAGTTGCACCCCCCCAGTTGCACCCCTCAGTTGCACCCCTCAGTTGCACCCCCCAGTTGCACCCCTCAGCTGCACCCCTCAGTTGCACCCCCCAGTTGCACCCCTCAGTTGCACCCCCCAGTTGCACCCCCCAGTTGCACCCCTCAGTTGCACCCCTCAGTTGCACGCCCCCGTTGCACCCCTCAGTTGCACCCCTCAGTTGCAGCCCCCAGTTGCACCCCCCAGTTGCACCCCTCAGTTGCACCCCTCAGTTGCACCCATCAGTTGCACCCCTCAGTTGCACCCTCCAGTTGCACCCCTCAGTTGCACCCCTCAGTTGCACGCCTCAGTTGCAGCCCTCCGTTGCACCCCTCAGTTGCACCCCCCAGTTGCACCCCTCAGTTGAACCCCTCCGTTGCACCCCTCAGTTGCACCCCCCAGTTGCACACCTCAGTTGCACCCCCCAGTTGCACCCCCCAGTTGCACCCCCCAGTTGCACCCCTCAGTTGCACCCCTCAGTTGCACCCCCCAGTTGCACGCCTCAGTTGCACCCCCCAGTTGCACCCCTCAGTTGCACCCCCCAGTTGCACCCCTCAGTTGCACCCCTCAGTTGCACCCCTCAGTTGCACCCTTCAGTTGCACTCCTCAGTTGCACCCCCCAGTTGCACCCCTCAGTTGCATCCCTCAGTTGCACCCCCCAGTTGCACCCCTCAGTTGCACCCCCCAGTTGCACCCCCCGGTTGCACCCCTCAGTTGCACCCCTCAGTTGCACCCCTCAGTTGCACCCCTCAGTTGCACCCCTCAGTTGCACCCCCCAGTTGCACCCCCCAGTTGCACCCCTCAGTTGCAGCCCGCAGTTGCACCCCTCAGTTGCACCCCCCAGTTGCACCCCTCAGTTGCACCCCTCAGTTGCACCCCTCAGTTGCACCCCTCAGTTGCAGCCCCCAGTTGCACCCCCCAGTTGCACCCCCAGTTGCACCCCTCAGTTGCACCCCTCAGTTGCACCCCTCAGTTGCACCCCTCAGTCGCACCCCTCAGTCGCACCCCTCAGTTGCACCCCTCAGTTGCACCCCTCAGTTGCACCCCTCAGTTGCACCCCTCAGTTGCACCCCCCAGTTGCACCCCTCAGTTGCAACCCTCAGTTGCACCCCTCAGTTGCACCCCCCAGTTGCACCCCCCAGTTGCACCCCTCAGTTGCAGCCCGCAGTTGCACCCCTCAGTTGCACCCCTCAGTTGCACCCCCCAGTTGCACCCCTCAGTTGCAACCCTCAGTTGCACCCCTCAGTTGCACCCCTCAGTTGCACCCCCCAGCTGCACCCCCCAGTTGCACCCCTCAGTTGCACCCCTCAGTTGCACCCCTCAGTTGCAGCCCTCAGTCGCACCCCTCAGTTGCACCCCTCAGTTGCACCCCTCAGTTGCACCCCTCAGTTGCACCCCTCAGTTGCACCCCTCAGTTGCACCCCCCGGTTGCACCCCTCAGTTGCACCCCTCAGTTGCACCCCTCAGTCGCACCCCTCAGTCGCACCCCTCAGTTGCACCCCTCAGTTGCACCCCTCAGTTGCACCCCCCGGTTGCACCCCTCAGTTGCACCCCTCAGTTGCACCCCTCAGTTGCACCCCTCAGTTGCACCCCTCAGTTGCACCCCCCAGTTGCACCCCCCAGTTGAACCCCTCAGTTGCAGCCCGCAGTTGCACCCCTCAGTTGCACCCCCCAGTTGCACCCCTCAGTTGCACCCCTCAGTTGCACCCCTCAGTTGCACCCCTCAGTTGCACCCCTCAGTTGCACCCCTCAGTTGCACCCCCCAGTTGCACCCCTCAGTTGCACCCCTCAGTTGCACCCCTCAGTTGCACCCCTCAGTTGCACCCCCCAGTTGCACCCCTCAGTTGCAACCCTCAGTTGCACCCCTCAGTTGCACCCCTCAGTTGCACCCCCCAGCTGCACCCCCCAGTTGCACCCCTCAGTTGCACCCCTCAGTTGCACCCCTCAGTTGCAGCCCTCAGTCGCACCCCTCAGTTGCACCCCTCAGTTGCACCCCTCAGTTGCACCCCTCAGTTGCACCCCTCAGTTGCACCCCTCAGTTGCACCCCCCGGTTGCACCCCTCAGTTGCACCCCTCAGTTGCACCCCTCAGTTGCACCCCTCAGTTGCACCCCCCCGTTGCACCCCTCAGTTGCAACCCTCAGTTGCACCCCTCAGTTGCACCCCTCAGTTGCACCCCCCAGTTGCAACCCTCAGTTGCACCCCCCAGTTGCACCCCTCAGTTGCACCCCTCAGTTGCACCCCCCAGTTGCACCCCTCAGTTGCAACCCCCAGTTGCACCCCTCAGTTGCACCCCCCAGTTGCACCCCCTAGTTGCACCCCTCAGTTGCACCCCCCAGTTGCACCCCTCAGTTGCACCCCCCAGTTGCACCCCTCAGTTGCACCCCTCAGTTGCACCCCTCAGTTGCACCCCTCAGTTGCACCCCTCAGTTGCACCCCCCAGTTGCACCCCCCAGTTGCACCCCTCAGTTGCACCCCTCAGTTGCACCCCTCAGTTGTACCCCTCAGTTGCACCCCTCAGTTGCACCCCTCAGTTGCACCCCTCAGTTGCACCCCTCAGTTGCACCCCTCAGTTGCACGCCTCAGTTGCACGCCTCAGTTGCACCCCCCAGTTGCACCCCTCAGTTGCACCCCTCAGTTGCACCCCCCAGTTGCACCCCCCAGTTGCACCCCTCAGTTGCACCCCTCAGTTGCACCCCTCAGTTGCACCCCTCAGTTGCACCCCTCAGTTGCACGCCTCAGTTGCACCCCTCAGTTGCACCCCCCAGTTGCACCCCTCAGTTGCACCCCTCAGTTCCACCCCTCAGTTGCACCCCTCAGTTGCACCCCCCAGTTGCACTCCTCAGTTGCACCCCCCAGTTGCACCCCTCAGTTGCACCCCTCAGTTGCACCCCTCAGTTGCACCCCTCACTTGCACCCCTCAGTTGCACCCCTCAGTTGCACCCCTCAGTTGCACCCCTCAGTTGCACCCCTCAGTTGCACCCCTCACTGGCACCCCCCAGTTGCACCCCTCAGTTGCACTCCTCAGTTGCACCCCCCAGTTGCACCCCTCAGTTGCACCCCCCAGTTGCACCCCTCAGTTGCACCCCTCATTTGCACCCCCCCGTTGCACCCCTCAGTTGCACCCCTCAGTTGCACCCCCCAGTTGCACCCCTCAGTTGCACCCCTCAGTTGCACCCCTCAGTTGCACCCCTCAGTTGCAACCCTCAGTTGCACCCCTCAGTTGCACCCCCCAGTTGCACCCCTCAGTTGCACCCCCCAGTAGCATCCCTCAGTTGCACCCCTCAGTTGCACCCCCTAGTTGCACCCCTCAGTTGCACCCCTCAGTTGCACCCCTCAGTTGCACCCCTCAGTTGCACCCCTCAGTTGCACCCCCCAGTTGCACCCCTCAGTTGCACCCCCCAGTTGCACCCCTCAGTTGCACCCCTCAGTTGCACCCCCCAGTTGCACCCCTCAGTTGCAACCCTCAGTTGCACCCCTCAGTTGCACCCCCCAGTTGCACCCCTCAGTTGCACCCCCCAGTTGCATCCCTCAGTTGCACCCCTCAGTTGCACCCCCTAGTTGCACCCCTCAGTTGCACCCCTCAGTTGCACCCCTCGGTTGCACCCCTCAGTTGCAGCCCCCAGTTGCACCCCTCAGTTGCACCCATCAGTTGCACCCCTCAGTTGCACCCCTCAGTTGCACCCCTCAGTTGCAGCCCTCAGTCGCACCCCTCAGTTGCACCCCTCAGTTGCACCCCCCAGTTGCACGCCTCAGTTGCACCCCTCAGTTGCACCCCTCAGTTGCACCCCCCGGTTGCACCCCTCAGTTGCACCCCTCAGTTGCACCCCTCAGTTGCACTCCTCAGTTGCACCGCTCAGTTGCACCCCTCAGTTGCAACCCTCAGTTGCACCCCTCAGTTGCATCCCTCAGTTGCACCCCTCAGTTGCACCCCCCAGTTGCAACCCTCAGTTGCACCCCCCAGTTGCACCCCTCAGTTGCACCCCTCAGTTGCACCCCCCAGTTGCACCCCTCAGTTGCAACCCTCAGTTGCACCCCTCAGTTGCACCCCCCAGTTGCACCCCCTAGTTGCACCCCTCAGTTGCACCCCCCAGTTGCACCCCTCAGTTGCACCCCCCAGTTGCACCCCTCAGTTGCACCCCTCAGTTGCACCCCTCAGTTGCACCCCTCAGTTGCACCCCTCAGTTGCACCCCCCAGTTGCACCCCCCAGTTGCACCCCTCAGTTGCACCCCTCAGTTGCACCCCTCAGTTGTACCGCTCAGTTGCACCCCTCAGTTGCACCCCTCAGTTGCACCCCTCAGTTGCACCCCTCAGTTGCACCCCTCAGTTGCACGCCTCAGTTGCACGCCTCAGTTGCACCCCCCAGTTGCACCCCTCAGATGCACCCCTCAGTTGCACCCCCCAGTTGCACCCCCCAGTTGCACCCCTCAGTTGCACCCCTCAGTTGCACCCCTCAGTTGCACCCCTCAGTTGCACCCCTCAGTTGCACCCCTCAGTTGCACGCCTCAGTTGCACCCCTCAGTTGCACCCCCCAGTTGCACCCCTCAGTTGCACCCCTCAGTTGCACCCCTCAGTTGCACCCCTCAGTTGCACCCCCCAGTTGCACTCCTCAGTTGCACCCCCCAGTTGCACCCCTCAGTTGCACCCCTCAGTTGCACCCCTCAGTTGCACCCCTCAGTTGCACCCCTCAGTTGCACCCCTCAGTTGCACCCCTCAGTTGCACCCCTCAGTTGCACCCCTCAGTTGCACCCCTCACTGGCACCCCCCAGTTGCACCCCTCAGTTGCACTCCTCAGTTGCACCCCCCAGTTGCACCCCTCAGTTGCACCCCCCAGTTGCACCCCTCAGTTGCACCCCTCATTTGCACCCCCCCGTTGCACCCCTCAGTTGCACCCCTCAGTTGCACCCCCCAGTTGCACCCCTCAGTTGCACCCCTCAGTTGCACCCCTCAGTTGCATCCCTCAGTTGCAACCCTCAGTTGCACCCCTCAGTTGCACCCCCCAGTTGCACCCCTCAGTTGCACCCCCCAGTAGCATCCCTCAGTTGCACCCCTCAGTTGCACCCCCTAGTTGCACCCCTCAGTTGCACCCCTCAGTTGCACCCCTCAGTTGCACCCCTCAGTTGCACCCCTCAGTTGCACCCCCCAGTTGCACCCCTCAGTTGCACCCCCCAGTTGCACCCCTCAGTTGCACCCCTCAGTTGCACCCCCCAGTTGCACCCCTCAGTTGCAACCCTCAGTTGCACCCCTCAGTTGCACCCCCCAGTTGCACCCCTCAGTTGCACCCCCCAGTTGCATCCCTCAGTTGCACCCCTCAGTTGCACCCCCTAGTTGCACCCCTCAGTTGCACCCCTCAGTTGCACCCCTCGGTTGCACCCCTCAGTTGCAGCCCCCAGTTGCACCCCTCAGTTGCACCTGTCAGTTGCACCCCTCAGTTGCACCCCTCAGTTGCACCCCTCAGTTGCAGCCCTCAGTCGCACCCCTCAGTTGCACCCCTCAGTTGCACCCCCCAGTTGCACCCCTCAGTTGCACCCCTCAGTTGCACCCCTCAGTTGCACCCCCCGGTTGCACCCCTCAGTTGCACCCCTCAGTTGCACCCCTCAGTTGCACTCCTCAGTTGCACCCCCCCGTTGCACCCCTCAGTTGCAACCCTCAGTTGCACCCCTCAGTTGCACCCCTCAGTTGCACCCCCCAGTTGCACCCCCCAGTTGCAACCCTCAGTTGCACCCCCCAGTTGCACCCCTCAGTTGCACCCCTCAGTTGCACCCCCCAGTTGCACCCCTCAGTTGCAACCCTCAGTTGCACCCCTCAGTTGCACCCCCCAGTTGCACCCCCTAGTTGCACCCCTCAGTTGCACCCCCCAGTTGCACCCCTCAGTTGCACCCCCCAGTTGCACCCCTCAGTTGCACCCCTCAGTTGCACCCCTCAGTTGCACCCCTCAGTTGCACCCCTCAGTTGCACCCCCCAGTTGCACCCCCCAGTTGCACCCCTCAGTTGCACCCCTCAGTTGCACCCCTCAGTTGTACCGCTCAGTTGCACCCCTCAGTTGCACCCCTCAGTTGCACCCCTCAGTTGCACCCCTCAGTTGCACCCCTCAGTTGCACGCCTCAGTTGCACGCCTCAGTTGCACCCCCCAGTTGCACCCCTCAGATGCACCCCTCAGTTGCACCCCCCAGTTGCACCCCCCAGTTGCACCCCTCAGTTGCACCCCTCAGTTGCACCCCTCAGTTGCACCCCTCAGTTGCACCCCTCAGTTGCACCCCTCAGTTGCACGCCTCAGTTGCACCCCTCAGTTGCACCCCCCAGTTGCACCCCTCAGTTGCACCCCTCAGTTGCACCCCTCAGTTGCACCCCTCAGTTGCACCCCCCAGTTGCACTCCTCAGTTGCACCCCCCAGTTGCACCCCTCAGTTGCACCCCTCAGTTGCACCCCTCAGTTGCACCCCTCAGTTGCACCCCTCAGTTGCACCCCTCAGTTGCACCCCTCAGTTGCACCCCTCAGTTGCACCCCTCAGTTGCACCCCTCACTGGCACCCCCCAGTTGCACCCCTCAGTTGCACTCCTCAGTTGCACCCCCCAGTTGCACCCCTCAGTTGCACCCCCCAGTTGCACCCCTCAGTTGCACCCCTCATTTGCACCCCCCCGTTGCACCCCTCAGTTGCACCCCTCAGTTGCACCCCCCAGTTGCACCCCTCAGTTGCACCCCTCAGTTGCACCCCTCAGTTGCACCCCTCAGTTGCACCCCTCAGTTGCACCCCTCAGTTGCAACCCCCAGTTGCACCCCTCAGTTGCACCCCCCAGTTGCACCCCTCAGTTGCACCCCTCAGTTGCACCCCCCAGTTGCACCCCTCAGTTGCAACCCTCAGTTGCACCCCTCAGTTGCACCCCCCAGTTGCACCCCTCAGTTGCACCCCCCAGTTGCACCCCTCAGTTGCACCCCTCAGTTGCACCCCCTAGTTGCACCCCTCAGTTGCACCCCTCAGTTGCACCCCTCGGTTGCACCCCTCAGTTGCAGCCCCCAGTTGCACCCCTCAGTTGCACCTGTCAGTTGCACCCCTCAGTTGCACCCCTCAGTTGCACCCCTCAGTTGCAGCCCTCAGTCGCACCCCTCAGTTGCACCCCTCAGTTGCACCCCTCAGTTGCACCCCTCAGTTGCACCCCTCAGTTGCACCCCTCAGTTGCACCCCCCGGTTGCACCCCTCAGTTGCACCCCTCAGTTGCACCCCTCAGTTGCACCCCTCAGTTGCACCCCCCCGTTGCACCCCTCAGTTGCAACCCTCAGTTGCACCCCTCAGTTGCACCCCTCAGTTGCACCCCCCAGTTGCACCCCCCAGTTGCAACCCTCAGTTGCACCCCCCAGTTGCACCCCTCAGTTGCACCCCTCAGTTGCACCCCCCAGTTGCACCCCTCAGTTGCAACCCTCAGTTGCACCCCTCAGTTGCACCCCCCAGTTGCACCCCCTAGTTGCACCCCTCAGTTGCACCCCCCAGTTGCACCCCTCAGTTGCACCCCCCAGTTGCACCCCTCAGTTGCACCCCTCAGTTGCACCCCTCAGTTGCACCCCTCAGTTGCACCCCTCAGTTGCACCCCTCAGTTGCACCCCCCAGTTGCACCCCTCAGTTGTACCCCCCAGTTGCAACCCTCAGTTGCACCCCCCAGTTGCACTCCTCAGTTGCACCCCTCAGTTGCACACCTCAGTTGCACCCCTCAGTTGCACCCCCCAGTTGCACCCCTCAGTTGCACCCCTCAGTTGCACCCCTCAGTTGCACCCCTCAGTTGCACCCCCCAGTTGCACCCCTCAGTTGCACCACCTAGTTGCACCCCTCAGTTGCACCCCTCAGTTGCACCCCTCGGTTGCACCCCTCAGTTGCACCCCCCAGTTGCACCCCTCAGTTGCAACCCTCAGTTGCACCCCTCAGTTGCACCCCTGGGTTGCACCCGTCAGTTGCACCCCCCAGTTGCACCCCTCAGTTGCACCCCTCAGTTGCACCCCCTAGTTGCACCCCTCAGTTGCACCCCTCAGTTGCACCCCTCGGTTGCACCCCTCAGTTGCAGCCCCCAGTTGCACCCCTCAGTTGCACCTGTCAGTTGCACCCCTCAGTTGCACCCCTCAGTTGCACCCCTCAGTTGCAGCCCTCAGTCGCACCCCTCAGTTGCACCCCTCAGTTGCACCCCTCAGTTGCACCCCTCAGTTGCACCCCTCAGTTGCACCCCTCAGTTGCACCCCCCAGTTGCACCCCTCAGTTGCACCCCTCAGTTGCACCCCTCAGTTGCACCCCTCAGTTGCACCCCCCAGTTGCACCCCTCAGTTGCAACCCTCAGTTGCACCCCTCAGTTGCACCCCTCAGTTGCACCCCCCAGTTGCACCCCCCAGTTGCACCCCTCAGTTGCACCCCTCAGTTGCACCCCTCAGTTGCACCCCCCAGTTGCACCCCTCAGTTGCACCCCTCAGTTGCACCCCCCAGTTGCACCCCCCAGTTGCACCCCTCAGTTGCACCCCTCAGTTGCACCCCCCAGTTGCACCCCTCAGTTGCACCCCTCAGTTGCACCCCTCAGTTGCACCCCTCAGTTGCACCCCCCAGTTGCACCCCTCAGTTGCACCCCCCAGTTGCACCCCTCAGTTGCACCCCTCAGTTGCACCCCCCAGTTGCACCCCTCAGTTGCACCCCTCAGTTGCACCCCTCAGTTGCACCCCTCAGTTGCATCCCTCAGTTGCACCCCTCGGTTGCACCTCTCAGTTGCAGCCCTCAGTTGCACCCCTCAGTTGCACCCCTCAGTTGCACCCCTCAGTTGCACCCCCCAGTTGCACCCCTCAGTTGCACCCCTCAGTTGCACCCCTCAGTTGCACCACTCAGTTGCACCCCCCAGTTGCACCCCTCAGTTGCACCCCCAGTTGCACCGGTCAGTTGCACCGGTCAGTTGCACCCCCCAGTTGCACCCCTCAGATGCACCCCTCAGTTGCACCCCCAAGTTGCACCCCTCAGTTGCACCCCCGAGTTGCACCCCTCAGTTGCACCCCTCAGTTGCACCCCTCAGTTGCACCCCTCAGTTGCACCCCTCAGTTGCATCCCTCAGTTGCAACCCTCAGTTGTGCCCCTCAGTTGCACCCCTCAGTTGCACCCCTCAGTTGCACCCCCCAGTTGCACCCCTCAGTTGCACCCCTCAGTTGCACCACCCAGTTGCACCCCTCAGTTGCACCCCTCAGTTGCACCCCTCACGGGCACCCCCCAGTTGCACCCCTCAGTTGCACCCCTCAGTTGCACCCCCCAGTTGCACCCCTCAGTTGCACCCCCCAGTTGCACCCCTCATTTGCACCCCCCAGTTGCACCCCTCAGTTGCACCACCCAGTTGCACCCCTCAGTTGCACCCCTCAGTTGCACCCCTCGGTTGCACCCCTCAGTTGCACCCCTCAGTTGCACCCCTCAGTTGCACCCCCCAGTTGCACCCCTCAGTTGCACCCCTCAGTTGCACCCCTCAGTTGCACCCCCCAGTTGCACCCCTCAGTTGCACCCCTCAGTTGCACCCCCCAGTTGCACCCCTCAGTTGCACCCCTCAGTTGCACACCTCAGTTGCACCCCTCAGTTGCATCCCCCAGTTGCACCCCTCAGTTGCACCCCTCAGTTGCACCCCTCAGTTGCACCCCTCAGTTGCACCCCCCAGTTGCACCCCTCAGTTGCACCCCTCGGTTGCACCCCCCAGTTGCACCCCTCAGTTGCACCCCTCAGTTGCACCCCCCAGTTGCACCCCTCAGTTGCACCCCCCAGTTGCACCCCTCAGTTGCACCCCTCAGTTGCACCCCCCAGTTGCACCCCTCAGTTGCACCCCTCAGTTGCAGCCCTCAGTTGCACCCCCCAGTTGCACCCCTCAGTTGCACGCCCCAGTTGCACCCTTCAGTTGCACCCCCCAGTTGCACCCTTCAGTTGCAGCCCCCAGTTGCACCCCTCAGTTGCACCCCTCGGTTGCACCCCTCAGTTGCACCCCTCAGTTGCAACCCTCAGTTGCACCCCTCAGTTGCACCCCTCAGTTGCACCCCTCAGTTGCACCCCTCAGTTGCACCCCTCAGTTGCACCCCTCAGTTGCACCCCCCAGTTGCACCCCTCAGTTGCACCCCTCCGTTGCACCCCTCAGTTGCACCCCTCAGTTGCACCCCTCAGTTGCACCCCCCAGTAGCACCCCTCAGTTGCACCCCTCAGTTGCACCCCTCAGTTGCACCCCCCAGTTGCACCCCTCGGTTGCACCCCTCAGTTGCACCCCCCAGTTGCACCCCCCAGTTGCACCCCCCAGTTGCAACCCCAGTTGCACCCCCCAGTCGCACCCCTCAGTTCTGGTGACCTGGCACCAGTATAAAAACCCTCAGGATGGTAGCTGTGGGACGGATTGCCCACACGCACTGCCACGCTCGAAGCCAGTCGTGATACGTCTCGATTTCTCGTGCGTCTTCCCTGTGTCAGGCCGGGCCCACCCCGCCCGCCAACCGTCCAGGACCCCTCCCTGGGCCAGACATGCAGTCCTGTGGGGGACAGATGCACATACGTGGCCTCCCCCTGACCGCAAGACGCCAACGTGGCGCCTGCCCCGACAGCTCTGCACCGACGTGGGGCGGTCTCAGTGGCAGGGCACCATCGTGGTGCCGCGAACGCACCCGTGCGCCGTCGTGGCGCGGCCTTCTGGGCAGAGCGCCGTCGTGGCGCGGCCTTCTCGGCAGAGCGCCGCTGCGGCGCCGCCCAAACAGTCCAGCGCCAACGTGGCGCCACTTCAGTGACAGCACACCACCGAGGTGCAGCCAACACGCACGTGGGCCGCCGTGGCGCATTGTTCGGGGCACGGCGCCGTCGTGGCACTGCCCGGACAGCCCTATGCCTCCATGGCGCCAGTTCAGTGGCAGAGTGCCATCGTGGTGCCGCCAACATACACGTGCGCCATCGTGGCGCAATCCTCAGGACGGAACGCCACCGCGGCGCTGCCCAGCCAGCCCTGTGCCGACGTGGCGCTAGTTCAGTGACGTGGCACCACCGTGGTGCAGTCAACGTACACGTGCGCCGTCGTGGCGCAACCTTCAAGGCAGAGCGCCACCGTGGCGCTGCCCAAACGGTCTTCGTGCGCCAGCCTCGCCATGGTGTGTCCTCCAGGCCAATACTCGAGGCACCATGGCGGGGTCTGCACCTGGCGCTCCGCCACCCACCGTGACACCCCGTGCAGAGGTGACGTGTCATCGGCGGTACTCACCGCCTCACGTGCCATCGGCGAACGTCGCCGTCTCGCTCGGGCACCATCGTGGTGCCGCTTTCTCGGTCACGTGCCGTCTCGGTGCACGTATCGTAGGGCTCGTCGTTTGGGCTCAGCCTTTGCGGCCGGGCGTCGTTGGAGACCTCCGCGGCGGTGCACCACCGTGGTGCTATGGCCGTGACGCACGTCCCGCACTCACAGAACCCGGGGGTACCCAGGCCACCGGCGGTGCGCGTGATCGTGTAACGTGACCGTACTCGCGACGCCGGCGGTACTCAGCCCGCCGGCAGTGCGCATAGTCGTGCTGGGCCGCGTTCTATTTAGCCCGGCGACGTTTTCAAGTCGGGGGTGATGCCCCGGGAGACCCACACCTTCCGTGCCCGTTGATCTTGGAACGCTTACTCGGGTGGATCCAGGACAGTTCGGAGCGGTTGGTGGCCGGGACCGGAGAGCAGATCGGACCGTAGCGTTGTCGTACGCCGACGCTGTGACCCAGATGGCCTGCTGGGAGGAGCGTTCTCAGGTGTGCGACGAGATTCGTCTTGCTCTAGCGGAGGTAAGACGGAGGACTCCCTCGGCAGAGCCTGCGTGGGGCCCCCGAGGGACGACGCCAAGGCTCACCGTACGTGGGACCGCGGCAGGCGCTCCTCCTCCTCCTCCTCCTCCTCAGTTGCACCCCCCAGTTGCAACCCCAGTTGCACCCCTCAGTTGCAACCCTCAGTTGCACCCCCCAGTTGCACCCCTCAGTTGCACCCCCCAGTTGCACCCCTCAGTTGCACCCCTCAGTTGCACCCCTCAGTTGCACCCCTCAGTTGCACCCCTCAGTTGCATCCCTCAGTTGCACCCCTCAGTTGTACCCCTCAGTTGCACCCCCCTGTGGCACCCCTCAGTTGCACCCCTCAGTTGCACCCCTCAGTTGCACCCCTCAGTTGCGACCCTCAGTTGCACCCCTCGGTTGCACCCCCCAGTTGCACCCCTCAGTTGCACCCCTCAGTTGCACCCCCCAGTTGCACCCCCCAGTTGCACCCCCCAGTTGCAACCCTCAGTTGCACCCCCCAGTCGCACCCCTCAGTTGCACCCCCCAGTTGCAACCCCAGTTGCACCCCTCAGTTGCAACCCTCAGTTGCACCCCCCAGTTGCACCCCTCAGTTGCACCCCCCAGTTGCACCCCTCAGTTGCACCCCTCAGTTGCACCCCTCAGTTGCACCCCTCAGTTGCACCCCTCAGTTGCATCCCTCAGTTGCACCCCTCAGTTGTACCCCTCAGTTGCACCCCCCTGTGGCACCCCTCAGTTGCACCCCTCAGTTGCACCCCTCAGTTGCACCCCTCAGTTGCGACCCTCAGTTGCACCCCTCAGTTGCACCCCCCAGTTGCACCCCTCAGTTGCACCCCTCAGTTGCACCACCCAGTTGCACCCCTCAGATGCACCCCTCAGTTGCACCCCTCAGTTGCACCCCTCACTGGCACCCCCCAGTTGCACCCCTCAGTTGCACCCCTCAGTTGCACCCCCGAGTTGCACCCCTCAGTTGCACCCCCCAGTTGCAGCCCTCAGTTGCACCCCTCATTTGCACCCCCCAGTTGCACCCCTCAGTTGCACCCCTCAGTTGCACCCCCCAGTTGCACCCCTCAGTTGCACCCCTCATTTGCACCCGTCAGTTGCACCCCTCAGTTGCACCCCCCAGTTGCACCCCTCAGTTGCACCCCTCAGTTGCACCCCCCAGTTGCACCCCCCAGTTGCACCCCTCAGTTGCACCCCTCAGTTGCACCCCCCAGTTGCACCCCTCAGTTGCACCCCTCAGTTGCACCCCTCAGTTGCACCCGTCAGTTGCACCCGTCAGTTGCACCCCTCAGTTGCACCCCTCAGTTGCAGCCCTCAGTCGCACCCCTCTCTGGCACCCCCCAGTTGCACCCCTCAGTTGCACCCCTCAGTTGCACCCCCGAGTTGCAACCCTCAGTTGCACCCCCCAGTTGCAGCCCTCAGTTGCACCCCTCAGTTGCACCTCTCAGTTGCACCCCTCAGTTGCACCCCTCAGTTGCACCCCTCAGTTGCACCCCTCAGTTGCACCCCTCACTGGCACCCCTCAGTTGCACCCCTCAGTTGCACCCTTCAGTTGCACCCCCCAGTTGCACCCCTCGGTTGCACCCCTCAGTTGCACCCCCCAGTTGCACCCCCCAGTTGCACCCCCCAGTTGCAACCCCAGTTGCACCCCTTAGTTGCAACCCTCAGTTGCACCCCCCAGTCGCACCCCTCAGTTGCACCCCCCAGTTGCAACCCCAGTTGCACTCCTCAGTTGCAACCCTCAGTTGCACCCCCCAGTTGCACCCCTCAGTTGCACCCCCCAGTTGCACCCCTCAGTTGCACCCCTCAGTTGCACCCCTCAGTTGCACCCCTCAGTTGCACCCCTCAGTTGCATCCCTCAGTTGCACCCCTCAGTTGTACCCCTCAGTTGCACCCCCCTGTGGCACCCCTCAGTTGCACCCCTCAGTTGCACCCCTCAGTTGCACCCCTCAGTTGCGACCCCCAGTTGCACCCCTCAGTTGCACCCCTCAGTTGCACCACCAAGTTGCACCACCCAGTTGCACCCCTCAGATGCACCCCTCAGTTGCACCCCTCAGTTGCACCCCTCACTGGCACCCCCCAGTTGCACCCCTCAGTTGCACCCCTCAGTTGCACCCCCGAGTTGCACCCCTCAGTTGCACCCCCCAGTTGCAGCCCTCAGTTGCACCCCTCATTTGCACCCCCCAGTTGCACCCCTCAGTTGCACCCCTCAGTTGCACCCCCCAGTTGCACCCCTCAGTTGCACCCCTCAGTTGCACCCGTCAGTTGCACCCGTCAGTTGCACCCCCCAGTTGCACCCCTCAGTTGCACCCCTCAGTTGCACCCCCCAGTTGCACCCCCCAGTTGCACCCCTCAGTTGCACCCCTCAGTTGCACCCCCCAGTTGCACCCCTCAGTTGCAACCCTCAGTTGCACCCCTCAGTTGCACCCCTCAGTTGCACCCGTCAGTTGCACCCGTCAGTTGCACCCGTCAGTTGCACCCCTCAGTTGCAGCCCTCAGTCGCACCCCTCACTGGCACCCCCCAGTTGCACCCCTCAGTTGCACCCCTCAGTTGCACCCCCGAGTTGCACCCCTCAGTTGCACCCCCCAGTTGCAGCCCTCAGTTGCACCCCTCATTTGCACCCCCCAGTTGCACCCGTCAGTTGCACCCCTCAGTTGCACCCCCCAGTTGCACCCCTCAGTTGCACCCCCCAGTTGCACCCCTCAGTTGCACCCCTCAGTTGCACCCCTCATTTGCACCCCCCAGTTGCACCCGTCAGTTGCACCCCTCAGTTGCACCCCCCAGTTGCACCCCTCAGTTGCACCCCCCAGTTGCACCCCTCAGTTGCACCCCCCAGTTGCAGCCCTCAGTTGCACCCCTCAGTTGCACCCCTCATTTGCACCCGTCAGTTGCACCCCTCATTTGCACCCCCCAGTTGCACCCCTCAGTTGCACCCCTCAGTTGCACCCCTCAGTTGCACCCCCCAGTTGCACCCCTCAGTTGCACCCCTCAGTTGCACCCCCCAGTTGCACCCCTCAGTTGCAACCCTCAGTTGCACCCCTCAGTTGCACCCCTCAGTTGCACCCGTCAGTTGCACCCGTCAGTTGCACCCCTCAGTTGCACCCCTCAGTTGCAGCCCTCAGTCGCACCCCTCACTGGCACCCCCCAGTTGCACCCCTCAGTTGCACCCCTCAGTTGCACCCCCGAGTTGCAACCCTCAGTTGCACCCCCCAGTTGCAGCCCTCAGTTGCACCCCTCAGTTGCACCCCTCAGTTGCACCCCTCAGTTGCACCCCTCAGTTGCACCCCTCAGTTGCACCCCTCAGTTGCACCCCTCACTGGCACCCCTCAGTTGCACCCCTCAGTTGCACTCTTCAGTTGCACCCCCCAGTTGCACCCCTCGGTTGCACCCCTCAGTTGCACCCCCCAGTTGCACCCCCCAGTTGCACCCCCCAGTTGCAACCCCAGTTGCACCCCTTAGTTGCAACCCTCAGTTGCACCCCCCAGTCGCACCCCTCAGTTGCACCCCCCAGTTGCAACCCCAGTTGCACTCCTCAGTTGCAACCCTCAGTTGCACCCCCCAGTTGAACCCCTCAGTTGCACCCCCCAGTTGCACCCCTCAGTTGCACCCCTCAGTTGCACCCCTCAGTTGCACCCCTCAGTTGCACCCCTCAGTTGCATCCCTCAGTTGCACCCCTCAGTTGTACCCCTCAGTTGCACCCCCCTGTGGCACCCCTCAGTTGCACCCCTCAGTTGCACCCCTCAGTTGCACCCCTCAGTTGCGACCCCCAGTTGCACCCCTCAGTTGCACCCCTCAGTTGCACCACCAAGTTGCACCACCCAGTTGCACCCCTCAGATGCACCCCTCAGTTGCACCCCTCAGTTGCGGCCCTCACTGGCACCCCCCAGTTGCACCCCTCAGTTGCACCCCTCAGTTGCACCCCCGAGTTGCACCCCTCAGTTGCACCCCCCAGTTGCAGCACTCAGTTGCACCCCTCATTTGCACCCCCCAGTTGCACCCCTCAGTTGCACCCCTCAGTTGCACCCGTCAGTTGCACCCGTCAGTTGCACCCCCCAGTTGCACCCCTCAGTTGCACCCCTCAGTTGCACCCCCCAGTTGCACCCCCCAGTTGCACCCCTCAGTTGCACCCCTCAGTTGCGCCCCCCAGTTGCACCCCTCAGTTGCAACCCTCAGTTGCACCCCTCAGTTGCACCCCTCAGTTGCACCCGTCAGTTGCACCCGTCAGTTGCACCCGTCAGTTGCACCCCTCAGTTGCAGCCCTCAGTCGCACCCCTCACTGGCACCCCCCAGTTGCACCCCTCAGTTGCACCCCTCAGTTGCACCCCCGAGTTGCACCCCTCAGTTGCACCCCCCAGTTGCAGCCCTCAGTTGCACCCCTCATTTGAACCCCCCAGTTGCACCCGTCAGTTGCACCCCTCAGTTGCACCCCCCAGTTGCACCCCTCAGTTGCACCCCTCAGTTGCACCCCTCAGTTGCACCCCCCAGTTGCACCCCTCAGTTGCACCCCTCAGTTGCACCCCTCAGTTGCACCCCCCCGTTGCACCCCCCAGTTGCACCCCTCAGTTGCACCCCTCAGTTGCACCCCTCAGTTGCACCCCCCAGTTGCACCCCTCGGTTGCACCCCTCAGTTGCACCCCCCAGTTGCACCCCCCAGTTGCACCCCTCAGTTGCACCCCTCAGTTACACCCCCCAGTTGCACCACTCAGTTGCACCCCTCAGTTGCACCCCTCAGTTGCACCCCTCAGTTGCACCCCCCAGTTGCACCCCTCAGTTGCACCCCCCAGTTGCACCCCTCAGTTGCACCCCTCAGTTGCACCCCCCAGTTGCACCCCTCAGTTGCACCCCTCAGTTGCACCCCTCAGTTGCACCCCTCAGTTGCACCCCTCAGTTGCATCCCTCAGTTGCACTTCTCAGTTGCACCTCTCAGTTGCAGCCCTCAGTTGCACCCCTCAGTTCCACCCCCGAGTTGCACCCCTCAGTTGCACCCCTCAGTTGCACCCGTCAGTTGCACCCGTCAGTTGCACCCGTCAGTTGCACCCCTCAGTTGCAGCCCTCAGTCGCACCCCTCACTGGCACCCCCCAGTTGCACCCCTCAGTTGCACCCCTCAGTTGCACCCCCGAGTTGCACCCCTCAGTTGCACCCCCCAGTTGCAGCCCTCAGTTGCACCCCTCATTTGCACCCCCCAGTTGCACCCGTCAGTTGCACCCCTCAGTTGCACCCCCCAGTTGCACCCCTCAGTTGCACCCCTCAGTTGCACCCGTCAGTTGCACCCGTCAGTTGCACCCCCCAGTTGCATCCCTCAGTTGCACCCCTCAGTTGCACCCCCCAGTTGCACCCCCCAGTTGCGCCCCTCAGTTGCACCCCTCAGTTGCACCCCCCAGTTGCACCCCTCAGTTGCAACCCTCAGTTGCACCCCTCAGTTGCACCCCTCAGTTGCACCCGTCAGTTGCACCCGTCAGTTGCACCCCTCAGTTGCACCCCTCAGTTGCAGCCCTCAGTCGCACCCCTCACTGGCACCCCCCAGTTGCACCCCTCAGTTGCACCCCTCAGTTGCACCCCCGAGTTGCACCCCTCAGTTGCACCCCTCAGTTGCACCCCCCAGTTGCACCCCTCAGTTGCACCCCTCAGTTGCACCCCTCAGTTGCACCCCCCAGTTGCACCCCCCAGTTGCACCCCTCAGTTGCACCCCTCAGTTGCACCCCTCAGTTGCACCCGTCAGTTGCACCCGTCAGTTGCACCCCTCAGTTGCACCCCTCAGTTGCACCCCTCAGTTGCACCCCTCACTGGCACCCCCCAGTTGCACCCCTCAGTTGCACCCCTCAGTTGCACCCCCGAGTTGCACCCCTCAGTTGCACCCCCCAGTTGCAGCCCGCAGTTGCACCCCTCATTTGCGGCCCCCAGTTGCACCCCTCAGTTGCACCCCTCAGTTGCACCCCCCAGTTGCACCCCTCAGTTGCACCCCTCAGTTGCACCCGTCAGTTGCTGCCGTCAGTTGCACCCCCCAGTTGCACCCCTCAGTTGCACCCCTCAGTTGCACCCCCCAGTTGCACCCCCCAGTTGCACCCCTCAGTTGCACCCCTCAGTTGCACCCCCCAGTTGCACCCCTCAGTTGCAACCCTCAGTTGCACCCCTCAGTTGCACCCCTCAGTTGCACCCGTCAGTTGCACCCGTCAGTTGCACCCGTCAGTTGCACCCCTCAGTTGCAGCCCTCAGTCGCACCCCTCAGTTGCAACCCTCAGTTGCACCCCTCAGTTGCACCCCTCAGTTGCACCCCTCAGTTGCACCCCTCAGTTGCACCCCCCAGTTGCACCCCTCAGTTGCACCCCTCAGTTGCACCCCCCAGTTGCACCCCTCAGTTGCACCCCTCAGTTGCACCCCTCAGTTGCACCCCCCCGTTGCACCCCCCAGTTGCACCCCTCAGTTGCACCCCTCAGTTGCACCCCTCAGTTGCACCCCCCAGTTGCACCCCTCAGTTGCACCCCTCAGTTGCACCCCCCAGTTGCACCCCCCAGTTGCACCCCTCAGTTGCACCCCTCAGTTACACCCCCCAGTTGCACCACTCAGTTGCACCCCTCAGTTGCACCCCTCAGTTGCACCCCTCAGTTGCACCCCCCAGTTGCACCCCTCAGTTGCACCCCCCAGTTGCACCCCTCAGTTGCACCCCTCAGTTGCACCCCCCAGTTGCACCCCTCAGTTGCACCCCTCAGTTGCACCCCTCAGTTGCACCCCTCAGTTGCACCCCTCAGTTGCATCCCTCAGTTGCACTCCTCAGTTGCACCTCTCAGTTGCAGCCCTCAGTTGCACCCCTCAGTTGCACCCCCCAGTTGCACCCCTCAGTTGCACCCCTCAGTTGCACCCCCCAGTTGCACCCTTCAGTTGCACCCCTCAGTTGCACCCCTCAGTTGCACCCCTCAGTTGCACCCCCCAGTTGCAGCCCTCAGTTGCACCCCCCAGTTGCACCCCTCCGTTGCACCCCTCAGTTGCACCCCTCAGTTGCACCCCTCAGTTGCACCCCTCAGTTGCAGCCCCCAGTTGCACCCCCCAGTTGCACCCCTCAGTTGCACCCCTCAGTTGCACCCCCCAGTTGCACCCCTCAGTTGCACCCCGCAGTTGCACCCCTCAGTTGCACCCCTCAGTTGCACCCCCCAGTTGCACCCCTCAGTTGCACCCCCCAGTTGCACCCCTCAGTTGCACCCCCCAGTTGCACCCCTCAGATGCACCCCTCAGTTGCACCCCTCAGTTGCACCCCCCAGTTGCACCCCTCAGTTGCACCCCTCAGTTGCACCCCCCAGTTGCACCCCTCAGTTGCACCCCCCAGTTGCACCCCTCAGTTGCACCCCTCAGTTGCACCACCCAGTTGCACCCCTCAGTTGCACCCCTCAGTTGCACCCCTCAGTTGCACCCCCCAGTTGCACCCCTCAGTTGCACCCCCCAGTTGCACCCCTCATTTGCACCCCCCAGTTGCACCCCTCAGTTGCACCCCTCAGTTGCATCCCTCAGTTGCAACCCTCAGTTGTGCCCCTCAGTTGCACCCCCCTGTGGCACCCCTCAGTTGCACCCCCCAGTTGCACCCCTCAGTTGCACCCCCCAGTTGCACCCCTCAGTTGCACCCCTCAGTTGCACCACCCAGTTGCACCCCTCAGTTGCACCCCTCAGTTGCACCCCTCAGTTGCACCCCCCAGTTGCACCCCTCAGTTGCACCCCCCAGTTGCACCCCTCATTTGCACCCCCCAGTTGCACCCCTCAGTTGCACCCCTCAGTTGCACCCCCCAGTTGCACCCCTCAGTTGCACCCCTCAGTTGCACCCCTCAGTTGCACCCCTCAGTTGCACCCCTCAGTTGCACCCCTCAGTTGCACCCCTCAGTTGCAGCCCTCAGTTGCACCCCCCAGTTGCACCCCTCAGTTGCACCCCTCAGTTGCACCCCCCAGTTGCACCCCTCAGTTGCACCCCTCAGTTGCACCCCTCAGTTGCACCCCTGAGTTGCACCCGTCAGTTGCACCCCCCAGTTGCACCCCTCAGTTGCACCCCTCAGTTGCACCCCCCAGTTGCACCCCTCAGCAGCACCCCTCAGTTGCACCCCTCGGTTGCACCCCTCAGTTGCAGCCCCCAGTTGCACTCCTCAGTTGCACCTGTCAGTTGCACCCCTCAGTTGCACCCCTCAGTTGCACCCCTCAGTTGCAGCCCTCAGTCGCACCCCTCAGTTGCACCCCCCAGTTGCACCCCTCAGTTGCACCCCTCAGTTGCACCCCTCAGTTGCACCCCTCAGTTGCACCCCTCACGGGCACCCCCCAGTTGCACCCCTCAGTTGCACCCCTCAGTTGCACCCCCCAGTTGCACCCCTCAGTTGCACCTGTCAGTTGCACCCCTCATTTGCACCCCCCAGTTGCACCCCTCAGTTGCACCCCTCAGTTGCACCCCCCAGTTGCACCCCTCAGTTGCACCCCTCAGTTGCACCCCTCAGTTGCACCCCTCAGTTGCATCCCTCAGTTGCACCCCTCAGTTGCACCCCCCAGTTGCACCCCTCAGTTGCACCCCTCAGTTGCACCCCCCAGTTGCACCCCTCAGTTGGACCCCTCAGTTGCACCCCTCAGTTGCACCCCCCAGTTGCACCCCTCAGTTGCACCCCTCAGTTGCACCACCCAGTTGCACCCCTCAGTTGCACCCCTCAGTTGCACCCCTCAGTTGCACCCCTCAGTTGCACCCCTCAGTTGCACCCCCCAGTTGCACCCCCCAGTTGCACCCCTCAGTTGCACCCCTCAGTTGCACCCCTCAGTTGCACCCCTCAGTTGCACCCCTCAGTTGCAGCCCTCAGTTGCACCCCTCAGTTGCACCCCCCAGTTGCACCCCTCAGTTGCACCCCTCAGTTGCACCCCCCAGTTGCACCCCTCAGTTGCACCCCTCAGTTGCACCTCTCAGTTGCACCCCTCAGTTGCACCCCCCAGTTGCAACCCCAGTTGCACCCCTCAGTTGCAACCCTCAGTTGCACCCCTCAGTTGCACCCCTCAGTTGCACCCCCGGGTTGCACCCGTCAGTTGCACCCCTCAGTTGCACCCCTCAGTTGCACCCCTCAGTTGCACCCCTCAGTTGCACCCCTCAGTTGCACCCCTCAGTTGCACCCCTCAGTTGCACCCCTCAGTTGCAGCCCTCAGTTGCACCCCTCAGTTGCACCCCCCAGTTGCACCCCTCAGTTGCACCCCTCAGTTGCACCCCCCAGTTGCAACCCCAGTTGCACCCCTCAGTTGCAACCCTCAGTTGCACCCCTCAGTTGCACCCCCCAGTTGCACCCCCCAGTTGCACCCCTCAGTTGCACCCCTCAGTTGCACCCGCCAGTTGCACCCCTCAGTTGCACCCCTCAGTTGCACCCCTCAGTTGCACCCCTCAGTTGCACCCCCCAGTTGCACCCCTCAGTTGCACCCCCCTGTTGCACCCCTAAGTTGCACCCCTCAGTTGCACCACCCAGTTGCACCCCTCAGTTGCACCCCCCAGTTGCACCCCTCAGATGCACCCCTCAGTTGCACCCCTCAGTTGCACCCCCCAGTTGCACCCCTCAGTTGCACCCCTCAGTTGCACCCCTCAGTTGCACCCCTCAGTTGCACCCCTCAGTTGCATCCCTCAGTTGCAACCCTCAGTTGCAGCCCTCAGTTGCACCCCCCAGTTGCACCCCTCAGTTGCACCCCTCAGTTGCACCCCCCAGTTGCACCCCTCAGTTGCACCCCTCAGTTGCACCCCTCAGTTGCACCCCTCAGTTGCACCCCTCAGTTGCACCCCTCAGTTGCACCCCTCAGTTGCACCCCTCAGTTGCACCCCTCAGTTGCACCCCTCAGTTGCAGCCCTCAGTTGCACCCCCCAGTTGCACCCCTCAGTTGCACCCCTCAGTTGCACCCCCCAGTTGCACCCCTCAGTTGCACCCCTCAGTTGCACCCCTCAGTTGCACCCCTCAGTTGCACCCCTCAGTTGCACCCCCCAGTTGCACCCCTCAGTTGCACCCCTCAGTTGCACCCCCCAGTTGCACCCCTCAGCTGCACCCCTCAGTTGCACCCCTCGGTTGCACCCCTCAGTTGCAGCCCCCAGTTGCACTCCTCAGTTGCACCTGTCAGTTGCACCCCTCAGTTGCACCCCTCGGTTGCACCCCTCAGTTGCACCCCTCAGTTGCACCCCCCAGTTGCACCCCTCAGTTGCACCCCTCAGTTGCACCCCTCAGTTGCACCCCTCAGTTGCACCCCTCAGTTGGACCCCTCAGTTGCATCCCTCAGTTGCAGCCCTCAGTCGCACCCCTCAGTTGCACCCCTCAGTTGCACCCCTCAGTTGCACCCCTCAGTTGCAGCCCTCAGTCGCACCCCTCAGTTGCACCCCCCAGTTGCACCCCTCAGTTGCACCCCTCAGTTGCACCCCTCAGTTGCACCCCTCAGTTGCACCCCTCACGGGCACCCCCCAGTTGCACCCCTCAGTTGCACCCCTCAGTTGCACCCCCCAGTTGCACCCCTCAGTTGCACCTGTCAGTTGCACCCCTCATTTGCACCCCCCAGTTGCACCCCTCAGTTGCACCCCTCAGTTGCACCCCCCAGTTGCACCCCTCAGTTGCACCCCTCAGTTGCACCCCTCAGTTGCACCCCTCAGTTGCACCCCTCAGTTGGACCCCTCAGTTGCATCCCTCAGTTGCACCCCTCAGTTGCACCCCCCAGTTGCACCCCTCAGTTGCACCCCTCAGTTGCACCCCCCAGTTGCACCCCCCAGTTGCACCCCTCAGTTGCACCCCTCAGTTGCACCACCCAGTTGCACCCCTCAGTTGCACCCCTCAGTTGCACCCCTCAGTTGCACCCCTCAGTTGCACCCCTCAGTTGCACCCCTCAGTTGCACCCCCCAGTTGCACCCCTCAGTTGCACCCCTCAGTTGCACCCCTCAGTTGCACCCCTCAGTTGCACCCCTCAGTTGCAGCCCTCAGTTGCACCCCTCAGTTGCACCCCCCAGTTGCACCCCTCAGTTGCACCCCTCAGTTGCACCCCCCAGTTGCACCCCTCAGTTGCACCCCTCAGTTGCACCTCTCAGTTGCACCCCTCAGTTGCACCCCCCAGTTGCAACCCCAGTTGCACCCCTCAGTTGCAACCCTCAGTTGCACCCCTCAGTTGCACCCCTCAGTTGCACCCCCGGGTTGCACCCGTCAGTTGCACCCCTCAGTTGCACCCCTCAGTTGCACCCCTCAGTTGCACCCCTCACTTGCACCCCTCAGTTGCACCCCTCAGTTGCACCCCTCAGTTGCACCCCTCAGTTGCAGCCCTCAGTTGCACCCCTCAGTTGCACCCCCCAGTTGCACCCCTCAGTTGCACCCCTCAGTTGCACCCCTCAGTTGCACCCCTCAGTTGCACCCCCCAGTTGCAACCCCAGTTGCACCCCTCAGTTGCAACCCTCAGTTGCACCCCTCAGTTGCACCCCCCAGTTGCACCCCCCAGTTGCACCCCTCAGTTGCACCCCTCAGTTGCACCCCCCAGTTGCACCCCTCAGTTGCACCCCTCAGTTGCACCCCTCAGTTGCACCCCTCAGTTGCACCCCCCAGTTGCACCCCTCAGTTGCACCCCCCTGTTGCACCCCTAAGTTGCACCCCTCAGTTGCACCCCCCAGTTGCACCCCTCAGTTGCACCCCCCAGTTGCACCCCTCAGATGCACCCCTCAGTTGCACCCCTCAGTTGCACCCCCCAGTTGCACCCCTCAGTTGCACCCCTCAGTTGCACCCCTCAGTTGCACCCCTCAGTTGCACCCCTCAGTTGCATCCCTCAGTTGCAACCCTCAGTTGTGCCCCTCAGTTGCACCCCCCTGTGGCACCCCTCAGTTGCACCCCCCAGTTGCACCCCTCAGTTGCACCCCTCAGTTGTACCCCTCAGTTGCACCCCTCAGTTGCACCCCCCAGTTGCACCCCTCAGTTGCACCCCTCAGTTGCACCCCCCAGTTGCACCCCTCAGTTGCACCCCTCAGTTGCACCCCCCAGTTGCACCCCCCAGTTGCACCCCTCAGTTGCACCCCTCAGTTGCACCCCCCAGTTGCACCCCTCAGTTGCACCCCTCAGTTGCACCCCTCAGTTGCACCCCTCAGTTGCACCCCCCAGTTGCACCCCCCAGTTGCAACCCCAGTTGCACCCCTCAGTTGCAACCCTCAGTTGCACCCCCCAGTTGCACCCCTCAGATGCACCCCTCAGTTGCACCCCCCAGTTGCACCCCTCAGTTGCACCCCCCAGTTGCACCCCTCAGTTGCACCCCTCAGTTGCACCCCTCAGTTTCACCCCTCAGTTGCACCCCTCAGTTGCATCCCTCAGTTGCACCCCTCAGTTGTACCCCTAAATTGCACCCCCCTGTGGCACCCCTCAGTTGCACCCCTCAGTTGTACCCCTCAGTTGCACCCCTCAGTTGCCACCCTCAGTTGCACCCCTCAGTTGCACCCCCCAGTTGCACCCCTCAGTTGCACCCCTCAGTTGCACCACCCAGTTGCACCCCTCAGTTGCACCCCTCAGTTGCACCCCTCAGTTGCACCCCTCACTGGCACCCCCCAGTTGCACCCCTCAGTTGCACCCCTCAGTTGCACCCCCCAGTTGCACCCCCCAGTTGCACCCCTCAGTTGCACCCCTCAGTTGCACCCCTCATTTGCACCCCCCAGTTGCACCCCTCAGTTGCACCCCTCAGTTGCACCCCCCAGTTGCATCCCTCAGTTGCACCCCTCAGTTGCACCCCTCAGTTGCACCCCTCAGTTGCACCCCTCAGTTGCACCCCTCAGTTGCACCCCCCAGTTGCACCCCTCAGTTGCACCCCCCAGTTGCACCCCTCAGTTGCACCCCTCAGTCCCACCCCCCAGTTACACCCCTCAGTTGCAACCCTCAGTTGCACCCCTCAGTTGCACCCCTCAGTTGCACCCGTCAGTTGCACCCGTCAGTTGCACCCCCCAGTTGCACCCCTCAGTTGCACCCCTCAGTTGCACCCCCCAGTTGCACCCCTCAGTTGCACCCCTCAGTTGCACCCCTCGGTTGCATCCCTCAGTTGCACCCCTCATTTGCACCCCCCAGTTGCACCCCCCAGTTGCACCCCTCAGTTGCACCCCTCAGTTGCACCCCTCAGTTGCACCCCTCAGTTGCACCCCTCAGTTGCATCCCTCAGTTGCAACCCTCAGTTGTGCCCCTCAGTTGCACCCCCCTGTGGCACCCCTCAGTTGCACCCCCCAGTTGCACCCCTCAGTTGCACCCCTCAGTTGTACCCCTCAGTTGCACCCCTCAGTTGCACCCCCCAGTTGCACCCCTCAGTTGCACCCCTCAGTTGCACCCCCCAGTTGCACCCCTCAGTTGCACCCCTCAGTTGCACCCCCCAGTTGCACCCCCCAGTTGCACCCCTCAGTTGCACCCCTCAGTTGCACCCCCCAGTTGCACCCCTCAGTTGCACCCCTCAGTTGCACCCCTCAGTTGCACCCCTCAGTTGCACCCCCCAGTTGCACCCCCCAGTTGCAACCCCAGTTGCACCCCTCAGTTGCAACCCTCAGTTGCACCCCCCAGTTGCACCCCTCAGATGCACCCCTCAGTTGCACCCCCCAGTTGCACCCCTCAGTTGCACCCCCCAGTTGCACCCCTCAGTTGCACCCCTCAGTTGCACCCCTCAGTTTCAGCCCTCAGTTGCACCCCTCAGTTGCATCCCTCAGTTGCACCCCTCAGTTGTACCCCTAAATTGCACCCCCCTGTGGCACCCCTCAGTTGCACCCCTCAGTTGTACCCCTCAGTTGCACCCCTCAGTTGCCACCCTCAGTTGCACCCCTCAGTTGCACCCCCCAGTTGCACCCCTCAGTTGCACCCCTCAGTTGCACCACCCAGTTGCACCCCTCAGTTGCACCCCTCAGTTGCACCCCCCAGTTGCACCCCTCAGTTGCACCCCTCACTTGCACCCCCCAGTTGCACCCCCCAGTTGCACCCCTCAGTTGCACCCCTCAGTTGCACCCCCCAGTTGCACCCCTCAGTTGCACCCCTCATTTGCACCCCCCAGTTGCACCCCTCAGTTGCACCCCTCAGTTGCACCCCCCAGTTGCACCCCTCAGTTGCACCCCTCAGTTGCACCCCTCAGTTGCACCCCTCAGTTGCACCCCTCAGTTGCACCCCTCAGTTGCACCCCTCAGTTGCACCCCTCAGTTGCACCCCCCAGTTGCACCCCTCAGTTGCACCCCTCAGTTGCACCCCCCAGTTGCACCCCTCAGTTGCAACCCTCAGTTGCACCCCTCAGTTGCACCCCTCAGTTGCACCCGTCAGTTGCACCCGTCAGTTGCACCCCCCAGTTGCACCCCTCAGTTGCACCCCTCAGTTGCACCCCCCAGTTGCACCCCTCAGTTGCAACCCTCAGTTGCACCCCTCAGTTGCACCCCTCGGTTGCATCCCTCAGTTGCAGCCCCCAGTTGCACCCCTCAGTTGCACCCCCCAGTTGCACCCCTCAGTTGCACCTGTCAGTTGCACCCCTCAGTTGCACCCCTCAGTTGCACCCCTCAGTTGCAGCCCTCAGTCCCACCGCTCAGTTGCACCCCTCAGTTGCACCCCTCAGTTGCACCCCTCAGTTGCACCCCTCAGTTGCACCCCCCAGTTGCACCCCCCAGTTGCACCCCTCAGTTGCACCCCCCAGTTGCACCCCTCAGTTGCACCCCTCGGTTGCACCCCCCAGTTGCACCCCTCAGTTGCACCCCTCAGTTGCACCCCTCAGTTGCACCCCTCAGTTGCACCCCTCAGTTGCACCCCTCAGTTGCACCCCTCAGTTGCACCCCTCAGTTGCACCCCTCAGTTGCACCCCTCAGTTGCACCTCTCAGTTGCACCCCTCAGTTGCACCCCCCAGTTGCAACCCCAGTTGCACCCCTCAGTTGCAACCCTCAGTTGCACCCCTCAGTTGCACCCCTCAGTTGCACCCCCGGGTTGCACCCGTCAGTTGCACCCCTCAGTTGCACCCCTCAGTTGCACCACTCAGTTGCACCCCTCAGTTGCACCCCTCAGTTGCACCCCTCAGTTGCACCCCTCAGTTGCACCCCTCAGTTGCACCCCTCAGTTGCACCCCTCAGTTGCACCCCTCAGTTGCACCACTCAGTTGCACCCCTCAGTTGCACCCCTCAGTTGCACCCCTCAGTTGCACCCCTCAGTTGCACCCCTCAGTTGCACCCCTCAGTTGCACCCCTCAGTTGCACCCCTCAGTTGCACCCCCCAGTTGCACCCCCCAGTTGCAACCCCAGTTGCACCCCTCAGTTGCAACCCTCAGTTGCACCCCTCAGTTGCACCCCCCAGTTGCACCCCCCAGTTGCACCCCTCAGTTGCACCCCTCAGTTGCACCCCCCAGTTGCACCCCTCAGTTGCACCCCTCAGTTGCACCCCTCAGTTGCACCCCTCAGTTGCACCCCCCAGTTGCACCCCTCAGTTGCACCCCCCTGTTGCACCCCTAAGTTGCACCCCTCAGTTGCACCCCCCAGTTGCACCCCTCAGTTGCACCCCCCAGTTGCACCCCTCAGATGCACCCCTCAGTTGCACCCCTCAGTTGCACCCCCCAGTTGCACCCCTCAGTTGCACCCCTCAGTTGCACCCCTCAGTTGCACTCCTCAGTTGCACCCCTCAGTTGCATCCCTCAGTTGCAACCCTCAGTTGTGCCCCTCAGTTGCACCCCCCTGTGGCACCCCTCAGTTGCACCCCCCAGTTGCACCCCTCAGTTGCACCCCTCAGTTGTACCTCTCAGTTGCACCCCTCAGTTGCACCCCCCAGTTGCACCCCTCAGTTGCACCCCCCAGTTGCACCCCTCAGTTGCACCCCTCAGTTGCACCCCTCAGTTGCACCCCTCAGTTGCACCCCTCAGTTGCACCCCTCAGTTGCACCCCTCAGTTGCACCCCTCAGTTGCACCCCCCAGTTGCACCCCTCAGTTGCACCCCTCAGTTGCACCCCTCAGTTGCACCCCTCAGTTGCACCCCTCAGTTGCACCCCTCAGTTGCACCCCTCAGTTGCACCCCTCAGTTGCACCCCCCAGTTGCACCCCTCAGTTGCACCCCTCAGTTGCACCCCTCAGTTGCACCCCCCAGTTGCACCCATCAGTTGCACCCCTCAGGTGCACCCCCCAGTTGCACCCCTCAGTTGCACCCCTCAGTTGCAACCCTCAGTTGCACCCCTCAGTTGCACCCCTCAGTTGCACCCGTCAGTTGCACCCGTCAGCTGCACCCCCCAGTTGCACCCCTCAGTTGCACCCCTCAGTTGCACCCCCGAGTTGCACCCCTCAGTTGCAACCCTCAGTTGCACCCCTCAGTTGCATTCCTCGGTTGCATCCCTCAGTTGCAGCCCCCAGTTGCACCCCTCAGTTGCACCCCCCAGTTGCACCCCTCAGTTGCACCTGTCAGTTGCACCCCTCAGTTGCACCCCTCAGTTGCACCCCTCAGTTGCAGCCCTCAGTCCCACCCCTCAGTTGCACCCCTCAGTTGCACCCCTCAGTTGCACCCCTCAGTTGCACCCCCCAGTTGCACCCCTCAGTTGCACCCCTCAGTTGCACCCCTCAGTTGCACCCCTCAGTTGCACCCCTCAGTTGCATCCCTCAGTTGCAACCCTCAGTTGTGCCCCTCAGTTGCACCCCCCTGTGGCACCCCTCAGTTGCACCCCCCAGTTGCACCCCTCAGTTGCACCCCCCAGTTGCACCCCTCAGTTGCAACCCTCAGTTGCACCCCCCAGTTGCACCCCTCAGATGCACCCCTCAGTTGCACCCCCCAGTTGCACCCCTCAGTTGCACCCCCCAGTTGCACCCCTCAGTTGCACCCCTCAGTTGCACCCCTCAGTTTCACCCCTCAGTTGCACCCCTCAGTTGCATCCCTCAGTTGCACCCCTCAGTTGTACCCCTAAATTGCACCCCCCTGTGGCACCCCTCAGTTGCACCCCTCAGTTGTACCCCTCAGTTGCACCCCTCAGTTGCACCCCCCAGTTGCACCCCTCAGTTGCACCCCTCAGTTGCACCCCTCAATTGCACCCCTCAGTTGCACCCCTCAGTTGCACCCCCCAGTTGCACCCCTCAGTTGCACCCCTCAGTTGCACCCCTCAGTTGCACCCCTCAGTTGCACCCCTCAGTTGCACCCCCCAGTTGCACCCCTCAGTTGCACCCCTCAGTTGCACCCCTCAGTTGCACCCCTCAGTTGCACCCCCCAGTTGCACCCCTCAGTTGCACCCCCCTGTTGCACCCCTAAGTTGCACCCCTCAGTTGCACCCCCCAGTTGCACCCCTCAGTTGCAGCCCCCAGTTGCACCCCTCAGATGCACCCCTCAGTTGCACCCCTCAGTTGCACCCCCCAGTTGCACCCCTCAGTTGCACCCCTCAGTTGCACCCCTCAGTTGCACCCCTCAGTTGCACCCCTCAGTTGCATCCCTCAGTTGCAACCCTCAGTTGTGCCCCTCAGTTGCACCCCCCTGTGGCACCCCTCAGTTGCACCCCCCAGTTGCACCCCTCAGTTGCACCCCTCAGTTGTACCCCTCAGTTGCACCCCTCAGTTGCACCCCCCAGTTGCACCCCTCAGTTGCACCCCTCAGTTGCACCCCCCAGTTGCACCCCTCAGTTGCACCCCTCAGTTGCACCCCCCAGTTGCACCCCCCAGTTGCACCCCTCAGTTGCACCCCTCAGTTGCATCCCTCAGTTGCACCCCTCAGTTGTACCCCTAAATTGCACCCCCCTGTGGCACCCCTCAGTTGCACCCCTCAGTTGTACCCCTCAGTTGCACCCCTCAGTTGCCACCCTCAGTTGCACCCCTCAGTTGCAACCCCAGTTGCACCCCTCAGTTGCAACCCTCAGTTGCACCCCCCAGTTGCACCCCTCAGATGCACCCCTCAGTTGCACCCCCCAGTTGCACCCCTCAGTTGCACCCCCCAGTTGCACCCCTCAGTTGCACCCCTCAGTTGCACCCCTCAGTTTCACCCCTCAGTTGCATCCCTCAGTTGCACCCCTCAGTTGTACCCCTAAATTGCACCCCCCTGTGGCACCCCTCAGTTGCACCCCCCAGTTGCACCCCTCAGTTGCACCCCTCAGTTGCACCCCTCAGTTTCACCCCTCAGTTGCACCCCTCAGTTGCATCCCTCAGTTGCACCCCTCAGTTGTACCCCTAAATTGCACCCCCCTGTGGCACCCCTCAGTTGCACCCCTCAGTTGTACCCCTCAGTTGCACCCCTCAGTTGCCACCCTCAGTTGCACCCCTCAGTTGCACCCCCCAGTTGCACCCCTCAGTTGCACCCCTCAGTTGCACCACCCAGTTGCACCCCTCAGTTGCACCCCTCAGTTGCACCCCTCAGTTGCACCCCTCACTGGCACCCCCCAGTTGCACCCCTCAGTTGCACCCCTCAGTTGCACCCCCCAGTTGCACCCCCCAGTTGCACCCCTCAGTTGCACCCCTCAGTTGCAGCCCTCAGTTGCACCCCTCAGTTGCACCCCCCAGTTGCACCCCTCAGTTGCACCCCTCAGTTGCACCCCCCAGTTGCACCCCTCAGTTGCACCCCTCAGTTGCACCTCTCAGTTGCACCCCTCAGTTGCACCCCCCAGTTGCAACCCCAGTTGCACCCCTCAGTTGCAACCCTCAGTTGCACCCCTCAGTTGCACCCCTCAGTTGCACCCCCGGGTTGCACCCGTCAGTTGCACCCCTCAGTTGCACCCCTCAGTTGCACCCCTCAGTTGCACCCCTCAGTTGCACCCCTCAGTTGCACCCCTCAGTTGCACCCCTCAGTTGCACCCCTCAGTTGCACCCCTCAGTTGCACCCCTCAGTTGCACCCCTCAGTTGCACCCCCCAGTTGCACCCCTCAGTTGCACCCCTCAGTTGCACCCCTCAGTTGCACCCCTCAGTTGCACCCCCCAGTTGCAACCCCAGTTGCACCCCTCAGTTGCAACCCTCAGTTGCACCCCTCAGTTGCACCCCCCAGTTGCACCCCCCAGTTGCACCCCTCAGTTGCACCCCTCAGTTGCACCCCCCAGTTGCACCCCTCAGTTGCACCCCTCAGTTGCACCCCTCAGTTGCACCCCTCAGTTGCACCCCTCAGTTGCACCCCCCAGTTGCACCCCTCAGTTGCACCCCCCTGTTGCACCCCTAAGTTGCACCCCTCAGTTGCACCCCCCAGTTGCACCCCTCAGTTGCACCCCCCAGTTGCACCCCTCAGATGCACCCCTCAGTTGCACCCCTCAGTTGCACCCCCCAGTTGCACCCCTCAGTTGCACCCCTCAGTTGCACCCCTCAGTTGCACCCCTCAGTTGCACCCCTCAGTTGCATCCCTCAGTTGCACCCCCCAGTTGCACCCCTCAGTTGCACCCCTCAGTTGCACCCCTCAGTTGCACCCCTCAGTTGCACCCCCCAGTTGCACCCCCCAGTTGCAACCCCAGTTGCACCCCTCAGTTGCAACCCTCAGTTGCACCCCCCAGTTGCACCCCTCAGATGCACCCCTCAGTTGCACCCCCCAGTTGCACCCCTCAGTTGCACCCCCCAGTTGCACCCCTCAGTTGCACCCCTCAGTTGCACCCCTCAGTTTCACCCCTCAGTTGCACCCCTCAGTTGCATCCCTCAGTTGCACCCCTCAGTTGTACCCCTAAATTGCACCCCCCTGTGGCACCCCTCAGTTGCACCCCTCAGTTGTACCCCTCAGTTGCACCCCTCAGTTGCCACCCTCAGTTGCACCCCTCAGTTGCACCCCCCAGTTGCACCCCTCAGTTGCACCCCTCAGTTGCACCACCCAGTTGCACCCCTCAGTTGCACCCCTCAGTTGCACCCCTCAGTTGCATCCCTCACTGGCACCCCCCAGTTGCACCCCTCAGTTGCACCCCTCAGTTGCACCCCCCAGTTGCACCCCCCAGTTGCACCCCTCAGTTGCACCCCTCAGTTGCACCCCTCATTTGCACCCCCCAGTTGCACCCCTCAGTTGCACCCCTCAGTTGCACCCCCCAGTTGCATCCCTCAGTTGCACCCCTCAGTTGCACCCCTCAGTTGCACCCCTCAGTTGCACCCCTCAGTTGCACCCCTCAGTTGCACCCCCCAGTTGCACCCCTCAGTTGCACCCCCCAGTTGCACCCCTCAGTTGCACCCCTCAGTCCCACCCCCCAGTTGCACCCCTCAGTTGCAACCCTCAGTTGCACCCCTCAGTTGCACCCCTCAGTTGCACCCGTGAGTGCACCCGTCAGTTGCACCCCCCAGTTGCACCCCTCAGTTGCACCCCTCAGTTGCACCCCCCAGTTGCACCCCTCAGTTGCACCCCTCAGTTGCACCCCTCGGTTGCATCCCTCAGTTGCAGCCCTCAGTTGCACCCCCCAGTTGCACCCCTCAGTTGCACCCCTCACTTGCACCCCCCAGTTGCACCCCCCAGTTGCACCCCTCAGTTGCAACCCTCAGTTGCACCCCCCAGTTGCACCCCTCAGATGCACCCCTCAGTTGCACCCCCCAGTTGCACCCCTCAGTTGCACCCCCCAGTTGCACCCCTCAGTTGCACCCCTCAGTTGCACCCCTCAGTTTCACCCCTCAGTTGCACCCCTCAGTTGCATCCCTCAGTTGCACCCCTCAGTTGTACCCCTAAATTGCACCCCCCTGTGGCACCCCTCAGTTGCACCCCTCAGTTGTACCCCTCAGTTGCACCCCTCAGTTGCCACCCTCAGTTGCACCCCTCAGTTGCACCCCCCAGTTGCACCCCTCAGTTGCACCCCTCAGTTGCACCACCCAGTTGCACCCCTCAGTTGCACCCCTCAGTTGCACCCCTCAGTTGCATCCCTCACTGGCACCCCCCAGTTGCACCCCTCAGTTGCACCCCTCAGTTGCACCCCCCAGTTGCACCCCCCAGTTGCACCCCTCAGTTGCACCCCTCAGTTGCACCCCTCATTTGCACCCCCCAGTTGCACCCCTCAGTTGCACCCCTCAGTTGCACCCCCCAGTTGCATCCCTCAGTTGCACCCCTCAGTTGCACCCCTCAGTTGCACCCCTCAGTTGCACCCCTCAGTTGCACCCCTCAGTTGCACCCCCCAGTTGCACCCCTCAGTTGCACCCCCCAGTTGCACCCCTCAGTTGCACCCCTCAGTCCCACCCCCCAGTTGCACCCCTCAGTTGCAACCCTCAGTTGCACCCCTCAGTTGCACCCCTCAGTTGCACCCGTGAGTGCACCCGTCAGTTGCACCCCCCAGTTGCACCCCTCAGTTGCACCCCTCAGTTGCACCCCCCAGTTGCACCCCTCAGTTGCACCCCTCAGTTGCACCCCTCGGTTGCATCCCTCAGTTGCAGCCCTCAGTTGCACCCCCCAGTTGCACCCCTCAGTTGCACCCCTCACTTGCACCCCCCAGTTGCACCCCCCAGTTGCACCCCTCAGTTGCACCCCTCAGTTGCACCCCCCAGTTGCACCCCTCAGTTGCACCCCTCATTTGCACCCCCCAGTTGCACCCCTCAGTTGCACCCCTCAGTTGCACCCCCCAGTTGCACCCCTCAGTTGCACCCCTCAGTTGCACCCCTCAGTTGCACCCCTCAGTTGCACCCCTCAGTTGCACCCCTCAGTTGCACCCCTCAGTTGCACCCCTCAGTTGCACCCCCCAGTTGCACCCCTCAGTTGCACCCCTCAGTTGCACCCCTCAGTTGCACCCCTCAGTTGCACCCCCCAGTTGCAACCCCAGTTGCACCCCTCAGTTGCACCCCCCAGTTGCACCCCTCAGTTGCACCCCTCAGTTGCACCCCTCAGTTGCACCTGTCAGTTGCACCCCTCAGTTGCACCCCTCAGTTGCACCCCTCAGTTGCAGCCCTCAGTCCCACCCCTCAGTTGCACCCCTCAGTTGCACCCCTCAGTTGCACCCCTCAGTTGCACCCCTCAGTTGCACCCCCCAGTTGCACCCCTCAGTTGCACCCCTCAGTTGCACCCCCCAGTTGCACCCCTCAGTTGCACCCCCCAGTTGCACCCCTCAGTTGCACCCCTCAGTTGCACCCCCCAGTTGCACCCCTCAGTTGCACCCCTCAGTTGCACCCCTCAGTTGCACCCCTCAGTTGCACCCCCCAGTTGCACCCCTCAGTTGCACCCCTCAGTTGCACCCCTCAGTTGCACCCCCCACTTGCACCCCTCAGTTGCACCCCTCACTTGCACCCCCCAGTTGCACCCCCCAGTTGCACCCCTCAGTTGCACCCCTCAGTTGCACCCCCCAGTTGCACCCCTCAGGTGCACCCCTCAGTTGCACCCCTCAGTTGCACCCCTCAGTTGCACCCCCGAATTGCCCCTCTCAGTTGCACCCCCCAGTTGCACCCCTCAGTTGCACCCCTCAGTTGCACCCCTCAGTTGCACCCCTCAGTTGCACCCCTCAGTTGCACCCCTCAGTTGCACCCCTCAGTTGCACCCCTCAGTTGCACCCCTCAGTTGCACCCCTCAGTTGCACCTCTCAGTTGCAGCCCTCAGTTGCACCCCTCAGTTGCACCCCCCAGTTGCACCCCTCAGTTGCACCCTTCAGTTGCACCCCCCAGTTGCACCCCTCAGTTGCACCCCTCAGTTGCACCCCCCAGTTGCGACCCCCGGCTGCACCCCTCAGTTGCACCCCTCAGTTGCACCCCCCAGTTGCACCCCTCAGTTGCACCCCTCAGTTGCACCCCTCAGTTGCACCCCTCAGTTGCACCCCCCAGTTGCACCCCCCTGTTGCACCCCTCAGTTGCACCCCTCAGTTGCACCCCTCAGTTGCACCCCTCAGTTGCACCCCTCAGTTGCACCCCTCAGTTGCACCCCTCAGTTGCACCCCTCAGTTGCACCCCTCAGTTGCACCCCTCAGTTGCACCCCTCAGTTGCACCCCCCAGTTGCACCCCCCTGTTGCACCCCTCAGTTGCACCCCTCAGTTGCACCCCTCAGTTGCACCCCTCAGTTGCACCCCTCAGTTGCACCCCTCAGTTGCACCCCTCAGTTGCACCCCCCAGTTGCACCCCTCAGTTGCACCCCCTGTTGCACCCCTCAGTTGCACCCCTCAGTTGCACCCCCCAGTTGCACCCCTCAGTTGCACCCCCCAGTTGCACCCCTCAGATGCACCCCTCAGTTGCACCCCTCAGTTGCACCCCCCAGTTGCACCCCTCAGTTGCACCCCTCAGTTGCACCCCTCAGTTGCACCCCTCAGTTGCACCCCTCAGTTGCATCCCTCAGTTGCTACCCTCAGTTGTGCCCCTCAGTTGCACCCCCCTGTGGCACCCCTCAGTTGCACCCCCCAGTTGCACCCCTCAGTTGCACCCCTCAGTTGCACCCCTCAGTTGCACCCCTTAGTTGCAGCCCCCAGTTGCACCCCTCAGTTGCACCCCTCAGTTGCACCACCCAGTTGCACCCCTCAGTTGCACCCCTCAGTTGCACCCCTCAGTTGCACCCCCCAGTTGCACCCCTCAGTTGCACCCCTCAGTTGCACCCCCCAGTTGCACCCCTCAGTTGCACCCGTCAGTTGCACCCCCCAGTTGCACCCCTCAGTTGCACCCCTCAGTTACACCCCTCAGTTGCACCCCCCAGTTGCACCCCTCAGTTGCACCCCTCAGTTGCACCCCCCAGTTGCACCCCTGAGTTGCATCCCCCAGTTGCACCCCTCATTTGCACCCCCCAGTTGCACCCCTCAGTTGCACCCCTCAGTTGCACCCCTGAGTCGCAACCCTCAGTTGCACCCCTCAGTTGCACCCCTCAGTTCCACCCCCCAGTTGCACCCCTCAGTTGCACCCCTCAGTTGCACCCCCTAGTTGCACCCCTCAGTTGCACCCCTCAGTTGCACCCCTCAGTTGCACCCCTCAGTTGCACCCCTCAGTTGCACCCCTCAGTTGCACCCCCCAGTTGCACCCCTCAGTTGCACCCCTCAGTTGCACCCCCCAGTTGCACCCCTCAGTTGCACCCCTCAGTTGCACCCCTCAGTTGCACCCCTCAGTTGCACCCCTCAGTTGCACCCCCCAGTTGCACCCCTCAGTTGCACCCCCCAGTTGCACCCCTCAGTTGCACCCCTCAGTTGCACCACCCAGTTGCACCCCTCAGTTGCACCCCTCAGTTGCACCCCTCAGTTGCACCCCTCAGTTGCACCACCCAGTTGCACCCCTCAGTTGCACCCCTCAGTTGCACCCGTCAGTTGCACCCCCCAGTTGCACCCCTCAGTTGCACCTCTCAGTTGCACCCCCTAGTTGCACCCCTCAGCTGCACCCCTCAGTTGCACCCCTCGGTTGGACCCCTCAGTTGCAGCCCCCAGTTGCACCCCTCAGTTGCACCTGTCAGTTGCACCCCTCAGTTGCACCCCTCAGTTGCACCCCTCAGTTGCAGCCCTCAGTCGCACCCCTCAGTTGCACCCCCCAGTTGCACCCCTCAGTTGCACCCCTCAGCTGCACCCCTCAGTTGCACCCCTCAGTTGCACCCCTCACGGGCACCCCCCAGTTGCACCCCTCAGTTGCACCCCCTAGTTGCGCCCCTCAGTTGCACCCCTCAGTTGCACCCCTCGGTTGCACCCCTCAGTTGCACCCCCCAGTTGCACCCCTCAGTTGCAGCCCTCAGTTGCACCCCTCAGTTGCACCCCTCAGTTGCACCCCTCGGTTGCACCCCTCAGTTGCACCCCTCAGTTGCACCCCCCAGTTGCACCCTCCAGTTGCACCCCCCAGTTGCACCCCTCAGCTGCACCTGTCAGTTACACCCCTCAGTTGCACCCCTCAGTTGCACTACTCAGTTGCACCCCTCAGGTGCACCCCCCAGTTGCATCCCCGAGTTGCACCGCTCAGTTGCACCGCTCAGTTGCACCCCTCAGTTGCACCCCTCAGTTGCACCGCTCAGTTGCACCCCTCAGTTGCACCCCTCAGTTGCACCCGTCAGTTGCACCCGTCAGTTGCACCCCCCAGTTGCACCCCTCAGTTGCACCCCTCAGTTGCACCCCTCATTTGCATCCCCCAGTTGCACCCCCCAGTTGCACCCCTCAGTTGCACCCCTCAGTTGCACCCCCTAGTTGCATCCCTCAGCTGCACCCCTCAGTTGCACCCCTCGGTTGCACCCCTCAGTTGCAGCCCCCAGTTGCACCCCTCAGTTGCACCTGTCAGTTGCACCCCTCAGTTGCACCCCTCAGTTGCACCCCTCAGTTGCAGCCCTCAGTCGCACCCCTCAGTTGCACCCCCCAGTTGCACCCCTCAGTTGCACCCCTCAGTTGCACCCCTCAGTTGCACCCCTCAGTTGCACCCCTCACGGGCACCCCCCAGTTGCACCCCTCAGTTGCACCCCTCAGTTGCACCCCCTAGTTGCACCCCTCAGTTGCACCCCTCAGTTGCACCCCTCGGTTGCGGCCCTCAGTTGCAGCCCTCAGTTGCACCCCTCAGTTGCACCCCTCAGTTGCACCCCTCGGTTGCACCCCTCAGTTGCACCCCTCAGTTGCACCCCCCAGTTGCACCCTCCAGTTGCACCCCCCAGTTGCACCCCCCAGTTGCACCCCTCAGTTGCACCCCTCAGTTGCACCCCTCAGTCGCACCCCTCAGTTGCACCCCTCAGTTGCACCCCTCAGTTCCACCCCCCAGTTGCACCCCTCAGTTGCACCCCTCAGTTGCACCCCCTAGTTGCACCCCTCAGTTGCACCCCTCAGTCGCACCCCTCAGTTGCACCCCTCAGTTGCACCCCTCAGTTGCACCCCTCAGTTGCACCCCTCAGTTGCACCCCTCAGTTGCACCCCCCAGTTGCACCCCTCAGTTGCACCCCTCAGTTGCACCCCCCAGTTGCACCCCTCAGTTGCACCCCTCAGTTGCACCCCTCAGTTGCACCCCTCAGTTGCACCCCTCAGTTGCACCCCTCAGTTGCACCCCTCAGTTGCACCCCCCAGTTGCACCCCTCAGCTGCACCCCCCAGTTGCACCCCTCAGTTGCACCCCTCAGTTGCACCACCCAGTTGCACCCCTCAGTTGCACCCCTCAGTTGCACCCCTCAGTTGCCCCCCTCAGTTGCACCCGTCAGTTGCACCCCCCAGTTGCACCCCTCAGTTGCACCCCTCAGTTGCACCCCCTAGTTGCACCCCTCAGCTGCACCCCTCAGTTGCACCCCTCGGTTGCATCCCTCAGTTGCAGCCCCCAGTTGCACCCCTCAGTTGCACCTGTCAGTTGCACCCCTCAGTTGCACCCCTCAGTTGCACCCCTCAGTTGCAGCCCTCAGTCGCACCCCTCAGTTGCACCCCCCAGTTGCACCCCTCAGTTGCACCCCTCAGTTGCACCCCTCAGTTGCACCCCTCAGTTGCACCCCTCACGGGCACCCCCCAGTTGCACCCCTCAGTTGCACCCCCTAGTTGCACCCCTCAGTTGCACCCCTCAGTTGCACCCCTCGGTTGCACCCCTCAGTTGCACCCCCCAGTTGCACCCCTCAGTTGCAGCCCTCAGTTGCACCCCTCAGTTGCACCCCTCAGTTGCACCCCTCGGTTGCACCCCTCGGTTGCACCCCTCAGTTGCACCCCCCAGTTGCACCCTCCAGTTGCACCCCTCAGTTGCAGCCCTCAGTTGCACCCCTCAGTTGCACCCCTCAGTTGCACCCCCCAGTTGCACCCCTCAGTTGCACCCCTCAGTTGCACCCGTCAGTTGCACCCGTCAGTTGCACCCCCCAGTTGCACCCCTCAGTTGCACCCCTCAGTTGCACCCCCCAGTTGCACCCCTCAGTTGCAGCCCTCAGTTGCACCCCTCAGTTGCACCCCTCAGTTGCACCCCCCAGTTGCACCCCTCAGTTGCACCCCTCAGTTGCACCCGTCAGTTGCACCCGTCAGTTGCACCCCCCAGTTGCACCCCTCAGTTGCACCCCTCAGTTGCACCCCTCATTTGCATCCCCCAGTTGCACCCCCCAGTTGCACCCCTCAGTTGCACCCCTCAGTTGCACCCCCTAGTTGCATCCCTCAGCTGCACCCCTCAGTTGCACCCCTCGGTTGCACCCCTCAGTTGCAGCCCCCAGTTGCACCCCTCAGTTGCACCTGTCAGTTGCACCCCTCAGTTGCACCCCTCAGTTGCACCCCTCAGTTGCAGCCCTCAGTCGCACCCCTCAGTTGCACCCCCCAGTTGCACCCCTCAGTTGCACCCCTCAGTTGCACCCCTCAGTTGCACCCCTCAGTTGCACCCCTCACGGGCACCCCCCAGTTGCACCCCTCAGTTGCACCCCTCAGTTGCACCCCCTAGTTGCACCCCTCAGTTGCACCCCTCAGTTGCACCCCTCGGTTGCACCCCTCAGTTGCAGCCCTCAGTTGCACCCCTCAGTTGCACCCCTCAGTTGCACCCCTCGGTTGCACCCCTCAGTTGCACCCCTCAGTTGCACCCCCCAGTTGCACCCTCCAGTTGCACCCCCCAGTTGCACCCCTCAGTTGCACCCCTCAGTTGCACCCCTCAGTCGCACCCCTCAGTTGCACCCCTCAGTTGCACCCCTCAGTTCCACCCCCCAGTTGCACCCCTCAGTTGCACCCCTCAGTTGCACCCCCTAGTTGCACCCCTCAGTTGCACCCCTCAGTCGCACCCCTCAGTTGCACCCCTCAGTTGCACCCCTCAGTTGCACCCCTCAGTTGCACCCCTCAGTTGCACCCCTCAGTTGCACCCCCCAGTTGCACCCCTCAGTTGCACCCCTCAGTTGCACCCCCCAGTTGCACCCCTCAGTTGCACCCCTCAGTTGCACCCCTCAGTTGCACCCCTCAGTTGCACCCCTCAGTTGCACCCCCCAGTTGCACCCCTCAGCTGCACCCCCCAGTTGCACCCCTCAGTTGCACCCCTCAGTTGCACCACCCAGTTGCACCCCTCAGTTGCACCCCTCAGTTGCACCCCTCAGTTGCCCCCCTCAGTTGCACCCGTCAGTTGCACCCCCCAGTTGCACCCCTCAGTTGCACCCCTCAGTTGCACCCCCTAGTTGCACCCCTCAGCTGCACCCCTCAGTTGCACCCCTCGGTTGCATCCCTCAGTTGCAGCCCCCAGTTGCACCCCTCAGTTGCACCTGTCAGTTGCACCCCTCAGTTGCACCCCTCAGTTGCACCCCTCAGTTGCAGCCCTCAGTCGCACCCCTCAGTTGCACCCCCCAGTTGCACCCCTCAGTTGCACCCCTCAGTTGCACCCCTCAGTTGCACCCCTCAGTTGCACCCCTCACGGGCACCCCCCAGTTGCACCCCTCAGTTGCACCCCCTAGTTGCACCCCTCAGTTGCACCCCTCAGTTGCACCCCTCGGTTGCACCCCTCAGTTGCACCCCCCAGTTGCACCCCTCAGTTGCAGCCCTCAGTTGCACCCCTCAGTTGCACCCCTCAGTTGCACCCCTCGGTTGCACCCCTCAGTTGCACCCCTCAGTTGCACCCCCCAGTTGCACCCTCCAGTTGCACCCCCCAGTTGCACCCCTCAGCTGCACCTGTCAGTTGCACCCCTCAGTTGCACCCCTCAGTTGCACCCCTCAGTTGCACCCCTCAGGTGCACCCCCCAGTTGCATCCCCGAGTTGCACCGCTCAGTTGCACCGCTCAGTTGCACCCCTCAGTTGCACCCCTCAGTTGCACCCCCCAGTTGCACCCCTCAGTTGCACCCCTCAGTTGCACCCGTCAGTTGCACCCGTCAGTTGCACCCCCCAGTTGCACCCCTCAGTTGCACCCCTCAGTTGCACCCCTCATTTGCATCCCCCAGTTGCACCCCCCAGTTGCACCCCTCAGTTGCACCCCTCAGTTGCACCCCCTAGTTGCATCCCTCAGCTGCACCCCTCAGTTGCACCCCTCGGTTGCACCCCTCAGTTGCAGCCCCCAGTTGCACCCCTCAGTTGCACCTGTCAGTTGCACCCCTCAGTTGCACCCCTCAGTTGCACCCCTCAGTTGCAGCCCTCAGTCGCACCCCTCAGTTGCACCCCCCAGTTGCACCCCTCAGTTGCACCCCTCAGTTGCACCCCTCAGTTGCACCCCTCAGTTGCACCCCTCACGGGCACCCCCCAGTTGCACCCCTCAGTTGCACCCCTCAGTTGCACCCCCTAGTTGCACCCCTCAGTTGCACCCCTCAGTTGCACCCCTCGGTTGCACCCCTCAGTTGCAGCCCTCAGTTGCACCCCTCAGTTGCACCCCTCAGTTGCACCCCTCGGTTGCACCCCTCAGTTGCACCCCTCAGTTGCACCCCCCAGTTGCACCCTCCAGTTGCACCCCCCAGTTGCACCCCTCAGCTGCACCTGTCAGTTGCACCCCTCAGTTGCACCCCTCAGTTGCACCCCTCAGTTGCACCCCTCAGTTGCACCCCCCAGTTGCACCCCCGAGTTGCACCGCTCAGTTGCACCGCTCAGTTGCACCCCTCAGTTGCACCCCTCAGTTGCACCCCCCAGTTGCACCCCTCAGTTGCACCCCTCAGTTGCACCCGTCAGTTGCACCCGTCAGTTGCACCCCGCAGTTGCACCCCTCAGTTGCACCCCTCAGTTGCACCCCTCAGTTGCACCCCCCAGTTGCACCCCCAAGTTGCACCCCTCAGTTGCACCCCTCAGTTGCACCCCTCAGTTGCACCCCTCAGTTGCACCCCCCAGTTGCACCGCCCAGTTGCACCCCTCAGTTGCACCCCTCAGTTGCACCCCTCAGTTGCACACCTGAGTTGCACCCCCCAGTTGCACCCCCCAGTTGCACCCCTCAGTTGCACCTCTCAGTTGCACCCCTCAGTTGCACCCCCCAGTTGCACGCCTCAGTTGCACCCCTCAGTTGCACCCCTCAGTTGCACCCCCCAGTTGCACCCCTCAGTTGCACCCCTCAGTTGCACCCCTCAGTTGCACCCCTCAGTTGCACCCCTCAGTTGCACCCCTCAGTTGCACCCCTCAGTTGCACCCCTCATTTGCACCCCCAAGTTGCACCCCTCAGTTGCACCCCTCAGTTGCACCCCTCAGTTGCACCCCTCAGTTGCACCCCTCAGTTGCACCCCCCAGTTGCACCCCCCAGTTGCACCCCTCAGTTGCCCCCCTCAGTTGCACCCCCTAGTTGCACCCCTCAGTTGCACCCCTCAGTTGCACCCCTCAGTTGCACCCCTCAGTTGCACCCCTCAGTTGCACCCCTCAGTTGCACCCCTCAGTTGCACCCCTCAGTTGCACCCCCCAGTTGCACCCCTCAGTTGCACCCCTCAGTTGCACCCCCCAGTTGCACCCCTCAGTTGCACCTCTCAGTTGCACCCCTCAGTTGCACCCCTCAGTTGCACCCGTCAGTTGCACCCCCCAGTTGCACCCCTCAGTTGCACCCCTCAGTTGCACCCCCTAGTTGCACCCCTCAGCTGCACCCATCAGTTGCACCCCTCGGTTGCACCCCTCAGTCGCAGCCCCCAGTTGCACCCCTCAGTTGCACCTGTCAGTTGCACCCCTCAGTTGCACCCCTCAGTTGCACCCCTCAGTTGCAGCCCTCAGTCGCACCCCTCAGTTGCACCCCCCAGTTGCACCCCTCAGTTGCACCCCTCAGTTGCACCCCTCAGTTGCACCCCTCAGTTGCACCCCTCACGGGCACCCCCCAGTTGCACCCCTCAGTTGCACCCCTCAGTTGCAGCCCTCAGTTGCACCCCTCAGTTGCACCCCTCAGTTGCACCCCTCGGTTGCACCCCTCAGTTGCACCCCTCAGTTGCACCCCCCAGTTGCACCCTCCAGTTGCACCCCCCAGTTGCACCCCTCAGCTGCACCTGTCAGTTGCACCCCTCAGTTGCACCCCTCAGTTGCACCCCTCAGTTGCACCCCTCAGTTGCACCCCCCAGTTGCACCCCCGAGTTGCACCGCTCAGTTGCACCGCTCAGTTGCACCCCTCAGTTGCACCCCTCAGTTGCACCCCCCAGTTGCACCCCTCAGTTGCACCCCTCAGTTGCACCCGTCAGTTGCACCCGTCAGTTGCACCCCCCAAATGCACCCCTCAGTTGCACCCCTCAGTTGCACCCCCCAGTTGCACCCCCCGGTTGCAACCCTCAGTTGCACCCGTCAGTTGCACCCGTCAGTTGCATCCCCCAGTTGAACCCCTCAGTTGCACCCCTCAGTTGCACCCCTCAGTTGCACCCCCCAGTTGCACCCCTCAGTTGCACCCCTCAGTTGCACCCCTCAGTTGCACCCCCCAGTTGCACCCCTCAGTTGCACCCCTCAGTTGCACCCCTCAGTTGCACCCCTCAGTTGCACCCCCCAGTTGCACCCCTCAGTTGCACCCCTCAGTTGCACCCCTCAGTTGCACCCCTCAGTTGCACCCCTCAGTTGCACCCCTCAGTTGCACCCCTCATTTGCATCCCCCAGTTGCACCCCTCAGTTGCACCCCTCAGTTGCACCCCTCAGTTGCACCCCTCAGTGGCGGCCCCCAGTTGCACCCCCCAGTTGCACCCCTCAGTTGCACCCCTCAGTTGCACCCCCCAGTTGCACCCCCCAGTTGCACCCCTCAGTTGCACCCCTCAGTTGCACCCCCCAGTTGCACCCCTCAGTTGCACCCCTCGGTTGCACCCCCCAGTTGCACCCCTCAGTTGCACCCCTCAGTTGCACCCCCTAGTTGCACCCCTCAGTTGCACCCTTCAGTTGCACACCTCAGTTGCACCCCTCAGTTGCAGCCCCCAGTTGCACCCCTCAGTTGCATCCCTCAGTTGCACCCCTCAGTTGCACCCCTCAGTTGCACCCCTCAGTTCCACCCCCCAGTTGCACCCCTCAGTTGCACCCCTCAGTTGCACCCCCTAGTTGCACCCCTCAGTTGCACCCCTCAGTTGCACCCCTCGGTTGCACCCCTCAGTTGCACCCCTCAGTTGCACCCCTCAGTTGCACCCCTCAGTTGCACCCCTCAGTTGCACCCCCCAGTTGCACCCCTCAGTTGCACCCCTCAGTTGCACCTCTCAGTTGCAGCCCTCAGTTGCACCCCTCAGTTGCACCCCTCAGTTGCACCCCTCAGTTGCACCCCTCAGTTGCACCCCTCGGTTGCACCCCTCAGTTGCACCCCCCAGTTGCACCCCTCAGTTGCACCTGTCAGTTGCACCCCTCAGTTGCACCCCTCAGTTGCACCCCTCGGTTGCACCCCTCAGTTGCACCCCCCAGTTGCACCCCTCAGTTGCACCCCTCAGTTGCACCCCTCAGTTGCACCCCTCAGTTGCAGCCCTCAGTCGCACCCCTCAGTTGCACCCGTCAGTTGCACCCCTCAGTTGCACCCCTCAGTTGCACCCCTCAGTTGCACCCCTCACGGGCACCCCCCAGTTGCACCCCTCAGTTGCACCCCTCAGTTGCACCCCCTAGTTGCACCCCTCAGTTGCACCCCTCAGTTGCACCCCTCGGTTGCACCCCTCAGTTGCAGCCCTCAGTTGCACCCCTCAGTTGCACCCCTCAGTTGCACCCCTCGGTTGCACCCCTCAGTTGCACCCCTCAGTTGCACCCCCCAGTTGCACCCTCCAGTTGCACCCCCCAGTTGCACCCCTCAGCTGCACCTGTCAGTTGCACCCCTCAGTTGCACCCCTCAGTTGCACCCCTCAGTTGCACCCCTCAGTTGCACCCCCCAGTTGCACCCCCGAATTGCACCGCTCAGTTGCACCGCTCAGTTGCACCCCTCAGTTGCACCCCTCAGTTGCACCCCCCAGTTGCACCCCTCAGTTGCACCCCTCAGTTGCACCCGTCAGTTGCACCCGTCAGTTGCAACCCCCAGTTGCACCCCTCAGTTGCACCCCTCAGTTGCACCCCTCATTTGCATCCCCCAGTTGCACCCCTCAGTTGCACCCCTCAGTTGCACCCCTCAGTTGCACCCCTCAGTGGCACCCCCCAGTTGCACCCCCCAGGTGCACCCCTCAGTTGCACCCCTCAGTTGCACCCCCCAGTTGCACCCCCCAGTTGCACCCCTCAGTTGCACCCCTCAGTTGCACCCCCAGTTGCACCCCTCAGTTGCACCCCTCGGTTGCACCCCTCAGTTGCACCCCTCAGTTGCACCCGTCAGTTGCACCCCCCAGTTGCACCCCTCAGTTGCACCCCTCAGTTGCACCCCCTAGTTGCACCCCTCAGTTGCACCCCTCAGTTGCACCCCTCAGTTGCACCCCTCAGTTGCAGCCCCCAGTTGCACCCCTCAGTTGCACCTGTCAGTTGCACCCCTCAGTTGCACCCCTCAGTTGCATCCCTCAGTTGCACCCCCCAGTTGCACCCCTCAGTTGCACCCCTCAGTCGCACCCCTCAGTTGCAGCCCTCAGTTGCACCCCTCAGTTCTACCCCTCAGTTGCACCCCTCAGTTGCACCCCGCAGTTGCACCCCTCAGTTGCACCCCTCAGTTGCACCCCTCAGTTGCACCCCTCAGTTGCACCCCCCAGTTGCACCGCCCAGTTGCACCCCTCAGTTGCACCCCTCAGTTGCACCCCTCAGTTGCACCCCTGAGTTGCACCCCCCAGTTGCACCCCCCAGTTGCACCCCCCAGTTGCACCTCTCAGTTGCACCCCTCAGTTGCACCCCCCAGTTGCACGCCTCAGTTGCATCCCTCAGTTGCACCCCTCAGTTGCACCCCTCAGTTGCACCCCCCAGTTGCACCCCTCAGTTGCACCCCTCAGTTGCACCCCTCAGTTGCACCCCCCAGTTGCACCCCCCAGTTGCACCCCTCAGTTGCACCCCTCATTTGCACCCCCAAGTTGCACCCCTCAGTTGCACCCCTCAGTTGCACCCCTCAGTTGCACCCCTCAGTTGCACCCCTCAGTTGCACCCCCCAGTTGCACCCCCCAGTTGCACCCCTCAGTTGCACCCCTCAGTTGCACCCCCTAGTTGCACCCCTCAGTTGCACCCCTCAGTTGCACCCCTCAGTTGCACCCCTCAGTTGCACCCCTCAGTTGCACCCCTCAGTTGCACCCCTCTGTTGCACCCCTCAGTTGCACCCCCCAGTTGAACCCCTCAGTTGCACCCCTCAGTTGCACCCCCCAGTTGCACCCCTCAGTTGCACCCCTCAGTTGCACCCCTCAGTTGCACCCCTCAGTTGCACCCGTCAGTTGCACCCCTCAGTTGCACCCCTCAGTTGCACCCCTCAGTTGCACCCCTCAGTTGCACCCCCCAGTTGCACCCCCCAGTTGCACCCCTCAGTTGCACCCCTCAGTTGCACCCCCTAGTTGCACCCCTCAGTTGCAGCCCCTAGTTGCACCCCTCAGTTGCACCCCTCAGTTGCACCCCTCAGTTGCACCCCTCAGTTGCACCCCTCAGTTGCACCCCTCAGTTGCACCCCTCTGTTGCACCCCTCAGTTGCACCCCCCAGTTGAACCCCTCAGTTGCACCCCTCAGTTTGCACCCCCCAGTTGCACCCCTCAGTTGCACCCCTCAGTTGCACCCCTCAGTTGCACCCCTCAGTTGCACCCCTCAGTTGCACCCCCTAGTTGCACCCCTCAGCTGCACCCCTCAGTTGCACCCCTCGGTTGCACCCCTCAGTTGCAGCCCCCAGTTGCACCCCTCAGTTGCACCTGTCAGTTGCACCCCTCAGTTGCACCCCTCAGTTGCACCCCTCAGTTGCACCCCTCAGTCGCACCCCTCAGTTGCACCCCCCAGTTGCACCCCTCAGTTGGACCCCTCAGTTGCACCCCTCAGTTGCACCCCTCAGTTGCACCCCTCACGGGCACCCCCCAGTTGCACCCCTCAGTTGCACCCCTCAGTTGCACCCCCTAGTTGCACCCCTCAGTTGCACCCCTCAGTTGCACCCCTCAGTTGCAGCCCTCAGTTGCACCCCTCAGTTGCACCCCTCAGTTGCACCCCTCGGTTGCACCCCTCAGTTGCACCCCTCAGTTGCACCCCCCAGTTGCACCCTCCAGTTGCACCCCCCAGTTGCACCCCTCAGCTGCACCTGTCAGTTGCACCCCTCAGTTGCACCCCTCAGTTGCACCCCTCAGTTGCACCCCTCAGTTGCACCCCCCAGTTGCACCCCTCAGTTGCACCGCTCAGTTGCACCGCTCAGTTGCACCCCTCAGTTGCACCCCTCAGTTGCACCCCCCAGTTGCACCCCTCAGTTGCACCCGTCAGTTGCACCCGTCAGTTGCACCCCCCAGTTGCACCCCTCAGTTGCACCCCTCAGTTGCACCCCCCAGTTGCACCCCCCAGTTGCACCCCTCAGTTGCACCCCTCAGTTGCACCCCTCAGTTGCACCCCCCGGTTGCACCCCTCAGTTGCACCCCTCAGTTGCACCCACCAGTTGCACCCCCCAGTTGCACCCCTCAGTTGCACCCCTCAGTTGCACCCCTCAGTTGCACCCCTCAGTTGCACCCCCCAGTTGCACCCCTCAGTTGCACCCCTCAGTTGCACCCCTCAGTTGCACCCCTCAGCTGCACCCCTCAGTTGCACCCCTCAGTTGCACCCCTCATTTGCATCCCCCAGTTGCACCCCTCAGTTGCACCCCTCAGTTGCACCCCTCAGTTGCACCCCTCAGTGGCACCCCCCAGTTGCACCCCCCAGTTGCACCCCTCAGTTGCACCCCTCAGTTGCACCCCCCAGTTGCACCCCCCAGTTGCACCCCTCAGTTGCACCCTCAGTTGCACCCCCCAGTTGCACCCCTCAGTTGCACCCCTCGGTTGCACCCCTCAGTTGCACCCCTCAGTTGCACCCATCAGTTGCACCCCCCAGTTACACCCCTCAGTTGCACCCCTCAGTTGCACCCCCTAGTTGCACCCCTCAGTTGCACCCTTCAGTTGCACACCTCAGTTGCACCCCTCAGTTGCAGTCCCCAGTTGCACCCCTCAGTTGCACCTGTCAGTTGCACCCCTCAGTTGCACCCCTCAGTTGCATCCCTCAGTTGCACCCCCCAGTTGCACCCCTCAGTCGCACCCCTCAGTTGGACCCCTCAGTTGCACCCCTCAGTTCCACCCCCCAGTTGCACCCCTCAGTTGCACCCCTCAGTTGCACCCCCTAGTTGCACCCCTCAGTTGCACCCCTCAGTTGCACCCCCCAGTTGCACCCCTCAGTTGCACCCCTCAGTTGCACCCCTCAGTTGCACCCACCAGTTGCACCCCCCAGTTGCACCCCTCAGTTGCACCCCTCAGTTGCACCCCTCAGTTGCACCCCTCAGTTGCACCCCCCAGTTGCACCCCTCAGTTGCACCCCTCAGTTGCACCCCTCAGTTGCACCCCTCAGTTGCACCCCTCAGTTGCACCCCTCAGTTGCACCCCTCATTTGCATCCCCCAGTTGCACCCCTCAGTTGCACCCCTCAGTTGCACCCCTCAGTTGCACCCCTCAGTGGCACCCCCCAGTTGCACCCCCCAGTTGCACCCCTCAGTTGCACCCCTCAGTTGCACCCCCCAGTTGCACCCCCCAGTTGCACCCCTCAGTTGCACCCCTCAGTTGCACCCCCCAGTTGCACCCCTCAGTTGCACCCCTCGGTTGCACCCCTCAGTTGCACCGCTCAGTTGCACCCATCAGTTGCACCCCACAGTTGCACCCCTCAGTTGCACCCCTCAGTTGCACCCCCTAGTTGCACCCCTCAGTTGCACCCTTCAGTTGCACACCTCAGTTGCACCCCTCAGTTGCAGTCCCCAGTTGCACCCCTCAGTTGCACCTGTCAGTTGCACCCCTCAGTTGCACCCCTCAGTTGCATCCCTCAGTTGCACCCCCCAGTTGCACCCCTCAGTCGCACCCCTCAGTTGGACCCCTCAGTTGCACCCCTCAGTTCCACCCCCCAGTTGCACCCCTCAGTTGCACCCCTCAGTTGCACCCCCTAGTTGCACCCCTCAGTTGCACCCCTCAGTTGCACCCCTCAGTTGCACCCCTCAGTTGCACCCCTCAGTTGCACCCCTCAGTTGCACCCCTCAGTTGCACCCCTCAGTTGCACCCCCCAGTTGCACCCCTCAGTTGCACCCCTCAGTTGCACCCCCCAGTTGCACCCCTCAGTTGCACCCCTCAGTTGCACCCCTCAGTTGCACCCCTCAGTTGCACCCGTCAGTTGCACCCCCCAGTTGCACCCCTCAGTTGCACCCCTCAGTTGCACCCCCTAGTTGCAGCCCTCAGCTGCACCCCTCAGTTGCACCCCTCGGTTGCACCCCTCAGTTGCAGCCCCCAGTTGCACCCCTCAGTTGCACCTGTCAGTTGCACCCCTCAGTTGCACCCCTCAGTTGCACCCCTCAGTTGCAGCCCTCAGTCGCACCCCTCAGTTGCACACCCCAGTTGCACCCCTCAGTTGCACCCCTTAGTTGCACCCCTCAGTTGCACCCCTCAGTTGCACCCCTCACGGGCACCCCCCAGTTGCACCCCTCAGTTGCACCCCTCAGTTGCACCCCCTAGTTGCACCCCTCAGTTGCACCCCTCAGTTGCACCCCTCGGTTGCACCCCTCAGTTGCAGCCCTCAGTTGCACCCCTCAGTTGCACCCCTCGGTTGCACCCCTCAGTTGCACCCCTCAGTTGCACCCCCCAGTTGCACCCTCCAGTTGCACCCCCCAGTTGCACCCCTCAGCTGCACCTGTCAGTCGCACCCCTCAGTTGCACCCCTCAGTTGCACCCCTCAGTTGCACCCCTCAGTTGCACCCCCCAGTTGCACCCCCGAGTTGCACCGCTCAGTTGCACCGCTCAGTTGCACCCCTCAGTTGCACCCCTCAGTTGCACCCCCCAGTTGCACCCCTCAGTTGCACCCCTCAGTTGCACCCGTCAGTTGCACCCGTCAGTTGCACCCCCCAGTTGCACCCCTCAGTTGCACCCCTCAGTTGCACCCCCCAGTTGCACCCCCCAGTTGCACCCCTCAGTTGCACCCCTCAGTTGCACCCCTCAGTTGCACCCCTCAGTTGCACCCCCCAGTTGCACCCCTCAGTTGCACCCCTCAGTTGCACCCCTCAGTTGCACACCCCAGTTGCACCCCTCAGTTGCACCCCTCAGTTGCACCCCTCATTTGCATCCCCCAGTTGCACCCCTCAGTTGCACCCCTCAGTGGCACCCCCCAGTTGCACCCCCCAGTTGCACCCCTCAGTTGCACCCCTCAGTTGCACCCCCCAGTTGCACCCCTCAGTTGCACCCCTCGGTTGCACCCCTCAGTTGCACCCCTCAGTTGCAGCCCCCAGTTGCACCCCTCAGTTGCACCTGTCAGTTGCACCCCTCAGTTGCACCCCTCAGTTGCATCCCTCAGTTGCACCCCCCAGTTGCACCCCTCAGTGGCACCCCTCAGTCGCACCCCTCAGTTGCACCCCTCAGTTGCACCCCTCAGTTGCACCCCTCAGTTGCACCCCTCAGTTGCACCCCCCAGTTGCACCCCTCAGTTGCACCCCCCAGTTGCACCCCTCAGTTGCACCCCTCAGTTGCACCCCCCAGTTGCACCCCCCAGTTGCACCCCTCAGTTGCACCCCTCAGTTGCACCCCTGAGTTGCACCCCCCAGTTGCACCACCCAGTTGCACCCCCCAGTTGCACCTCTCAGTTGCACCCCTCAGTTGCACCCCCCAGTTGCACCCCTCAGTTGCACCCCCCAGTTGCACCCCTCAGTTGCACCCCTCAGTTGCACCCCTCAGTTGCACCCCTCAGTTGCACCCCCCAGTTGCACCCCTCAGTTGCACCCCTCATTTGCACCCCCCAGTTGCACCCCTCAGTTGCACCCCTCAGTTGCACCCCTCAGTTGCACCCCTCAGTGGCACCCCCCAGTTGCACCCCCCAGTTGCACCCCTCAGTTGCACCCCTCAGTTGCACCCCCCAGTTGCACCCCTCAGTTGCACCCCTCAGTTGCACCCCCCAGTTGCACCCCTCAGTTGCACCCCTCGGTTGCACCCCTCAGTTGCACCCCTCAGTTGCACCCGTCAGTTGCACCCCCCAGTTGCACCCCTCAGTTGCACCCCTCAGTTGCACCCCTCAGTTGCAGCCCTGAGTTGCACCCCCCAGTTGCACCCCTTAGTTGCACCCCTCAGTTGCACCACCCAGTTGCACCCCTCAGTTGCACCCCTCAGTTGCACCCCTCACGGGCAGCCCCCAGTTGCACCCCTCAGTTGCACCCCTCAGTTGCACCCCCCAGTTGCACCCCTCAGTTGCACCCCTCAGTTGCACCCCTCAGTTGCACCCCCCAGTTGCACCCCTCAGTTGCACCCCTCAGTTGCACCCCCCAGTTGCACCCCTCAGTTGCACCCCTCAGTTGCACCCCTCAGTTGCACCCCTCAGTTGCACGCCTCAGTTGCACCCCTCAGTTCCACCCCTCAGTTGCACCCCTCAGTTGCACCCCCCAGTTGCACCCCTCAGTTGCACCCCTCAGTTGCACCCCCCAGTTGCACCCCTCAGTTGCACCCCTCAGTTGCACCCCCCAGTTGCACCCCTCAGTTGCACCCCCCAGTTGCACCCCTCAGTTGCACCCCTCGGTTGCACCCCCCAGTTGCACCCCTCGGTTGCACCCCTCAGTTGCACCCCCCAGTTGCACCCCTCAGTTGCACCCCTCAGTTGCACCCCTCAGTTGCACCCCTCAGTTGCACCCCTCAGTTGCACCCCTCAGTTGCACCCCTCAGTTGCACCCCTCAGTTGCACCCCTCAGTTGCACCCCCAAGTTGCACCCCTCAGTTGCACCACCCAGTTGCACCCCTCAGTTGCAGCCCTCAGTTGCACCCCTCAGTTGCACCCCCCAGGTTGCACCCCTCAGTTGCACCCCTCAGTTGCACCCCCCAGTTGCACCCCTCAGTTGCACCCCTCAGCTGCACCCCTCAGTTGCACCCCTCAGTTGAACCCCCCAGTTGCACCCCCCAGTTGCAACCCCAGTTGCACCCCTCAGTTGCAACCCTCAGTTGCACCCCTCAGTTGCACCCCTCAGATGCACCCCTCAGTTGCACCCCCCAGTTGCACCCCTCAGTTGCACCCCCCAGTTGCACCCCTCAGTTGCACCCCTCAGTTGCACCCCTCAGTTGCACCCCTCAGTTGCACCCCTCAGTTGCATCCCTCAGTTGCACCCCTCAGTTGTACCCCTCAGTTGCAGCCCCCTGTGGCACCCCTCAGTTGCACCCCTCAGTTGCACCCCTCAGTTGTACCCCTCAGTTGCGACCCTCAGTTGCACCCCTCAGTTGCACCCCTCAGTTGCACCCCTCAGTTGCACCCCTCAGTTGCACCACCCAGTTGCACCCCTCAGTTGCACCCCTCAGTTGCACCCCTCAGTTGCACCCCTCACTGGAACCCCCCAGTTGCACCCCTCAGTTGCACCCCTCAGTTGCACCCCCCAGTTGCACCCCTCAGTTGCACCCCGCAGTTGCACCCCTCAGTTGCACCCCTCATTTGCACCCCCCAGTTGCACCCCTCAGTTGCACCCCTCAGTTGCACCCCCCAGTTGCACCCCTCAGTTGCACCCCTCAGTTGCACCCCTCAGTTGCACCCCTCAGTTGCACCCCTCAGTTGCACCCCCCAGTTGCACCCCTCAGTTGCACCCCCCAGGTGCACCCCTCAGTTGCACCCCTCAGTTGCACCCCCCAGTTGCACACCTCAGTTGCAACCCTCAGTTGCACCCCTCAGTTGCACCCCTCAGTTGCACCCGTCAGTTGCACCCGTCAGTTGCACCCCCCAGTTGCACCCCTCAGTTGCACCCCTCAGTTGCACCCCCCAGTTGCATCCCTCAGTTGCACCCCTCAGTTGCACCCCCCAGTTGCACCCCTCAGTTGCACCCCTCAGTTGCACCCCTCAGTTGCACCCCCCAGTTGCACCCCTCAGTTGCACCCCTCAGTTGCACCCCTCAGTTGCACCCCCCAGTTGCACCCCTCAGTTGCACCCCCCAGTTGCACCCCCCAGTTGCACCCCTCAGTTGCACCCCTCAGTTGCACCCCTCAGTTGCACCCCTCAGTTGCACCCCCCAGTTGCACCCCTCAGTTGCACCCCTCAGTTGCACCCCTCAGTTGCACCCCTCAGTTGCACCCCCCAGTTGCACCCCTCAGTTGCACCCCCCAGTTGCACCCCTCAGTTGCACCCTTCAGTTGCACCCCCCAGTTGCACCCCTCAGTTGCACCCCTCAGTTGCACCCCTCAGTTGCACCCCTCAGTTGCACCCCTCAGTTGCACCCCTCATTTGCACCCCCCAGTTGCACCTCTCAGTTGCAGCCCTCAGTTGCACCCCTCAGTTGCACCCCCCAGTTGCACCCCTCAGTTGCACCCCTCAGTTGCACCCCCCAGTTGCACCCCTCAGTTGCACCCCTCAGTTGCACCCCTCAGTTGCACCCCTCAGTTGCACCCCCCAGTTGCACCCCCCAGTTGCACCCCTCAGTTGCACCCCTCAGTTGCACCCCCCAGTTGCACCCCCCAGTTGCACCCCTCAGTTGCACCCCTCAGTTGCACCCCCCAGTTGCACCCCTCAGTTGCACCCCTCAGTTGCACCCCTCAGTTGCACCCCTCAGTTGCACCCCCCAGTTGCACCCCTCAATTGCACCCCCCTGTTGCACCCCTCAGGTGCACCCCTCAGTTGCACCCCCCAGTTGCACCCCTCAGTTGCACCCCTCAGTTGCACCCCTCAGTTGCACCCCTCAGTTGCAGCCCTCAGTTGCACCCCTCAGTTGCACCCCTCAGTTGCACCCCTCAGTTGCACCCCTCAGTTGCACCCCCCAGTTGCACCCCTCAGTTGCACCCCTCAGTTGCACCCCTCAGTTGCACCCCCCAGTTGCACCCCTCAGTTGCACCCCTCAGGGGCACCCCCCAGTTGCACCCCTCAGTTGCACCCCTCAGTTGCACCCCTCAGTTGCACCCCTCAGTTGCACCCCCCAGTTGCACCCCTCAGTTGCACCCCCCAGTTGCACCCCTCAGTTGCACCCCTCAGTTGCACCCCTCAGTTGCACCCCTCAGTTGCACCCCTCAGTTGCACCCCTCAGTTGCACCCCCCAGTTGCACCCCCCAGTTGCACCCCTCAGTTGCACCCCCCAGTTGCACCCCCCAGTTGCACCCCTCAGTTGCACCCCTCAGTTGCACCCCTCAGTTGCACCCCCCAGTTGCACCCCTCAGTTGCACCCCTCAGTTGCACCCCTCAGTTGCACCCCTCAGTTGCACCCCCCAGTTGCACCCCTCAGTTGCACCCCCCAGTTGCACCCCTCAGTTGCACCCCTCAGTTGCACCCCTCAGTTGCACCCCTCAGTTGCACCCCTCAGTTGCACCCCCCAGTTGCACCCCTCAGTTGCACCCCTCAGTTGCACCCCCCAGTTGCACCCCTCAGTTGCACCCCTCAGTTGCACCCCTCAGTTGCACCCCTCAGTTGCACCCCCCAGTTGCACCCCCCAGTTGCACCCCTCAGTTGCACCCCTTAGTTGCACCCCCCAGTTGCACCCCCCAGTTGCACCCCTCAGTTGCACCCCTCAGTTGCACCCCTCAGTTGCACCCCTCAGTTGCACCCCCCAGTTGCACCCCTCAGTTGCACCCCCCTGTTGCACCCCTCAGTTGCACCCCTCAGTTGCACCCCCCAGTTGCACCCCTCAGTTGCACCCCTCAGTTGCACCCCTCAGTTGCACCCCTCAGTTGCACCCCTCAGTTGCACCCCCCAGTTGCACCCCTCAGTTGCACCCCTCAGTTGCACCCCCCAGTTGCACCCCTCAGTTGCATCCCTCAGTTGCAACCCTCAGTTGTGCCCCTCAGTTGCACCCCCCTGTGGCACCCCTCAGTTGCACCCCCCAGTTGCACCCCTCAGTTGCACCCCTCAGTTGCACCCCTCAGTTGCACCCCTCAGTTGCACCCCCCAGTTGCACCCCTCAGTTGCACCCCTCAGTTGCACCACCCAGTTGCACCCCTCAGTTGCACCCCTCAGTTGCAACCCCCAGTTGCACCCCTCAGTTGCACCCCCCAGTTGCACCCCTCAGTTGCACCCCTCAGTTGCACCCCCCAGTTGCACCCCTCATTTGCACCCCCCAGTTGCACCCCTCAGTTGCACCCCTCAGTTGCACCCCCCAGTTGCACCCCTCAGTTGCACCCCTCAGTTGCACCCCTCAGTTGCACCCCTCAGTTGCACCCCTCAGTTGCACCCCTCAGTTGCACCCCTCAGTTGCACCCCCCAGTTGCACCCCTCAGTTGCACCCCTCAGTTGCACCCCCCAGTTGCACCCCTCAGTTGCACTCCTCAGTTGCAACCCTCAGTTGCACCCCTCAGTTGCACCCGTCAGTTGCACTCCCCAGTTGCACCCCTCAGTTGCACCCCTCAGTTGCACCCCCTAGGTGCACCCCTCAGTTGCACCCCTCAGTTGCGGCCCTCGGTTGCACCCCTCAGTTGCAGCCCCCAGTTGCACCCCTCAGTTGCACCTGTAAGTTGCACCCCTCAGTTGCACCCCTCAGTTGCACCCCCCAGTTGCAGCCCTCAGTTGCACCCCTCAGTTGCACCCCTCAGTTGCACCCCCCAGTTGCACCCCTCAGTTGCACCCCTCAGTTGCACCCGTCAGTTGCACCCCTCAGTTGCACCCCTCAGTTGCACCCCTCAGTTGCACCCCCTAGTTGCACCCCTCAGTTGCACCCCTCAGTTGCACCCCTCGGTTGCACCCCTCAGTTGCAGCCCCCAGTTGCACCCCTCAGTTGCACCTATCAGTTGCACCCCTCAGTTGCACCCCTCAGTTGCACCCCTCAGTTGCACCCCCCAGTTGCACCCCTCAGTTGCACCCCTCAGTTGCACCCCCCAGTTGCACCCCCCAGTTGCACCCCTCAGTTGCACCCCTCAGTTGCACCCCTCAGTTGCACCCCCCAGTTGCACCCCTCAGTTGCACCCCTCAGTTGCACCCACCAGTTGCACCCCCCAGTTGCACCTCTCAGTTGCACCCCTCAGTTGGACCCCCCAGTTGCACCCCTCAGTTGCACCCCTCAATTGCACCCCTCACTTGCACCCCTCAGTTGCACCCCCCAGTTGCACCCCTCAGTTGCACCCCTCAGTTGCACCCCTCAGCTGCACCCCTCAGTTGCACCCCTCATTTGCACCCCCCAGTTGCACCCCTCAGTTGCACCCCTCAGTTGCACCCCCCAGTTGCACCCCTCAGTTGCACCCCTCAGTTGCACCCCTCAGTTGCACCCCCCAGTTGCACCCCTCAGTTGCACCCCCCAGTTGCACCCCCCAGTTGCACCCCTCAGTTGCACCCCTCAGTTGCACCCCTCAGTTGCACCCCCCAGTTGCACCCCTCAGTTGCACCCCTCAGTTGCAACCCCCAGTTGCACCCCTCAGTTGCACCCCTCAGTTGCACCCCTCAGTTGCACCCCTCAGTTGCACCCCCCAGTTGCACCCCTCAGTTGCACCCCTCAGTTGCACCCCTCAGTTGCACCCCTCAGTTGCACCCCCCAGTTGCACCCCTCAGTTGCACCCCCCAGTTGCACCCCTCAGTTGCACCCCTCAGTTGCACCCCCCAGTTGCACCCCTCAGTTGCACCCCTCAGTTGCACCCCTCAGTTGCACCCCTCAGTTGCACCCCTCAGTTGCACCCCTCAGTTGCACCCCTCAGTTGCACCTCTCAGTTGCAGCCCTCAGTTGCACCCCTCAGTTGCACCCCCCAGTTGCACTTCTCAGTTGCACCCCTCAGTTGCACCCCCCAGTTGCACCCCTCAGTTGCACCCCTCAGTTGCACCCCTCAGTTGCACCCGTCAGTTGCACCCCCCAGTTGCACCCCCCAGTTGCACCCCTCAGTTGCACCCCTCAGTTGCACCCCCCAGTTGCACCCCCCAGTTGCACCCCTCAGTTGCACCCCTCAGTTGCACCCCCCAGTTGCACCCCTCAGTTGCACCCCTCAGTTGCACCCCTCAGTTGCACCCCTCAGTTGCACCCCCCAGTTGCACCCCTCAGTTGCACCCCCCTGTTGCACCCCTCAGTTGCACCCCTCAGTTGCACCCCTCAGTTGCACCCCCCAGTTGCACCCCTCAGTTGCATCCCTCAGTTGCACCCCTCAGTTGCACCCCTCAGTTGCACCCCTCAGTTGCACCCCTCAGTTGCACCCCTCAGTTGCACCCCTCAGTTGCACCCCTCAGTTGCACCCCCCAGTTGCACCCCCCAGTTGCACCCCTCAGTTGCACCCCTCAGTTGCACCCCTCAGTTGCACCCCTCAGTTGCACCCCCCAGTTGCACCCCCCAGTTGCACCCCTCAGTTGCACCCCTTAGTTGCACCCCCCAGTTGCACCCCCCAGTTGCACCCCTCAGTTGCACCCCTCAGTTGCACCCCTCAGTTGCACCCCTCAGTTGCACCCCCCAGTTGCACCCCTCAGTTGCACCCCCCTGTTGCACCCCTCAGTTGCACCCCTCAGTTGCACCCCCCAGTTGCACCCCTCAGTTGCACCCCTCAGTTGCACCCCTCAGTTGCACCCCTCAGTTGCACCCCTCAGTTGCACCCCCCAGTTGCACCCCTCAGTTGCACCCCTCAGTTGCACCCCTCAGTTGCACCCCTCAGTTGCATCCCTCAGTTGCAACCCTCAGTTGTGCCCCTCAGTTGCACCCCCCTGTGGCACCCCTCAGTTGCACCCCCCAGTTGCACCCCTCAGTTGCACCCCTCAGTTGCACCCCTCAGTTGCACCCCTCAGTTGCACCCCCCAGTTGCACCCCTCAGTTGCACCCCTCAGTTGCACCACCCAGTTGCACCCCTCAGTTGCACCCCTCAGTTGCAACCCCCAGTTGCACCCCTCAGTTGCACCCCCCAGTTGCACCCCTCAGTTGCACCCCTCAGTTGCACCCCCCAGTTGCACCCCTCATTTGCACCCCCCAGTTGCACCCCTCAGTTGCACCCCTCAGTTGCACCCCCCAGTTGCACCCCTCAGTTGCACCCCTCAGTTGCACCCCTCAGTTGCACCCCTCAGTTGCACCCCTCAGTTGCACCCCTCAGTTGCACCCCTCAGTTGCACCCCCCAGTTGCACCCCTCAGTTGCACCCCTCAGTTGCACCCCCCAGTTGCACCCCTCAGTTGCACTCCTCAGTTGCAACCCTCAGTTGCACCCCTCAGTTGCACCCGTCAGTTGCACTCCCCAGTTGCACCCCTCAGTTGCACCCCTCAGTTGCACCCCCTAGGTGCACCCCTCAGTTGCACCCCTCAGTTGCGGCCCTCGGTTGCACCCCTCAGTTGCAGCCCCCAGTTGCACCCCTCAGTTGCACCTGTAAGTTGCACCCCTCAGTTGCACCCCTCAGTTGCACCCCCCAGTTGCAGCCCTCAGTTGCACCCCTCAGTTGCACCCCTCAGTTGCACCCCCCAGTTGCACCCCTCAGTTGCACCCCTCAGTTGCACCCGTCAGTTGCACCCCTCAGTTGCACCCCTCAGTTGCACCCCTCAGTTGCACCCCCTAGTTGCACCCCTCAGTTGCACCCCTCAGTTGCACCCCTCGGTTGCACCCCTCAGTTGCAGCCCCCAGTTGCACCCCTCAGTTGCACCTATCAGTTGCACCCCTCAGTTGCACCCCTCAGTTGCACCCCTCAGTTGCACCCCCCAGTTGCACCCCTCAGTTGCACCCCTCAGTTGCACCCCCCAGTTGCACCCCCCAGTTGCACCCCTCAGTTGCACCCCTCAGTTGCACCCCTCAGTTGCACCCCCCAGTTGCACCCCTCAGTTGCACCCCTCAGTTGCACCCACCAGTTGCACCCCCCAGTTGCACCTCTCAGTTGCACCCCTCAGTTGGACCCCCCAGTTGCACCCCTCAGTTGCACCCCTCAATTGCACCCCTCACTTGCACCCCTCAGTTGCACCCCCCAGTTGCACCCCTCAGTTGCACCCCTCAGTTGCACCCCTCAGCTGCACCCCTCAGTTGCACCCCTCATTTGCACCCCCCAGTTGCACCCCTCAGTTGCACCCCTCAGTTGCACCCCCCAGTTGCACCCCTCAGTTGCACCCCTCAGTTGCACCCCTCAGTTGCACCCCCCAGTTGCACCCCTCAGTTGCACCCCCCAGTTGCACCCCCCAGTTGCACCCCTCAGTTGCACCCCTCAGTTGCACCCCTCAGTTGCACCCCCCAGTTGCACCCCTCAGTTGCACCCCTCAGTTGCAACCCCCAGTTGCACCCCTCAGTTGCACCCCTCAGTTGCACCCCTCAGTTGCACCCCTCAGTTGCACCCCCCAGTTGCACCCCTCAGTTGCACCCCTCAGTTGCACCCCTCAGTTGCACCCCTCAGTTGCACCCCCCAGTTGCACCCCTCAGTTGCACCCCCCAGTTGCACCCCTCAGTTGCACCCCTCAGTTGCACCCCCCAGTTGCACCCCTCAGTTGCACCCCTCAGTTGCACCCCTCAGTTGCACCCCTCAGTTGCACCCCTCAGTTGCACCCCTCAGTTGCACCCCTCAGTTGCACCTCTCAGTTGCAGCCCTCAGTTGCACCCCTCAGTTGCACCCCCCAGTTGCACTTCTCAGTTGCACCCCTCAGTTGCACCCCCCAGTTGCACCCCTCAGTTGCACCCCTCAGTTGCACCCCTCAGTTGCACCCGTCAGTTGCACCCCCCAGTTGCACCCCCCAGTTGCACCCCTCAGTTGCACCCCTCAGTTGCACCCCCCAGTTGCACCCCCCAGTTGCACCCCTCAGTTGCACCCCTCAGTTGCACCCCCCAGTTGCACCCCTCAGTTGCACCCCTCAGTTGCACCCCTCAGTTCCACCCCTCAGTTGCACCCCCCAGTTGCACCCCTCAGTTGCACCCCCCTGTTGCACCCCTCAGTTGCACCACTCAGTTGCACCCCTCAGTTGCACCCCCCAGTTGCACCCCTCAGTTGCATCCCTCAGTTGCACCCCTCAGTTGCACCCCTCAGTTGCACCCCTCAGTTGCATCCCTCAGTTGCAACCCTCAGTTGTGCCCCTCAGTTGCACCCCCCTGTGGCACCCCTCAGTTGCACCCCCCAGTTGCACCCCTCAGTTGCACCCCTCAGTTGCACCCCTCAGTTGCACCCCTCAGTTGCACCCCTCAGTTGCACCCCTCAGTTGCACCCCTCAGTTGCACCACCCAGTTGCACCCCTCATTTGCACCCCCCAGTTGCACCCCTCAGTTGCACCCCTCAGTTGCACCCCCCAGTTGCACCCCCCAGTTGCACCCCTCAGTTGCAACCCTCAGTTGCACCCCTCAGTTGCACCCCTCAGTTGCACCCCCCAGTTGCACCCCCCAGTTGCACCCCCCAGTTGCACCCCCCAGTTGCACCCCTCAGTTGCACCCCTCAGTTGCACCCCTCAGTTGCACCCCTCAGTTGCACCCCTCAGTTGCACCCCTCAGTTGCACCCCTCAGTTGCACCCCTCAGTTGCACCCCCCAGTTGCACCCCTCAGTTGCACCCCTCAGGTGCACCCCCCAGTTGCACCCCTCAGTTGCACCCCTCAGTTGCACCCCCCAGTTGCACCCCTCAGTTGCACCCCTCAGTTGCACCCCTCAGTTGCACCCCTCAGTTGCACCCCTCAGTTGCACCCCTCAGTTGCACCCCCCAGTTGCACCCCGCAGTTGCACCACCCAGTTGCACCCCTCATTTGCACCCCCCAGTTGCACCCCTCAGTTGCACCCCTCAGTTGCACCCCCCAGTTGCACCCCTCAGTTGCACCCCTCAGTTGCACCCCTCAGTTGCACCCCTCAGTTGCACCCCCCAGTTGCACCCCTCAGTTGCACCCCTCAGTTGCACCCCTCAGTTGCACCCCCCAGTTGCTCCCCCCAGTTGCACCACCCAGTTGCACCCCTCATTTGCACCCCCCAGTTGCACCCCTCAGTTGCACCCCTCAGTTGCACCCCCCACTTGCACCCCTCAGTTGCACCCCTCAGTTGCACCCCTCAGTTGCACCCCTCAGTTGCACCCCCCAGTTGCACCCCTCAGTTGCACCCCCCAGTTGCACCCCCCAGTTGCACCCCCCAGTTGCACCCCTCAGTTGCACCCCTCAGTTGCACCCCTCAGTTGCACCCCTCAGTTGCACCCCTCAGTTGCACCCCTCAGTTGCACCCCTCAGTTGCACCCCTCAGTTGCACCCCCCAGTTGCACCCCTCAGTTGCACCCCTCAGGTGCACCCCCCAGTTGCACCCCTCAGTTGCACCCCTCAGTTGCAACCCTCAGTTGCACCTCTCCGTTGCACCCGTCAGTTGCACTCCCCAGTTGCACCCCTCAGTTGCACCCCTCAGTTGCACCCCCTAGGTGCACCCCTCAGTTGCACCCCCCAGTTGCGGCCCTCGGTTGCACCCCTCAGTTGCAGCCCCCAGTTGCACCCCTCAGTTGCACGTGTAAGTTGCACCCCTCAGTTGCACCCCTCAGTTGCACCCCCCAGTTGCAGCCCTCAGTTGCACCCCTCAGTTGCACCCCCCAGTTGCACCCCCCAGTTGCACCCCTCAGTTGCACCCCTCAGTTGCACCCGTCAGTTGCACCCCTCAGTTGCACCCCTCAGTTGCACCCCTCAGTTGCACCCCCTAGTTGCACCCCTCAGTTGCACCCCTCAGTTGCACCCCTCGGTTGCACCCCTCAGTTGCAGCCCCCAGTTGCACCCCTCAGTTGCACCTGTCAGTTGCACCCCTCAGTTGCACCCCTCAGTTGCACCCCTCAGTTGCACCCCTCAGTTGCACCCCCCAGTTGCACCCCGGAGTTGCACCGCTCAGTTGCACCGCTCAGTTGCACCCCTCAGTTGCACCCCTCAGTTGCACCCCCCAGTTGCACCCCTCAGTTGCACCCCTCAGTTGCACCCCCCAGTTGCACCCCTCAGTTGCACCCCTCAGTTGCATCCCTCAGTTGCAACCCTCAGTTGTGCCCCTCAGTTGCACCCCCCTGTGGCACCCCTCAGTTGCACCCCCCAGTTGCACCCCTCAGTTGCACCCCTCAGTTGCACCCCTCAGTTGCACCCCTCAGTTGCACCCCTCAGTTGCACCCCTCAGTTGCACCCCTCAGTTGCACCACCCAGTTGCACCCCTCATTTGCACCCCCCAGTTGCACCCCTCAGTTGCACCCCTCAGTTGCACCCCCCAGTTGCACCCCCCAGTTGCACCCCTCAGTTGCAACCCTCAGTTGCACCCCTCAGTTGCACCCCTCAGTTGCACCCCCCAGTTGCACCCCCCAGTTGCACCCCCCAGTTGCACCCCCCAGTTGCACCCCTCAGTTGCACCCCTCAGTTGCACCCCTCAGTTGCACCCCTCAGTTGCACCCCTCAGTTGCACCCCTCAGTTGCACCCCTCAGTTGCACCCCTCAGTTGCACCCCCCAGTTGCACCCCTCAGTTGCACCCCTCAGGTGCACCCCCCAGTTGCACCCCTCAGTTGCACCCCTCAGTTGCACCCCCCAGTTGCACCCCTCAGTTGCACCCCTCAGTTGCACCCCTCAGTTGCACCCCTCAGTTGCACCCCTCAGTTGCACCCCTCAGTTGCACCCCCCAGTTGCACCCCCCAGTTGCACCACCCAGTTGCACCCCTCATTTGCACCCCCCAGTTGCACCCCTCAGTTGCACCCCTCAGTTGCACCCCCCAGTTGCACCCCTCAGTTGCACCCCTCAGTTGCACCCCTCAGTTGCACCCCTCAGTTGCACCCCCCAGTTGCACCCCTCAGTTGCACCCCTCAGTTGCACCCCTCAGTTGCACCCCCCAGTTGCACCCCCCAGTTGCACCACCCAGTTGCACCCCTCATTTGCACCCCCCAGTTGCACCCCTCAGTTGCACCCCTCAGTTGCACCCCCCACTTGCACCCCTCAGTTGCACCCCTCAGTTGCACCCCTCAGTTGCACCCCTCAGTTGCACCCCCCAGTTGCACCCCTCAGTTGCACCCCCCAGTTGCACCCCTCAGTTGCACCCCCCAGTTGCACCCCTCAGTTGCACCCCTCAGTTGCACCCCTCAGTTGCACCCCTCAGTTGCACCCCTCAGTTGCACCCCTCAGTTGCACCCCTCAGTTGCACCCCTCAGTTGCACCCCCCAGTTGCACCCCTCAGTTGCACCCCTCAGGTGCACCCCCCAGTTGCACCCCTCAGTTGCACCCCTCAGTTGCAACCCTCAGTTGCACCTCTCCGTTGCACCCGTCAGTTGCACTCCCCAGTTGCACCCCTCAGTTGCACCCCTCAGTTGCACCCCCTAGGTGCACCCCTCAGTTGCACCCCCCAGTTGCGGCCCTCGGTTGCACCCCTCAGTTGCAGCCCCCAGTTGCACCCCTCAGTTGCACCTGTAAGTTGCACCCCTCAGTTGCACCCCTCAGTTGCACCCCCCAGTTGCAGCCCTCAGTTGCACCCCTCAGTTGCACCCCCCAGTTGCACCCCCCAGTTGCACCCCTCAGTTGCACCCCTCAGTTGCACCCGTCAGTTGCACCCCTCAGTTGCACCCCTCAGTTGCACCCCTCAGTTGCACCCCCTAGTTGCACCCCTCAGTTGCACCCCTCAGTTGCACCCCTCGGTTGCACCCCTCAGTTGCAGCCCCCAGTTGCACCCCTCAGTTGCACCTGTCAGTTGCACCCCTCAGTTGCACCCCTCAGTTGCACCCCTCAGTTGCACCCCTCAGTTGCACCCCCCAGTTGCACCCCGGAGTTGCACCGCTCAGTTGCACCGCTCAGTTGCACCCCTCAGTTGCACCCCTCAGTTGCACCCCCCAGTTGCACCCCTCAGTTGCACCCCTCAGTTGCACCCCCCAGTTGCACCCCTCAGTTGCACCCCTCAGTTGCACCCCCCAGTTGCACCCCCCAGTTGCACCCCTCAGTTGCACCCCTCAGTTGCACCCCTCAGTTGCACCCCCCAGTTGCACCCCTCAGTTGCACCCCTCAGTTGCACCCACCAGTTGCACCCCCCAGTTGCACCTCTCAGTTGCACCCCTCAGTTGGACCCCCCAGTTGCACCCCTCAGTTGCACCCCTCAGTTGCACCCCTCACTTGCACCCCTCAGTTGCACCCCCCAGTTGCACCCCTCAGTTGCACCCCTCAGTTGCACCCCTCAGTTGCACCCCTCAGTTGCGCCCCTCAGTTGCACCCCTCAGTTGCAACCCTCAGTTGCACCCCTCAGTTGCACCCCTCAGTTGCACCCCTCAGTTGCACCCCTCAGTTGCACCCCCCAGTTGCACCCCTCAGTTGCACCCCTCAGTTGCACCCCTCAGTTGCACCCCTCAGTTGCACCCCTCAGTTGCACCCCTCAGTTGCACCCCTCAGTTGCACCCCTCAGTTGCACCCCCCAGTTGCACCCCTCAGTTGCACCCCCCTGTTGCACCCCTCAGTTGCACCCCTCAGTTGCACCCCCCAGTTGCACCCCTCAGTTGCACCCCCCAGTTGCACCCCTCAGATGCACCCCTCAGTTGCACCCCTCAGTTGCACCCCCCAGTTGCACCCCTCAGTTGCACCTTTCAGTTGCACCCCTCAGTTGCACCCCTCAGTTGCACCCCTCAGTTGCATCCCTCAGTTGCAACCCTCAGTTGTGCCCCTCAGTTGCACCCCCCTGTGGCACCCCTCCGTTGCACCCCTCAGTTGCACCCCTCAGTTGCACCCCTCAGTTGCCCCCCATCAGTTGCACCCCTCAGTTGCACCCCTCAGTTGCACCCCTCAGTTGCACCACCCAGTTGCACCCCTCAGTTGCAGCCCTCAGTTGCACCCCTCAGTTGCACCCCCCAGTTGCACCCCTCAGTTGCACCCCCCAGTTGCACCCCCCAGTTGCACCCCTCAGTTGCACCCCCCAGTTGCACCCCTCATTTGCACCCCCCAGTTGCACCCCTCAGTTGCACCCCTCAGTTGCACCCCCCAGTTGCACCCCTCAGTTGCACCCCTCAGTTGCACCCCTCAGTTGCACCCCTCAGTTGCACCCCTCAGTTGCACCCCCTAGTTGCACCCCTCAGTTGCACCCCTCAGTTGCAACCCTCAGTTGCACCCCTCAGTTGCACCCGTCAGTTGCACCCCCCAGTTGCACCCCCCAGTTGCGGCCCTCGGTTGCACCCCTCAGTTGCAGCCCCCAGTTGCACCCCTCAGTTTCACCCCTCAGTTGCACCCCTCAGTTGCACCCCCCAGTTGCAGCCCTCAGTTGCACCCCTCAGTTGCACCCCTCAGTTGCACCCCCCAGTTGCACCCCTCAGTTGCACCCCTCAGTTGCACCCGTCAGTTGCACCCCTCAGTTGCACCCCTCAGTTGCACCCCTCAGTTGCACCCCCTAGTTGCACCCCTCAGTTGCACCCCTCAGTTGCACCCCTCGGTTGCACCCCTCAGTTGCAGCCCCCAGTTGCACCCCTCAGTTGCACCTGTCAGTTGCACCCCTCAGTTGCACCCCTCAGTTGCACCCCTCAGTTGCACCCCTCAGTTGCACCCCCCAGTTGCACCCCGGAGTTGCACCGCTCAGTTGCACCCCTCAGTTGCACCCCTCAGTTGCACCCCCCAGTTGCACCCCTCAGTTGCACCCCTCAGTTGCACCCCCCAGGTTGCACCCCTCAGTTGCACCCCTCAGTTGCACCTCTCAGCCGCACCCCTCAGTTGCATGCCCCAGTTGCACCCCACAGTTGCACCCCTCAGTTGCACCCCTCAGTTGCACCCCCCAGTTGCACCCCGGAGTTGCACCGCTCAGTTGCACCCCTCAGCTGCACCCCTCAGTTGCACCCCCCAGTTGCACCCCTCAGTTGCACCCCTCAGTTGCACCCCCCAGTTGCACCCCTCAGTTGCACCCCTCAGTTGCACCTCTCAGCCGCACCCCTCAGTTGCACCCCCCAGTTGCACCCCCCAGTTGCACCCCTCAGTTGCACCCCTCAGTTGCACCCCTCAGTTGCACCCCCCAGTTGCACCCCTCAGTTGCACCCCTCAGTTGCACCCACCAGTTGCACCCCCCAGTTGCACCTCTCAGTTGCACCCCTCAGTTGGACCCCCCAGTTGCACCCCTCAGTTGCACCCCTCAGTTGCACCCCTCACTTGCACCCCTCAGTTGCACCCCTCAGTTGCACCCCTCAGTTGCACCCCTCAGTTGCACCCCTCAGTTGCACCCCTCATTTGCACCCCCCAGTTGCACCCCTCAGTTGCACCCCTCAGTTGCACCCCCCAGTTGCACCCCTCAGTTGCACCCCTCAGTTGCACCCCTCAGTTGCACCACCCAGTTGCACCCCCCAGTTGCACCCCTCAGTTGCACCCCTCAGTTGCACCCCTCAGTTGCACCCCCCAGTTGCACCCCTCAGTTGCACCCCTCAGTTGCACCCCCCAGTTGCACCCCTCAGTTGCACCCCTCAGTTGCACCCCTCAGTTGCACCCCTCAGTTGCACCCCCCAGTTGCACCCCTCAGTTGCACCCCTCAGTTGCACCCCTCAGTTGCACCCCTCAGTTGCACCCCCCAGTTGCACCCCTCAGTTGCACCCCCCAGTTGCACCCCTCAGTTGCACCCCTCAGTTGCACCCCCCAGTTGCACCCCTCAGTTGCACCCCTCAGTTGCACCCCTCAGTTGCACCCCTCAGTTGCACCCCTCAGTTGCACCCCTCAGTTGCACCCCTCAGTTGCACCTCTCAGTTGCAGCCCTCAGTTGCACCCCTCAGTTGCACCCCCCAGTTGCACCCCTCAGTTGCACCCGTCAGTTGCACCCCCCAGTTGCACCCCTCAGTTGCAACCCTCAGTTGCACCCCTCAGTTGCACCCCTCAGTTGCACCCCCCAGTTGCACCCCCCAGTTGCACCCCTCAGTTGCACCCCTCAGTTGCACCCCTCAGTTGCACCCCTCAGTTGCACTCCTCAGTTGCACCCCTCAGTTGCGACCCCCAGTTGCACCCCTCAGTTGCACCCCCCAGTTGCACCCCCCAGTTGCACTCCTCAGTTGCACCCCTCAGTTGCGACCCCCAGTTGCACCCCTCAGTTGCACCTCTCAGTTGCACCCCTCAGTTGCACCCCTCAGTTGCACCCCCCAGTTGCACCCCTCAGTTGCACCCCCCTGTTGCACCCCTCAGTTGCACCCCTCAGTTGCACCCCCCAGTTGCACCCCTCAGTTGCACCCCCCAGTTGCACCCCTCAGATGCACCCCTCAGTTGCACCCCTCAGTTGCACCCCCCAGTTGCACCCCTCAGTTGCACCCCTCAGTTGCACCCCTCAGTTGCACCCCTCAGTTGCACCCCTCAGTTGCATCCCTCAGTTGCAACCCTCAGTTGTGCCCCTCAGTTGCAACCCCCTGTGGCACCCCTCAGTTGCACCCCCCAGTTGCACCCCTCAGTTGCACCCCTCAGTTGCACCCCTCAGTTGCACCCCTCAGTTGCACCCCTCAGTTGCACCCCTCAGTTGCACCCCTCAGTTGCACCACCCAGTTGCACCCCTCAGTTGCACCCCTCAGTTGCACCCCTCAGTTGCAACCCCCAGTTGCACCCCTCAGTTGCACCCCCCAGTTGCACCCCCCAGTTGCACCCCTCAGTTGCACCCCCCAGTTGCACCCCTCATTTGCACCCCCCTGTTGCACCCCTCAGTTGCACCCCTCAGTTGCACCCCTCGGTTGCACCCCTCAGTTGCACCCCTCAGTTGCACCCCTCAGTTGCACCCCTCAGTTGCACCCCTCAGTTGCACCCCTCAGTTGCACCCCTCAGTTGCACCCCTCAGTTGCACCCCCCAGTTGCACCCCTCAGTTGCACCCCTCAGTTGCACCCCCCAGTTGCACCCCTCAGTTGCACCCCTCAGTTGCACCCCTCAGTTGCACCCCTCAGTTGCACCCCCCAGTTGCACCCCTCAGTTGCACCCCTCAGTTGCACCCCTCAGTTGCACCACCCAGTTGCACCCCCCAGTTGCACCCCTCAGTTGCACCCCTCAGTTGCACCCCTCAGTTGCACCCCCCAGTTGCACCCCTCAGTTGCACCCCTCAGTTGCACCCCCCAGTTGCACCCCTCAGTTGCACCCCTCAGTTGCACCCCTCAGTTGCACCCCTCAGTTGCACCCCCCAGTTGCACCCCTCAGTTGCACCCCTCAGTTGCACCCCTCAGTTGCACCCCTCAGTTGCACCCCCCAGTTGCACCCCTCAGTTGCACCCCTCAGTTGCACCCACCAGTTGCACCCCCCAGTTGCACCTCTCAGTTGCACCCCTCAGTTGGACCCCCCAGTTGCACCCCTCAGTTGCACCCCTCAGTTGCACCCCTCACTTGCACCCCTCAGTTGCACCCCTCAGTTGCACCCCTCAGTTGCACCCCTCAGTTGCACCCCTCAGTTGCACCCCTCAGTTGCACCCCTCATTTGCACCCCCCAGTTGCACCCCTCAGTTGCACCCCTCAGTTGCACCCCCCAGTTGCACCCCTCAGTTGCACCCCTCAGTTGCACCCCTCAGTTGCACCACCCAGTTGCACCCCCCAGTTGCACCCCTCAGTTGCACCCCTCAGTTGCACCCCTCAGTTGCACCCCCCAGTTGCACCCCTCAGTTGCACCCCTCAGTTGCACCCCCCAGTTGCACCCCTCAGTTGCACCCCTCAGTTGCACCCCTCAGTTGCACCCCTCAGTTGCACCCCCCAGTTGCACCCCTCAGTTGCACCCCTCAGTTGCACCCCTCAGTTGCACCCCTCAGTTGCACCCCCCAGTTGCACCCCTCAGTTGCACCCCCCAGTTGCACCCCTCAGTTGCACCCCTCAGTTGCACCCCCCAGTTGCACCCCTCAGTTGCACCCCTCAGTTGCACCCCTCAGTTGCACCCCTCAGTTGCACCCCTCAGTTGCACCCCTCAGTTGCACCCCTCAGTTGCACCTCTCAGTTGCAGCCCTCAGTTGCACCCCTCAGTTGCACCCCCCAGTTGCACCCCTCAGTTGCACCCGTCAGTTGCACCCCCCAGTTGCACCCCTCAGTTGCAACCCTCAGTTGCACCCCTCAGTTGCACCCCTCAGTTGCACCCCCCAGTTGCACCCCCCAGTTGCACCCCTCAGTTGCACCCCTCAGTTGCACCCCTCAGTTGCACCCCTCAGTTGCACTCCTCAGTTGCACCCCTCAGTTGCGACCCCCAGTTGCACCCCTCAGTTGCACCCCCCAGTTGCACCCCCCAGTTGCACTCCTCAGTTGCACCCCTCAGTTGCGACCCCCAGTTGCACCCCTCAGTTGCACCTCTCAGTTGCACCCCTCAGTTGCACCCCTCAGTTGCACCCCCCAGTTGCACCCCTCAGTTGCACCCCCCTGTTGCACCCCTCAGTTGCACCCCTCAGTTGCACCCCCCAGTTGCACCCCTCAGTTGCACCCCCCAGTTGCACCCCTCAGATGCACCCCTCAGTTGCACCCCTCAGTTGCACCCCCCAGTTGCACCCCTCAGTTGCACCCCTCAGTTGCACCCCTCAGTTGCACCCCTCAGTTGCACCCCTCAGTTGCATCCCTCAGTTGCAACCCTCAGTTGTGCCCCTCAGTTGCAACCCCCTGTGGCACCCCTCAGTTGCACCCCCCAGTTGCACCCCTCAGTTGCACCCCTCAGTTGCACCCCTCAGTTGCACCCCTCAGTTGCACCCCTCAGTTGCACCCCTCAGTTGCACCCCTCAGTTGCACCACCCAGTTGCACCCCTCAGTTGCACCCCTCAGTTGCACCCCTCAGTTGCAACCCCCAGTTGCACCCCTCAGTTGCACCCCCCAGTTGCACCCCCCAGTTGCACCCCTCAGTTGCACCCCCCAGTTGCACCCCTCATTTGCACCCCCCTGTTGCACCCCTCAGTTGCACCCCTCAGTTGCACCCCTCGGTTGCACCCCTCAGTTGCACCCCTCAGTTGCACCCCTCAGTTGCACCCCTCAGTTGCACCCCTCAGTTGCACCCCTCAGTTGCACCCCTCAGTTGCACCCCCCAGTTGCACCCCTCAGTTGCACCCCTCAGTTGCACCCCCCAGTTGCACCCCTCAGTTGCACCCCTCAGTTGCAACCCTCAGTTGCACCCCTCAGTTGCACCCGTCAGTTGCACCCCCCAGTTGCACCCCTCAGTTGCACCCCTCAGTTGCACCCCCTAGGTGCACCCCTCAGTTGCACCCCTCAGTTGCACCCCTCAGTTGCACCCCTCAGTTGCAGCCCCCAGTTGCACCCCTCAGTTGCACCTGTAAGTTTCACCCCTCAGTTGCACCCCTCAGTTGCACCCCCCAGTTGCAGCCCTCAGTTGCACCCCTCAGTTGCACCCCTCAGTTGCACCCCCCAGTTGCACCCCTCAGTTGCATCCCTCAGTTGCACCCCTCAGTTGCACCCCTCAGTTGCACCCGTCAGTTGCACCCCCCAGTTGCACCCCTCAGTTGCACCCCTCAGTTGCACCCCCTAGTTGCACCCCTCAGTTGCACCCCTCAGTTGCACCCCTCGGATGCACCCCGTAGTTGCAGCCCCCAGTTGCACCTGTCAGTTGCACCCCTCAGATGCACCCCTCAGTTGCACCCCTCAGTTGCACCCCCCAGTTGCACCCCTCAGTTGCACCCCTCAGTTGCACCCCTCAGTTGCACCCCTCAGTTGCACCCCTCATTTGCACCCTCCAGTTGCAACCCTCAGTTGTGCCCCTCAGTTGCACCCCCCTGTGGCACCCCTCAGTTGCACCCCCCAGTTGCACCCCTCAGTTGCACCCCTCAGTTGCACCCCTCAGTTGCACCCCTCAGTTGCACCCCTCAGTTGCACCCCTCAGTTGCACCCCTCAGTTGCACCACCCAGTTGCACCCCTCAGTTGCACCCCTCAGTTGCACCCCTCAGTTGCAACCCCCAGTTGCACCCCTCAGTTGCACCCCCCAGTTGCACCCCCCAGTTGCACCCCTCAGTTGCACCCCCCAGTTGCACCCCTCATTTGCACCCCCCTGTTGCACCCCCCTGTTGCACCCCTCAGTTGCACCCCTCAGTTGCACCCCTCGGTTGCACCCCTCAGTTGCACCCCTCAGTTGCACCCCTCAGTTGCACCCCTCAGTTGCACCCCTCAGTTGCACCCCTCAGTTGCACCCCTCAGTTGCACCCCCCAGTTGCACCCCTCAGTTGCACCCCTCAGTTGCACCCCCCAGTTGCACCCCTCAGTTGCACCCCTCAGTTGCAACCCTCAGTTGCACCCCTCAGTTGCACCCGTCAGTTGCACCCCCCAGTTGCACCCCTCAGTTGCACCCCTCAGTTGCACCCCCTAGGTGCACCCCTCAGTTGCACCCCTCAGTTGCACCCCTCAGTTGCACCCCTCAGTTGCACCCCCCAGTTGCAGCCCTCAGTTGCACCCCTCAGTTGCACCCCTCAGTTGCACCCCCCAGTTGCACCCCTCAGTTGCACCCCTCAGTTGCACCCCTCAGTTGCACCCCTCAGTTGCACCCGTCAGTTGCACCCCCCAGTTGCACCCCTCAGTTGCACCCCTCAGTTGCACCCCCTAGTTGCACCCCTCAGTTGCACCCCTCAGTCGCACCCCTCGGATGCACCCCGTAGTTGCAGCCCCCAGTTGCACCTGTCAGTTGCACCCCTCAGTTGCACCCCTCAGTTGCACCCCTCAGTTGCATCCCTCAGTTGCACCCCCCAGTTGCACCCCTCAGTTGCACCCCTCAGTTGCACCCCTCAGTTGCACCCCCCAGTTGCACCCCTCAGTTGCACCCCTCAGTTGCACCCACCAGTTGCACCCGCCAGTTGCACCCCTCAGTCGCACCCCCCAGTTGCACCCCCCAGTTGCACCCCTCAGTTGCACCCCTCAGTTGCACCCCTCAGTTGCACCCCCCAGTTGCACCCCTCAGTTGCACCCCTCAGTTGCACCCACCAGTTGTACCCCCCAGTTGCACCTCTCAGTTGCACCCCTCAGTTGGACCCCCCAGTTGCACCCCTCAGTTGCACCCCTCAGTTGCACCCCTCACTTGCACCCCTCAGTTGCACCCCCCAGTTGCACCCCTCAGTTGCACCCCTCAGTTGCACCCCTCAGTTGCACCCCTCAGTTGCACCCCTCAGTTGCACCCCTCAGTTGCACCCCTCAGTTGCACCCCTCAGTGGCACCCCCCAGTTGCACCCCCCAGTTGCACCCCTCAGTTGCACCCCTCAGTTGCACCCCCCAGTTGCACCCCCCAGTTGCAGCCCTCAGTTGCACCCCTCAGTTGCACCCCCCAGTTGCACCCCTCAGTTGCACCCCTCGGTTGCACCCCTCAGTTGCACCCCTCAGTTGCACCCGTCAGTTGCACCCCCCAGTTGCACCCCTCAGTTGCACCCCTCAGTTGCACCCCCTAGTTGCACCCCTCAGTTGCACCCTTCAGTTGCACACCTCAGTTGCACCCCTCAGTTGCAGCCCCCAGTTGCACCCCTCAGTTGCACCTGTCAGTTGCACCACTCAGTTGCATCCCTCAGTTGCACCCCCCAGTTGCACCCCTCAGTTGCAGCCCTCAGTCGCACCCCTCAGTTGCACCCCTCAGTTGCACCCCTCAGTTCCACCCCTCAGTTGTACCCCTCAGTTGCACCCCCCAATTGCACCCCTCAGTTGCACCCCTCAGTTGCACCCCTCAATTGCACCCCCCAGTTGCACCCCTCAGTTGCACCCCTCAGTTGCACCCCTCAGTTGCACCCCTCAGTTGCACCCCTCAGTTGCACCCCTCAGTTGCACCCCTCAGTTGCACACCTCAGTTGCACCCCTCAGTTGCAGCCCCCAGTTGCACCCCTCAGTTGCACCTGTCAGTTGCACCACTCAGTTGCATCCCTCAGTTGCACCCCCCAGTTGCACCCCTCAGTTGCAGCCCTCAGTGGCACCCCTCAGTTGCACCCCTCAGTTGCACCCCTCAGTTGCACCCCCTAGGTGCACCCCTCAGTTGCACCCCTCAGTTGCACCCCTCAGTTGCACCCCTCAGTTGCAGCCCCCAGTTGCACCCCTCAGTTGCACCTGTAAGTTTCACCCCTCAGTTGCACCCCTCAGTTGCACCCCCCAGTTGCAGCCCTCAGTTGCACCCCTCAGTTGCACCCCTCAGTTGCACCCCCCAGTTGCACCCCTCAGTTGCACCCCTCAGTTGCACCCCTCAGTTGCACCCCTCAGTTGCACCCGTCAGTTGCACCCCCCAGTTGCACCCCTCAGTTGCACCCCTCAGTTGCACCCCCTAGTTGCACCCCTCAGTTGCACCCCTCAGTCGCACCCCTCGGATGCACCCCGTAGTTGCACCCCCCAGTTGCACCCCTCAGTTGCACCCCTCAGTTGCACCCCTCAGTTGCACCCCCCAGTTGCACCCCTCAGTTGCACCCCTCAGTTGCACCCACCAGTTGCACCCGCCAGTTGCACCCCTCAGTCGCACCCCCCAGTTGCACCCCCCAGTTGCACCCCTCAGTTGCACCCCTCAGTTGCACCCCTCAGTTGCACCCCCCAGTTGCACCCCTCAGTTGCACCCCCCAGTTGCACCCCTCAGTTGCACCCCTCAGTTGCACCCCTCAGTTGCACCCCCCAGTTGCACCCCTCAGTTGCACCCCTCAGTTGCACCCACCAGTTGCACCCGCCAGTTGCACCCCTCAGTCGCACCCCCCAGTTGCACCCCCCAGTTGCACCCCTCAGTTGCACCCCTCAGTTGCACCCCTCAGTTGCACCCCCCAGTTGCACCCCTCAGTTGCACCCCTCAGTTGCACCCACCAGTTGTACCCCCCAGTTGCACCTCTCAGTTGCACCCCTCAGTTGGACCCCCCAGTTGCACCCCTCAGTTGCACCCCTCAGTTGCACCCCTCACTTGCACCCCTCAGTTGCACCCCCCAGTTGCACCCCTCAGTTGCACCCCTCAGTTGCACCCCTCAGTTGCACCCCTCAGTTGCACCCCTCAGTTGCACCCCTCAGTTGCACCCCTCAGTTGCACCCCTCAGTGGCACCCCCCAGTTGCACCCCCCAGTTGCACCCCTCAGTTGCACCCCTCAGTTGCACCCCCCAGTTGCACCCCCCAGTTGCAGCCCTCAGTTGCACCCCTCAGTTGCACCCCCCAGTTGCACCCCTCAGTTGCACCCCTCGGTTGCACCCCTCAGTTGCACCCCTCAGTTGCACCCGTCAGTTGCACCCCCCAGTTGCACCCCTCAGTTGCACCCCTCAGTTGCACCCCCTAGTTGCACCCCTCAGTTGCACCCTTCAGTTGCACACCTCAGTTGCACCCCTCAGTTGCAGCCCCCAGTTGCACCCCTCAGTTGCACCTGTCAGTTGCACCACTCAGTTGCATCCCTCAGTTGCACCCCCCAGTTGCACCCCTCAGTTGCACCCCTCAGTTGCACCCCTCAGTTGCACCCCTCAGTTCCACCCCTCAGTTGTACCCCTCAGTTGCACCCCCCAATTGCACCCCTCAGTTGCACCCCTCAGTTGCACCCCTCAATTGCACCCCCCAGTTGCACCCCTCAGTTGCACCCCTCAGTTGCACCCCTCAGTTGCACCCCTCAGTTGCACCCCTCAGTTCCACCCCTCAGTTGTACCCCTCAGTTGCACCCCCCAATTGCACCCCTCAGTTCCACCCCTCAGTTGTACCCCTCAGTTGCACCCCCCAATTGCACCCCTCAGTTGCACCCCTCAGTTGCACCCCTCAATTGCACCCCCCAGTTGCACCCCTCAGTTGCACCCCTCAGTTGCACCCCTCAGTTGCACCCCTCAGTTGCACCCCTCAGTTGCACCCCTCAGTTGCACCCTTCAGTTGCACACCTCAGTTGCACCCCTCAGTTGCAGCCCCCAGTTGCACCCCTCAGTTGCACCTGTCAGTTGCACCACTCAGTTGCATCCCTCAGTTGCACCCCCCAGTTGCACCCCTCAGTTGCACCCCTCAGTTGCACCCCTCAGTTGCACCCCTCAGTTGCACCCCCCAATTGCACCCCTCAGTTGCACCCCTCAGTTGCACCCCTCAATTGCACCCCCCAGTTGCACCCCTCAGTTGCACCCCTCAGTTGCACCCCTCAGTTGCACCCCTCAGTTGCACCCCTCAGTTCCACCCCTCAGTTGTACCCCTCAGTTGCACCCCTCAGTTGCACCCCTCAGTTCCACCCCTCAGCTGCACCCCTCAGTTGCACCCCTCAGTTGCACCCCCCAGTTGCACCCCCCAGTTGCACCCCTCAGTTGCACCCCTCAGTTGCACCCCTCAGTTGCACCCCTCAGTTGCACCCCTCAGTTGCACCCCTCAGTTGCACCCCTCAGTTGCACCCCCCAGTTGCACCCCCCAGTTGCACCCCTCAGTTGCACCCCTCATTTGCACCCCCCAGTTGCACCCCTCAGTTGCACCCCTCAGTCGCACCCCTCAGTTGCACCCCTCAGTGGCACCCCTCAGTTGCACCCCTCAGTTGCACCCCTCAGTTCCACCCCTCAGTTGTACCCCTCAGTTGCACCCCTCAGTTGCACCCCTCAGTTGCAGCCCTCAGTGGCACCCCTCAGTTGCACCCCTCAGTTGCACCCCTCAGTTCCACCCCTCAGTTGTACCCCTCAGTTGCACCCCCCAATTGCACCCCTCAGTTGCACCCCTCAGTTGCACCCCTCAGTTGCACCCCCCAGTTGCACCCCTCAGTTGCACCCCCCAGTTGCACGCCTCAGTTGCACCCCTCAGTTGCACCCCTCAGTTGCACCCCTCAGTTGCACCCCTCAGTTGCACCCCTCAGTTGCACCCCCCAGTTGCACCCCTCAGTTGCACCCCCCAGTTGCACCCCCCAGTTGCACCCCCAGTTGCACCCCTCAGTTGCACCCCTCAGTTGCACCCCTCAGTTGCACCCCTCAGTTGCACCCCTCAGTTGTACCCCTCAGTTGCACCCCCCAATTGCACCCCTCAGTTGCACCCCTCAGTTGCACCCCTCAATTGCACCCCCCAGTTGCACCCCTCAGTTGCACCCCTCAGTTGCACCCCTCAGTTGCACCCCTCAGTTGCACCCCTCAGTTCCACCCCTCAGTTGTACCCCTCAGTTGCACCCCTCAGTTGCACCCCTCAGTTCCACCCCTCAGCTGCACCCCTCAGTTGCACCCCTCAGTTGCACCCCCCAGTTGCACCCCCCAGTTGCACCCCTCAGTTGCACCCCTCAGTTGCACCCCTCAGTTGCACCCCTCAGTTGCACCCCTCAGTTGCACCCCTCAGTTGCACCCCTCAGTTGCACCCCCCAGTTGCACCCCCCAGTTGCACCCCTCAGTTGCACCCCTCATTTGCACCCCCCAGTTGCACCCCTCAGTTGCACCCCTCAGTCGCACCCCTCAGTTGCACCCCTCAGTGGCACCCCTCAGTTGCACCCCTCAGTTGCACCCCTCAGTTGCACCCCTCGGTTGCACCCCTCAGTTGCACCCCTCAGTTGCACCCCCCAGTTGCACCCCCCAGTTGCACCCCTCAGTTGCACCCCTCAGTTGCACCCCTCAGTTGCACCCCTCAGTTGCACCCCTCAGTTGCACCCCTCAGTTGCAGCCCTCAGTTGCACCCCTCAGTTGCACCCCCCAGTTGCACCCCTCAGTTGCACCCCTCATTTGCACCCCCCAGTTGCACCCCTCAGTTGCACCCCTCAGTTGCACCCACCAGTTGCACCCCCCAGTTGCACCTCTCAGTTGCACCCCTCAGTTGGACCCCCCAGTTGCACCCCTCAGTTGCACCCCTCAGTTGCATCCCTCACTTGCACCCCTCAGTTGCACCCCCCAGTTGCACCCCTCAGTTGCACCCCTCAGTTGCACCCCTCAGTTGCACCCCTCAGTTGCACCCCTCAGTTGCACCCCTCAGTTGCACCCCTCAGTTGCACCCTTCAGTTGCACACCTCACTTGCACCCCACAGTTGCAGCCCCCAGTTGCACCCCCCAGTTGCACCCCTCAGTTGCACCCCTCAGTTGCACCCCTCAGTTGCACCCCTCAGTTGCACCCCTCAGTTGCACCCCTCAGTTGCACCCTTCAGTTGCACACCTCAGTTGCACCCCTCAGTTGCAGCCCCCAGTTGCACCCCTCAGTTGCACCTGTCAGTTGCACCACTCAGTTGCATCCCTCAGTTGCACCCCCCAGTTGCACCCCTCAGTTGTACCCCTCAGTTGCAGCCCTCAGTCGCACCCCTCAGTTGCACCCCTCAGTTGCACCCCTCAGTTCCACCCCTCAGTTGTACCCCTCAGTTGCACCCCCCAATTGCACCCCTCAGTTGCACCCCTCAGTTGCACCCCTCAGTTGCACCCCCCAGTTGCACCCCTCAGTTGCACCCCCCAGTTGCACGCCTCAGTTGCACCTCTCAGTTGCACCCCTCAGTTGCACCCCTCAGTTGCACCCCTCAGTTGCACCCCTCAGTTGCACCCCCCAGTTGCACCCCTCAGTTGCACCCCCCAGTTGCACCCCCCAGTTGCACCCCCAGTTGCACCCCTCAGTTGCACCCCTCAGTTGCACCCCTCAGTTGCACCCCTCAGTTGCACCCCCCAGTTGCACCCCCAGTTGCACCTCTCAGTTGCACCCCTCAGTTGGACCCCCCAGTTGCACCCCTCAGTTGCACCCCTCAGTTGCACCCCTCAGTTGCACCCCTCAGTTGCAGGCCCCGGTTGCACCCCTCAGTTGCACCCCTCAGTTGCACCCCTCAGCTGCACCCCTCAGTTGCACCCCTCAGTTGCACCCCCCAGTTGCAGCCCCCAGTTGCACCCCTCAGTTGCACCCCTCAGTTGCACCCCTCAGCTGCACCCCTCAGTTGCACCCCTCAGTTGCACCCCTCAGTTGCAGCCCCCAGTTGCACCCCTCAGTTGCACCCCTCAGTTGCACCCCTCAGCTGCACCCCTCAGTTGCACCCCTCAGTTGCACCCCCCAGTTGCACCCCCCAGTTGCACCCCTCAGTTGCACCCCCCAGTTGCACCCCCCAGTTGCACCCCTCAGTTGCACCCCTCAGTTGCACCCCTCAGTTGCACCCCTCAGTTGCACCCACCAGTTGCACCCCCCAGTTGCACCTCTCAGTTGCACCCCTCAGTTGGACCCCCCAGTTGCACCCCTCAGTTGCACCCCTCAGTTGCATCCCTCACTTGCACCCCTCAGTTGCACCCCCCAGTTGCACCCCTCAGTTGCACCCCTCAGTTGCACCCCTCAGTTGCACCCCTCAGTTGCACCCCTCAGTTGCACCCCTCAGTTGCACCCCTCAGTTGCACCCTTCAGTTGCACACCTCAGTTGCATCCCACAGTTGCAGCCCCCAGTTGCACCCCCCAGTTGCACCCCTCAGTTGCACCCCTCAGTTGCACCCCTCAGTTGCACCCCTCAGTTGCACCCCTCAGTTGCACCCCTCAGTTGCACCCTTCAGTTGCACACCTCAGTTGCACCCCTCAGTTGCAGCCCCCAGTTGCACCCCTCAGTTGCACCTGTCAGTTGCACCACTCAGTTGCATCCCTCAGTTGCACCCCCCAGTTGCACCCCTCAGTTGCAGCCCTCAGTCGCACCCCTCAGTTGCACCCCTCAGTTGCACCCCTCAGTTCCACCCCTCAGTTGTACCCCTCAGTTGCACCCCCCAATTGCACCCCTCAGTTGCACCCCTCAGTTGCACCCCTCAGTTGCACCCCCCAGTTGCACCCCTCAGTTGCACCCCCCAGTTGCACGCCTCAGTTGCACCTCTCAGTTGCACCCCTCAGTTGCACCCCTCAGTTGCACCCCTCAGTTGCACCCCTCAGTTGCACCCCCCAGTTGCACCCCTCAGTTGCACCCCCCAGTTGCACCCCCCAGTTGCACCCCCAGTTGCACCCCTCAGTTGCACCCCTCAGTTGCACCCCTCAGTTGCACCCCTCAGTTGCACCCCCCAGTTGCACCCCCCAGTTGCACCTCTCAGTTGCACCCCTCAGTTGGACCCCCCAGTTGCACCCCTCAGTTGCACCCCTCAGTTGCACCCCTCAGTTGCACCCCTCAGTTGCAGGCCCCGGTTGCACCCCTCAGTTGCACCCCTCAGTTGCACCCCTCAGCTGCACCCCTCAGTTGCACCCCTCAGTTGCATCCCCCAGTTGCAGCCCCCAGTTGCACCCCTCAGTTGCACCCCTCAGTTGCACCCCTCAGCTGCACCCCTCAGTTGCACCCCTCAGTTGCACCCCTCAGTTGCACCCCTCAGTTGCACCCCCCAGTTGCACCCCTCAGTTGCACCCCCCAGTTGCACCCCCCAGTTGCACCCCCAGTTGCACCCCTCAGTTGCACCCCTCAGTTGCACCCCTCAGTTGCACCCCTCAGTTGCACCCCCCAGTTGCACCCCCAGTTGCACCTCTCAGTTGCACCCCTCAGTTGGACCCCCCAGTTGCACCCCTCAGTTGCACCCCTCAGTTGCACCCCTCAGTTGCACCCCTCAGTTGCAGGCCCCGGTTGCACCCCTCAGTTGCACCCCTCAGTTGCACCCCTCAGCTGCACCCCTCAGTTGCACCCCTCAGTTGCACCCCCCAGTTGCAGCCCCCAGTTGCACCCCTCAGTTGCACCCCTCAGTTGCACCCCTCAGCTGCACCCCTCAGTTGCACCCCTCAGTTGCACCCCTCAGTTGCAGCCCCCAGTTGCACCCCTCAGTTGCACCCCTCAGTTGCACCCCTCAGCTGCACCCCTCAGTTGCACCCCTTAGTTGCACCCCCCAGTTGCACCCCCCAGTTGCACCCCTCAGTTGCACCCCTCAGTTGCACCCCTCAGTTGCACCCCTCAGTTGCACCCCTCAGTTGCACCCCTCAGTTGCACCCCTCAGTTGCACCCCTCAGTTGCACCCCCCAGTTGCACCCCTCAGTTGCACCCCTCATTTGCACCCCCCAGTTGCACCCCTCAGTTGCACCCCTCAGTTGCACCCACCAGTTGCACCCCCCAGTTGCACCTCTCAGTTGCACCCCTCAGTTGGACCCCCCAGTTGCACCCCTCAGTTGCACCCCTCAGTTGCATCCCTCACTTGCACCCCTCAGTTGCACCCCCCAGTTGCACCCCTCAGTTGCCTCCCTCAGTTGCACCCCTCAGTTGCACCCCTCAGTTGCACCCCTCAGTTGCACCCCTCAGTTGCACCCCTCAGTTGCACCCCTCAGTTCCACCCCTCAGTTCCACCCCTCAGTTGCACCCCTCAGTTGCATCCCTCAGTTGCACTCCTCAGTTGCACCCCTCAGTTGCACCCCTCAGTTGCACCCCCCAGTTGCACCCCTCAGTTGCACCCCCCAGTTGCACGCCTCAGTTGCACCCCTCAGTTGCACCCCTCAGTTGCACCCCTCAGTTGCACCCCTCAGTTGCACCCCTCAGTTGCACCCCCCAGTTGCACCCCTCAGTTGCACCCCCCAGTTGCACCCCCCAGTTGCACACCTCAGTTGCACCCCTCAGTTGCAGCCCCCAGTTGCACCCCTCAGTTGCACCCCTCAGTTGCACCACTCAGTTGCATCCCTCAGTTGCACCTCTCAGTTGCACCCCTCAGTTGGACCCCCCAGTTGCACCCCTCAGTTGCACCCCTCAGTTGCACCCCTCAGTTGCACCCCTCAGTTGCAGGCCCCGGTTGCACCCCTCAGTTGCACCCCTCAGTTGCACCCCTCAGCTGCACCCCTCAGTTGCACCCCCCAGTTGCACCCCCCAGTTGCAGCCCCCAGTTGCACCCCTCAGTTGCACCCCTCAGTTGCACCCCTCAGCTGCACCCCTCAGTTGCACCCCTCAGTTGCACCCCTCAGTTGCAGCCCCCAGTTGCACCCCTCAGTTGCACCCCTCAGTTGCACCCCTCAGCTGCACCCCTCAGTTGCACCCCTCAGTTGCACCCCCCAGTTGCACCCCCCAGTTGCACCCCTCAGTTGCACCCCTCAGTTGCACCCCTCAGTTGCACCCCTCAGTTGCACCCCTCAGTTGCACCCCTCAGTTGCACCCCTCAGTTGCACCCCCCAGTTGCACCCCCCAGTTGCACCCCTCAGTTGCACCCCTCATTTGCACCCCCCAGTTGCACCCCTCAGTTGCACCCCTCAGTCGCACCCCTCAGTTGCACCCCTCAGTGGCACCCCTCAGTTGCACCCCTCAGTTGCACCCCTCAGTTGCACCCCTCGGTTGCACCCCTCAGTTGCACCCCTCAGTTGCACCCCCCAGTTGCACCCCCCAGTTGCACCCCTCAGTTGCACCCCTCAGTTGCACCCCTCAGTTGCACCCCTCAGTTGCACCCCTCAGTTGCACCCCTCAGTTGCACCCCTCAGTTGCACCCCTCAGTTGCACCCCCCAGTTGCACCCCTCAGTTGCACCCCTCATTTGCACCCCCCAGTTGCACCCCTCAGTTGCACCCCTCAGTTGCACCCACCAGTTGCACCCCCCAGTTGCACCTCTCAGTTGCACCCCTCAGTTGGACCCCCCAGTTGCACCCCTCAGTTGCACCCCTCAGTTGCATCCCTCACTTGCACCCCTCAGTTGCACCCCCCAGTTGCACCCCTCAGTTGCACCCCTCAGTTGCACCCCTCAGTTGCACCCCTCAGTTGCACCCCTCAGTTGCACCCCTCAGTTGCACCCCTCATTTGCACCCCCCAGTTGCACCCCTCAGTTGCACCCCTCAGTTGCACCCCTCAGTTGCACCCCTCAGTGGCACCCCCCAGCTGCACCCCCCAGTTGCACCCCTCAGTTGCACCCCTCAGTTGCACCCCCCAGTTGCACCCCCCAGTTGCACCCCTCAGTTGCACCCCTCAGTTGCACCCCCCAGTTGCACCCCTGAGTTGCACCCCTCGGTTGCACCCCTCAGTTGCACCCCTCAGTTGCACCCGTCAGTTGCACCCCCCAGTTGCACCCCTCAGTTGCACCCCTCAGTTGCACCCCCTAGTTGCACCCCTCAGTTGCACCCTTCAGTTGCACACCTCAGTTGCACCCCTCAGTTGCACCCCCTAGTTGCACCCCTCAGTTGCACCCTTCAGTTGCACACCTCAGTTGCACCCCTCAGTTGCACCCCTCAGTTGCATCCCTCAGTTGCACCCCCCAGTTGCATCCCTCAGTTGCAGCCCTCAGTCGCACCCCTCAGTTGCACCCCTCAGTTGCACCCCTCAGTTCCACCCCTCAGTTGCACCCCTCAGTTGCACCCCCCAGTTGCACCCCTCAGTTGCACCCCTCAGTTGCACCCCTCAGTTGCACCCCTCAGTTGCACCCCCCAGTTGCACCCCCCAGTTGCACCCCTCAGTTGCACCCCTCAGTTGCACCCCTCAGTTGCACCCCTCAGTTGCACCCCTCAGTTGCAGCCTTCAGTTGCAGCCCCCAGTTGCACCCCTCAGTTGCACCCCCCAGTTGCACGCCTCAGTTGCACCCCTCAGTTGCACCCCTCAGTTGCACCCCTCAGTTGCACCCCCCAGTTGCACCCCTCAGTTGCACCCCTCAGTTGCACCCTTCAGTTGCAGCCCCCAGTTGCACCCCTCAGTTGCACCCCTCAGTTGCACCCCTCAGTTGCACCCCTCAGTTGCACCCCCCAGTTGCACCCCTCAGTTGCACCCCTCATTTGCACCCCCCAGTTGCACCCCTCAGTTGCACCCCTCAGTTGCACCCCTCAGTTGCACCCCTCAGTGGCACCCCTCAGTTGCACCCCCCAGTTGCACCCCCCAGTTGCACCCCTCAGTTGCACCCCTCAGTTGTACCCCTCAGTTGCACCCCCCAGTTGCAAGCCTCAGTTGCGCCCCTCAGTTGCACCCCTCAGTTGCATTCCTCAGTTGCAGCCCCCAGTTGCACCCCTCAGTTGCACCCCTCAGTTGCACCCCTCAGTTGCACCCCTCAGTTGCACCCCTCAGTTGCACCCCTCAGTTGCACCCCCCAGTTGCACCCCTCAGTTGCACCCCTCAGTTGCACCCCTCAGTTGCACCCCCCAGTTGCACCCCTCAGTTGCACCCCTCAGTTGCACCCACCAGTTGCACCCGCCAGTTGCACCCCTCAGTTGCACCCCCCAGTTGCACCCCCCAGTTGCACCCCTCAGTTGCACCCCTCAGTTGCACCCCTCAGTTGCACCCCCCAGTTGCACCCCTCAGTTGCACCCCTCAGTTGCACCCACCAGTTGCACCCCCCAGTTGCACCTCTCAGTTGCACCCCTCAGTTGGACCCCCCAGTTGCACCCCTCAGTTGCACCCCTCAGTTGCACCCCTCACTTGCACCCCTCAGTTGCACCCCCCAGTTGCACCCCTCAGTTGCACCCCTCAGTTGCACCCCTCAGTTGCACCCCTCAGTTGCACCCCTCAGTTGCACCCCTCAGTTGCACCCCTCATTTGCACCCCCCAGTTGCACCCCTCATTTGCACCCCTCAGTTGCACCCCTCAGTTGCACCCCTCAGTGGCACCCCCCAGTTGCACCCCCCAGTTGCACCCCTCAGTTGCACCCCTCAGTTGCACCCCCCAGTTGCACCCCCCAGTTGCACCCCTCAGTTGCACCCCTCAGTTGCACCCCCCAGTTGCACCCCTCAGTTGCACCCCTCGGTTGCACCCCTCAGTTGCACCCCTCAGTTGCACCCGTCAGTTGCACCCCCCAGTTGCACCCCCCAGTTGCACCCCTCAGTTGCACCCCTCAGTTGCACCCCCCAGTTGCACCCCTCAGTTGCACCCCTCGGTTGCACCCCTCAGTTGCACCCCTCAGTTGCACCCGCCAGTTGCACCCCTCAGTTGCACCCCTCAGTTGCACCCCCTAGTTGCACCCCTCAGTTGCACCCTTCAGTTGCACACCTCAGTTGCACCCCTCAGTTGCAGCCCCCAGTTGCACCCCTCAGTTGCACCCCTCAGTTGCACCCCCCAGTTGCACCCCTCAGTTGCACCCCTCAGTTGCACCCCTCAGTTGCACCCCTCAGTTGCACCCCTCAGTTGCACCCCTCAGTTGCACCCCTCATTTGCACCCCCCAGTTGCACCCCTCATTTGCACCCCTCAGTTGCACCCCTCAGTTGCACCCCTCAGTGGCACCCCCCAGTTGCACCCCCCAGTTGCACCCCTCAGTTGCACCCCTCAGTTGCACCCCCCAGTTGCACCCCCCAGTTGCACCCCTCAGTTGCACCCCTCAGTTGCACCCCCCAGTTGCACCCCTCAGTTGCACCCCTCGGTTGCACCCCTCAGTTGCACCCCTCAGTTGCACCCGTCAGTTGCACCCCCCAGTTGCACCCCCCAGTTGCACCCCTCAGTTGCACCCCTCAGTTGCACCCCCCAGTTGCACCCCTCAGTTGCACCCCTCGGTTGCACCCCTCAGTTGCACCCCTCAGTTGCACCCGCCAGTTGCACCCCTCAGTTGCACCCCTCAGTTGCACCCCCTAGTTGCACCCCTCAGTTGCACCCTTCAGTTGCACACCTCAGTTGCACCCCTCAGTTGCAGCCCCCAGTTGCACCCCTCAGTTGCACCTGTCAGTTGCACCACTCAGTTGCATCCCTCAGTTGCACCGCCCAGTTGCACCCCTCAGGTGCAGCCCTCAGTCGCACCCCTCAGTTGCACCCCTCAGTTGCACCCCTCAGTTCCACCCCTCAGTTGTACCCCTCAGTTGCACCCCCCAATTGCACCCCTCAGTTGCACCCCTCAGTTGCACCCCTCAGTTGCACCCCTCAGTTGCACCCCCCAGCTGCACCCCCCAGTTGCACCCCTCAGTTGCACCCCTCAGTTGCACCCCTGAGTTGCATCCCTCAGTTGCACCCCTCAGTTGCACCCCCCAGTTGCACCCCCCAGTTGCACCCCCAGTTGCACCTCTCAGTTGCACCCCTCAGTTGGACCGCCCAGTTGCACCCCTCAGTTGCACCCCTCAGTTGCACCCCTCAGTTGCACCCCTCAGTTGCAGCCCCAAGTTGCACCCCTCAGTTGCACCCCTCAGTTGCACCCCTCAGCTGCACCCCTCAGTTGCACCCCTCAGTTGCACCCCCCAGTTGCAGCCCCCAGTTGCACCCCTCAGTTGCACCCCTCAGTTGCACCCCTCAGCTGCACCCCTCAGTTGCACCCCTCAGTTGCACCCCTCAGTTGCAGCCCCCAGTTGCGCCCCTCAGTTGCACCCCTCAGTTGCACCCCTCAGCTGCACCCCTCAGTTGCACCCCTCAGTTGCACCCCCCAGTTGCACCCCCCAGTTGCACCCCTCAGTTGCACCCCTCAGTTGCACCCCTCAGTTGCACCCCTCAGTTGCACCCCTCAGTTGCACCCCTCAGTTGCACCCCTCAGTTGCACCCCTCAGTTGCACCCCTCAGTTGCACCCCTCATTTGCACCCCCCAGTTGCACCCCTCAGTTGCACCCCTCAGTTGCACCCCTCAGTTGCACCCCTCAGTTGCACCCCTCATTTGCACCCCTCAGTTGCACCCCTCAGTTGCACCCCTCGGTTGCACCCCTCAGTTGCACCCCTCAGTTGCACCCCCCAGTTGCACCCCCCAGTTGCACCCCTCAGTTGCACCCCTCAGTTGCACCCCTCAGTTGCACCCCTCAGTTGCACCCCTCAGTTGCACCCCTCAGTTGCACCCCTCAGTCGCACCCCTCAGTTGCACCCCCCAGTTGCACCCCTCAGTTGCACCCCTCATTCGCACCCCACAGTTGCACCCCTCAGTTGCACCCCTCAGTTGCACCCACCAGTTGCACCCCCCAGTTGCACCTCTCAGTTGCACCCCTCAGTTGGACCCCCCAGTTGCACCCCTCAGTTGCACCCCTCAGTTGCACCCCTCACTTGCACCCCTCAGTTGCACCCCCCAGTTGCACCCCTCAGTTGCACCCCTCAGTTGCACCCCTCAGTTGCACCCCTCAGTTGCACCCCTCAGTTGCACCCCTCAGTTGCACCCCTCATTTGCACCCCCCAGTTGCACCCCTCAGTTGCACCCCTCAGTTGCACCCCTCAGTTGCACCCCTCAGTGGCACCCCCCAGTTGCACCCCCCAGTTGCACCCCTCAGTTGCACCCCTCAGTTGCACCCCTCAGTTGCACCCCTCAGTTGCACCCCTCAGTTGCACCCCCCAGTTGCACCCCCCAGTTGCACCCCTCAGTTGCACCCCTCAGTTGCACCCCTCAGTTGCACACCTCAGTTGCACCCCTCAGTTGCACCCCTCAGTTCCACCCCTCAGTTGCACCCCCCAGTTGCACCCCTCAGTTGCACCCCTCAGTTGCACCCCTCAGTTGCACCCCTCAGTTGCACCCCTCGGTTGCACCCCTCAGTTGCACCCCTCAGTTGCACCCGTCAGTTGCACCCCCCAGTTGCACCCCTCAGTTGCACCCCTCAGTTGCACCCCCTAGTTGCACCCCTCAGTTGCACCCTTCAGTTGCACACCTCAGTTGCACCCCTCAGTTGCACCCCCCAGTTGCACCCCTCAGTTGCACCTGTCAGTTGCACCCCTCAGTTGCACCCCTCAGTTGCATCCCTCAGTTGCACCCCCCAGTTGCACCCCTCAGTTGCAGCCCTCAGTCGCACCCCTCAGTTGCACCCCTCAGTTGCACCCCTCAGTTCCACCCCTCAGTTGCACCCCTCAGTTGCACCCCCCAGTTGCACCCCTCAGTTGCACCCCTCAGTTGCACCCCTCAGTTGCACCCCTCAGTTGCACCCCCCAGTTGCACCCCCCAGTTGCACCCCTCAGTTGCACCCCTCAGTTGCACCCCTCAGTTGCACCCCTCAGTTGCACCCCTCAGTTGCAGCCTTCAGTTGCAGCCCCCAGTTGCACCCCTCAGTTGCACCCCCCAGTTGCACGCCTCAGTTGCACCCCTCAGTTGCACCCCTCAGTTGCACCCTTCAGTTGCAGCCCCCAGTTGCACCCCTCAGTTGCACCCCTCAGTTGCACCCCTCAGTTGCACCCCTCAGTTGCACCCCCCAGTTGCACCCCTCAGTTGCACCCCTCATTTGCACCCCCCAGTTGCACCCCTCAGTTGCACCCCTCAGTTGCACCCCTCAGTTGCACCCCTCAGTGGCACCCCTCAGTTGCACCCCCCAGTTGCACCCCTCAGTTGCACCCCTCAGTTGCACCCCTCAGTTGTACCCCTCAGTTGCACCCCCCAGTTGCACGCCTCAGTTGCACCCCTCAGTTGCACCCCTCAGTTGCACCCCTCAGTTGCAGCCCCCAGTTGCGCCCCTCAGTTGCACCCCTCAGTTGCACCCCTCAGTTGCACCCCTCAGTTGCACCCCCCAGTTGCACCCCTCAGTTGCACCCCTCATTTGCACCCCCCAGTTGCACCCCTCAGTTGCACCCCTCAGTTGCGCCCCTCAGTTGCACCCCTCAGTGGCACCCCTCAGTTGCACCCCTCAGTTGCACCCCTCAGTTGCACCCCCCAGTTGCACCCCTCAGTTGCACCCCTCAGTTGCACCCCCCAGTTGCACCCCTCAGTTGCACCCCTCAGTTGCACCCCTCAGTTGCACCCCTCAGTTGCACCCCCCAGTTGCACCCCCTAGTTGCACCCCTCAGTTGCAGCCCTCAGTTGCACCCCTCAGTTGCACCCCCCAGTTGCACCCCTCAGTTGCACCCCTAAGTTGCACCCCCCAGTTGCACCCCTCAGTTGCACCCCTCAGTTGCACCCCTCAGTTGCACCCCCCAGTTGCACCCCTCAGTTGCACCCCTCAGTTGCACCTACCAGTTGCACCCCTCAGTTGCACCCCTCAGTTGCACCCCCCAGTTGCACCCCTCAGTTGCACCCCTCAGTTGCACCCCTCAGTTGCACCCCTCAGTTGCACCCCTCAGTTGCACCCCTCAATTGCACCCCTCAGTTGCACGCCTCAGTTGCACCCCTCAGTTGCACCCCTCAGTTGCACCCCTCAGTTGCACCCCTCAGTTGCACGCCTCAGTTGCACCCCTCAGTTGCACCCCTCAGTTGCACCCCCCAGTTGCACCCCTCAGTTGCACCCCTCAGTTGGACCCCCCAGTTGCACCCCTCAGTTGCACCCCTCCGTTGCACCCCCCAGTTGCACCCCTCAGTTGCACCCCTCAGTTGCACCCCTCAGTTGCACCCCCCAGTTGCACCCCTCAGTTGCACCCCCCAGTTGCACATCCCAGTTGCACCCCTCAGTTGCACCCCTCAGTTGCACCCCTCAGTTGCACCCCTCAGTTGCACCCCTCAGTTGCAACCCTCAGTTGCACCCCTCAGTTGCACCCCTCAGTTGCACCCCCCGGTGGCACCCCTCAGTTGCACCCCTCAGTTGCACCCCCCAGTTGCACCCCTCAGTTGCACCCCTCAGTTGCACTCCCCTGTCTCACCCCTCAGTTGCACCCCCCAGTTGCACCCCTCAGTTGCACCCCTCAGTTGCAGCCCTCAGTTGCACCCCTCAGTTGCACCCCTCAGTTGCACCCCCCAGTTGCACCCCTCAGTTGCACCCCTCAGTTGCACCCCCCAGTTGCACCCCCCAGTTGCACCCCTCAGTTGCACCCCTCAGTTGCATCCCTCAGTTGCATCCCTCAGTTGCACCCCCCAGTTGCACCCCTCAGTTGCACCCCTCAGTTGCACCCCTCAGTTGCACACCTCAGTTGCACCCCCCAGTTGCACCCCCCAGTTGCACCCCTCAGTTGCACCCCTCAGTTGCACGCCTCAGTTGCACCCCTCAGTTGCACCCCTCAGTTGCACCCCTCAGTTGCACCCCTCAGTTGCACCCCCCAGTTGCACCCCTCAGTTGCACCCCTCAGTTGCACCCCTCAGTTGCACCCCTCAGTTGCACCCCCCAGTTGCACCCCTCAGTTGCACCCCTCAGTTGCACCCCCCAGTTGCACCCCTCAGTTGCACCCCTCAGTTGCACCCCCCAATTGCACCCCTCAGTTGCACCCCTCAGTTGGACCCCCCAGTTGCACCCCTCAGTTGCACCCCTCAGTTGCACCCCTCAGTTGCACCCCCCAGTTGCACCCCTCAGTTGCACCCCTCAGTTGCACCCCTCAGTTGCACCCCTCAGTTGCACCCCTCAGTTGCACCCCTCAGTTGCACCCCTCAGTTGCACCCCTCAGTTGCACCCCTCAGTTGCACGCCTCAGTTGCACCCCTCAGTTGCACCCCTCAGTTGCACCCCTCAGTTGCACCCCCCAGTTGCACCCCTCAGTTGCACCCCTCAGTTGCACCCCTCAGTTGCACCACTCAGTTGCACCCCCCAGATGCACCCCTCAGTTGCACCCCTCAGTTGCACCCCTCAATTGCACCCCTCAGTTGCACGCCTCAGTTGCACCCCTCAGTTGCACCCCTCAGTTGCACCCCTCAGTTGCACCCCTCAGTTGCACCCCTCAGTTGCACCCCTCAGTTGCACCCCTCAGTTGCACGCCTCAGTTGCACCCCTCAGTTGCACCCCTCAGTTGCACCCCTCAGTTGCACCCCCCAGTTGCACCCCTCAATTGCACCCCTCAGTTGCACCCCTCAGTTGGACCCCCCAGTTGCACCCCTCAGTTGCACCCCTCAGTTGCACCCCTCACTTGCACCCCTCAGTTGTACCCCTCAGTTGCACCCCCCAGTTGCACGCCTCAGTTGCACCCCTCAGTTGCACCCCTCAGTTGCACCCCTCAGTTGCAGCCCCCAGTTGCGCCCCTCAGTTGCACCCCTCAGTTGCACCCCTCAGTTGCACCCCTCAGTTGCACCCCCCAGTTGCACCCCTCAGTTGCACCCCTCATTTGCACCCCCCAGTTGCACCCCTCAGTTGCACCCCTCAGTTGCGCCCCTCAGTTGCACCCCTCAGTGGCACCCCTCAGTTGCACCCCTCAGTTGCACCCCTCAGTTGCACCCCCCAGTTGCACCCCTCAGTTGCACCCCTCAGTTGCACCCCCCAGTTGCACCCCTCAGTTGCACCCCTCAGTTGCACCCCTCAGTTGCACCCCTCAGTTGCACCCCCCAGTTGCACCCCCTAGTTGCACCCCTCAGTTGCAGCCCTCAGTTGCACCCCTCAGTTGCACCCCCCAGTTGCACCCCTCAGTTGCACCCCTAAGTTGCACCCCCCAGTTGCACCCCTCAGTTGCACCCCTCAGTTGCACCCCTCAGTTGCACCCCCCAGTTGCACCCCTCAGTTGCACCCCTCAGTTGCACCTACCAGTTGCACCCCTCAGTTGCACCCCTCAGTTGCACCCCCCAGTTGCACCCCTCAGTTGCACCCCTCAGTTGCACCCCTCAGTTGCACCCCTCAGTTGCACCCCTCAGTTGCACCCCTCAATTGCACCCCTCAGTTGCACGCCTCAGTTGCACCCCTCAGTTGCACCCCTCAGTTGCACCCCTCAGTTGCACCCCTCAGTTGCACGCCTCAGTTGCACCCCTCAGTTGCACCCCTCAGTTGCACCCCCCAGTTGCACCCCTCAGTTGCACCCCTCAGTTGGACCCCCCAGTTGCACCCCTCAGTTGCACCCCTCCGTTGCACCCCCCAGTTGCACCCCTCAGTTGCACCCCTCAGTTGCACCCCTCAGTTGCACCCCCCAGTTGCACCCCTCAGTTGCACCCCCCAGTTGCACATCCCAGTTGCACCCCTCAGTTGCACCCCTCAGTTGCACCCCTCAGTTGCACCCCTCAGTTGCACCCCTCAGTTGCAACCCTCAGTTGCACCCCTCAGTTGCACCCCTCAGTTGCACCCCCCGGTGGCACCCCTCAGTTGCACCCCTCAGTTGCACCCCCCAGTTGCACCCCTCAGTTGCACCCCTCAGTTGCACTCCCCTGTCTCACCCCTCAGTTGCACCCCCCAGTTGCACCCCTCAGTTGCACCCCTCAGTTGCACCCCTCAGTTGCACCCCTCAGTTGCAGCCCTCAGTTGCACCCCTCAGTTGCACCCCTCAGTTGCACCCCCCAGTTGCACCCCTCAGTTGCACCCCTCAGTTGCACCCCCCAATTGCACCCCCCAGTTGCACCCCTCAGTTGCACCCCTCAGTTGCATCCCTCAGTTGCATCCCTCAGTTGCACCCCCCAGTTGCACCCCTCAGTTGCACCCCTCAGTTGCACCCCTCAGTTGCACACCTCAGTTGCACCCCCCAGTTGCACCCCCCAGTTGCACCCCTCAGTTGCACCCCTCAGTTGCACGCCTCAGTTGCACCCCTCAGTTGCACCCCTCAGTTGCACCCCTCAGTTGCACCCCTCAGTTGCACCCCCCAGTTGCACCCCTCAGTTGCACCCCTCAGTTGCACCCCTCAGTTGCACCCCTCAGTTGCACCCCCCAGTTGCACCCCTCAGTTGCACCCCTCAGTTGCACCCCCCAGTTGCACCCCTCAGTTGCACCCCTCAGTTGCACCCCCCAATTGCACCCCTCAGTTGCACCCCTCAGTTGGACCCCCCAGTTGCACCCCTCAGTTGCACCCCTCAGTTGCACCCCTCAGTTGCACCCCCCAGTTGCACCCCTCAGTTGCACCCCTCAGTTGCACCCCTCAGTTGCACCCCTCAGTTGCACCCCTCAGTTGCACCCCTCAGTTGCACCCCTCAGTTGCACCCCTCAGTTGCACCCCTCAGTTGCACGCCTCAGTTGCACCCCTCAGTTGCACCCCTCAGTTGCACCCCTCAGTTGCACCCCCCAGTTGCACCCCTCAGTTGCACCCCTCAGTTGCACCCCTCAGTTGCACCACTCAGTTGCACCCCCCAGATGCACCCCTCAGTTGCACCCCTCAGTTGCACCCCTCAATTGCACCCCTCAGTTGCACGCCTCAGTTGCACCCCTCAGTTGCACCCCTCAGTTGCACCCCTCAGTTGCACCCCTCAGTTGCACCCCTCAGTTGCACCCCTCAGTTGCACCCCTCAGTTGCACGCCTCAGTTGCACCCCTCAGTTGCACCCCTCAGTTGCACCCCTCAGTTGCACCCCCCAGTTGCACCCCTCAGTTGCACCCCCCAGTTGCACCCCTCAGTTGCACCCCTCAGTTGCACCCCTCAGTTGCACCCCCCAGTTGCACCCCTCAGTTGCACCCCTCAGTTGCACCCCTCAGTTGCACCCCTCAGTTGCACCCCTCAGTTGCACCCCTCAGTTGCACGCCTCAGTTGCACCCCTCAGTTGCACCCCTCAGTTGCACCCCTCAGTTGCACCCCCCAGTTGCACCCCTCAGTTGCACCCCTCAGTTGCACCCCTCAGTTGCACCACTCAGTTGCACCCCCCAGATGCACCCCTCAGTTGCACCCCTCAGTTGCACCCCTCAATTGCACCCCTCAGTTGCACGCCTCAGTTGCACCCCTCAGTTGCACCCCTCAGTTGCACCCCTCAGTTGCACCCCTCAGTTGCACCCCTCAGTTGCACCCCTCAGTTGCACCCCCCAGTTGCACCCCTCAGTTGCACCCCTCAGTTGCACCCCTCAGTTGCACCCCTCAATTGCACCCCTCAGTTGCACCCCTCAGTTGGACCCCCCAGTTGCACCCCTCAGTTGCACCCCTCAGTTGCACCCCTCAGTTGCACCCCCCAGTTGCACCCCTCAGTTGCACCCCTCAGTTGCACCCCTCAGTTGCACCCCTCAGTTGCACCCCTCAGTTGCACCCCTCAGTTGCACCCCTCAGTTGCACCCCTCAGTTGCACCCCTCAGTTGCACGCCTCAGTTGCACCCCTCAGTTGCACCCCTCAGTTGCACCCCTCAGTTGCACCCCCCAGTTGCACCCCTCAGTTGCACCCCTCAGTTGCACCCCTCAGTTGCACCACTCAGTTGCACCCCCCAGATGCACCCCTCAGTTGCACCCCTCAGTTGCACCCCTCAATTGCACCCCTCAGTTGCACCCCCCAGTTGCACCCCTCAGTTGCACCCCTCAGTTGCACCCCTCAGTTGCACCCCTCAGTTGCACCCCTCAGTTGCACCCCTCAGTTGCACGCCTCAGTTGCACCTCCCGGTTGCACCCCTCAGTTGCACCCCTCAGTTGCACCCCTCAGTTGCGCCCCTCAGTTGCAACCCTCAGTTGCACCCCCAGTTTCACCCCTCAGTTGCACCCCTCAGTTGCACCCCCCAGTTGCACCCCTCAATTGCACCCCTCGGTTGGACCCCTCAGTTGCACCCCCCAGTTGCACCCCTCAGTTGCACCCCTCAGTTGCACCCCCCAGATGCACCCCTCAGTTGCACCCCTCAGTTGCACCCCCCAGTTGCACCCCCTAGTTGCACCCCTCAGTTGCAGCCCTCAGTTGCACCCCTCAGTTGCACCCCCCAGTTGCACCCCTCAGTTGCACCCCTAAGTTGCACCCCCCAGTTGCACCCCTCAGTTGCACCCCTCAGTTGCACCCCTCAGTTGCACCCCCCAGTTGCACCCCTCAGTTGCACCCCTCAGTTGCACCTACCAGTTGCACCCCTCAGTTGCACCCCTCAGTTGCACCCCCCAGTTGCACCCCTCAGTTGCACCCCTCAGTTGCACCCCTCAGTTGCACCCCTCAGTTGCACCCCTCAGTTGCACCCCTCAATTGCACCCCTCAGTTGCACGCCTCAGTTGCACCCCTCAGTTGCACCCCTCAGTTGCACCCCTCAGTTGCACCCCTCAGTTGCACGCCTCAGTTGCACCCCTCAGTTGCACCCCTCAGTTGCACCCCCCAGTTGCACCCCTCAGTTGCACCCCTCAGTTGGACCCCCCAGTTGCACCCCTCAGTTGCACCCCTCCGTTGCACCCCCCAGTTGCACCCCTCAGTTGCACCCCTCAGTTGCACCCCTCAGTTGCACCCCCCAGTTGCACCCCTCAGTTGCACCCCCCAGTTGCACATCCCAGTTGCACCCCTCAGTTGCACCCCTCAGTTGCACCCCTCAGTTGCACCCCTCAGTTGCACCCCTCAGTTGCAACCCTCAGTTGCACCCCTCAGTTGCACCCCTCAGTTGCACCCCCCGGTGGCACCCCTCAGTTGCACCCCTCAGTTGCACCCCCCAGTTGCACCCCTCAGTTGCACCCCTCAGTTGCACTCCCCTGTCTCACCCCTCAGTTGCACCCCCCAGTTGCACCCCTCAGTTGCACCCCTCAGTTGCACCCCTCAGTTGCACCCCTCAGTTGCAGCCCTCAGTTGCACCCCTCAGTTGCACCCCTCAGTTGCACCCCCCAGTTGCACCCCTCAGTTGCACCCCTCAGTTGCACCCCCCAGTTGCACCCCCCAGTTGCACCCCTCAGTTGCACCCCTCAGTTGCATCCCTCAGTTGCATCCCTCAGTTGCACCCCCCAGTTGCACCCCTCAGTTGCACCCCTCAGTTGCACCCCTCAGTTGCACACCTCAGTTGCACCCCCCAGTTGCACCCCCCAGTTGCACCCCTCAGTTGCACCCCTCAGTTGCACGCCTCAGTTGCACCCCTCAGTTGCACCCCTCAGTTGCACCCCTCAGTTGCACCCCTCAGTTGCACCCCCCAGTTGCACCCCTCAGTTGCACCCCTCAGTTGCACCCCTCAGTTGCACCCCTCAGTTGCACCCCCCAGTTGCACCCCTCAGTTGCACCCCTCAGTTGCACCCCCCAGTTGCACCCCTCAGTTGCACCCCTCAGTTGCACCCCCCAATTGCACCCCTCAGTTGCACCCCTCAGTTGGACCCCCCAGTTGCACCCCTCAGTTGCACCCCTCAGTTGCACCCCTCAGTTGCACCCCCCAGTTGCACCCCTCAGTTGCACCCCTCAGTTGCACCCCTCAGTTGCACCCCTCAGTTGCACCCCTCAGTTGCACCCCTCAGTTGCACCCCTCAGTTGCACCCCTCAGTTGCACCCCTCAGTTGCACGCCTCAGTTGCACCCCTCAGTTGCACCCCTCAGTTGCACCCCTCAGTTGCACCCCCCAGTTGCACCCCTCAGTTGCACCCCTCAGTTGCACCCCTCAGTTGCACCACTCAGTTGCACCCCCCAGATGCACCCCTCAGTTGCACCCCTCAGTTGCACCCCTCAATTGCACCCCTCAGTTGCACGCCTCAGTTGCACCCCTCAGTTGCACCCCTCAGTTGCACCCCTCAGTTGCACCCCTCAGTTGCACCCCTCAGTTGCACCCCTCAGTTGCACCCCTCAGTTGCACGCCTCAGTTGCACCCCTCAGTTGCACCCCTCAGTTGCACCCCTCAGTTGCACCCCCCAGTTGCACCCCTCAATTGCACCCCTCAGTTGCACCCCTCAGTTGGACCCCCCAGTTGCACCCCTCAGTTGCACCCCTCAGTTGCACCCCTCAGTTGCACCCCCCAGTTGCACCCCTCAGTTGCACCCCTCAGTTGCACCCCTCAGTTGCACCCCTCAGTTGCACCCCTCAGTTGCACCCCTCAGTTGCACCCCTCAGTTGCACCCCTCAGTTGCACCCCTCAGTTGCACGCCTCAGTTGCACCCCTCAGTTGCACCCCTCAGTTGCACCCCTCAGTTGCACCCCCCAGTTGCACCCCTCAGTTGCACCCCTCAGTTGCACCCCTCAGTTGCACCACTCAGTTGCACCCCCCAGATGCACCCCTCAGTTGCACCCCTCAGTTGCACCCCTCAATTGCACCCCTCAGTTGCACCCCCCAGTTGCACCCCTCAGTTGCACCCCTCAGTTGCACCCCTCAGTTGCACCCCTCAGTTGCACCCCTCAGTTGCACCCCTCAGTTGCACGCCTCAGTTGCACCTCCCGGTTGCACCCCTCAGTTGCACCCCTCAGTTGCACCCCTCAGTTGCGCCCCTCAGTTGCACCCCTCAGTTGCACCCCTCAGTTGCACCCCTCAGTTGCACCCCCCAGTTGCATCCCTCAGTTGCAACCCTCAGTTGCACCCCCAGTTTCACCCCTCAGTTGCACCCCTCCGTTGCACCCCCCAGTTGCACCCCTCAGTTGCACCCCTCAGTTGCACCCCTCAGTTGCACCCCCCAGTTGCACCCCTCAGTTGCACCCCCCAGTTGCACATCCCAGTTGCACCCCTCAGTTGCACCCCTCAGTTGCACCCCTCAGTTGCACCCCTCAGTTGCACCCCTCAGTTGCAACCCTCAGTTGCACCCCTCAGTTGCACCCCTCAGTTGCACCCCCCGGTGGCACCCCTCAGTTGCACCCCTCAGTTGCACCCCCCAGTTGCACCCCTCAGTTGCACCCCTCAGTTGCACTCCCCTGTCTCACCCCTCAGTTGCACCCCCCAGTTGCACCCCTCAGTTGCACCCCTCAGTTGCACCCCTCAGTTGCACCCCTCAGTTGCAGCCCTCAGTTGCACCCCTCAGTTGCACCCCTCAGTTGCACCCCCCAGTTGCACCCCTCAGTTGCACCCCTCAGTTGCACCCCCCAGTTGCACCCCCCAGTTGCACCCCTCAGTTGCACCCCTCAGTTGCATCCCTCAGTTGCATCCCTCAGTTGCACCCCCCAGTTGCACCCCTCAGTTGCACCCCTCAGTTGCACCCCTCAGTTGCACACCTCAGTTGCACCCCCCAGTTGCACCCCCCAGTTGCACCCCTCAGTTGCACCCCTCAGTTGCACGCCTCAGTTGCACCCCTCAGTTGCACCCCTCAGTTGCACCCCTCAGTTGCACCCCTCAGTTGCACCCCCCAGTTGCACCCCTCAGTTGCACCCCTCAGTTGCACCCCTCAGTTGCACCCCTCAGTTGCACCCCCCAGTTGCACCCCTCAGTTGCACCCCTCAGTTGCACCCCCCAGTTGCACCCCTCAGTTGCACCCCTCAGTTGCACCCCCCAATTGCACCCCTCAGTTGCACCCCTCAGTTGGACCCCCCAGTTGCACCCCTCAGTTGCACCCCTCAGTTGCACCCCTCAGTTGCACCCCCCAGTTGCACCCCTCAGTTGCACCCCTCAGTTGCACCCCTCAGTTGCACCCCTCAGTTGCACCCCTCAGTTGCACCCCTCAGTTGCACCCCTCAGTTGCACCCCTCAGTTGCACCCCTCAGTTGCACGCCTCAGTTGTACCCCTCAGTTGCACCCCTCAGTTGCACCCCTCAGTTGCACCCCCCAGTTGCACCCCTCAGTTGCACCCCTCAGTTGCACCCCTCAGTTGCACCACTCAGTTGCACCCCCCAGATGCACCCCTCAGTTGCACCCCTCAGTTGCACCCCTCAATTGCACCCCTCAGTTGCACGCCTCAGTTGCACCCCTCAGTTGCACCCCTCAGTTGCACCCCTCAGTTGCACCCCTCAGTTGCACCCCTCAGTTGCACCCCTCAGTTGCACCCCTCAGTTGCACGCCTCAGTTGCACCCCTCAGTTGCACCCCTCAGTTGCACCCCTCAGTTGCACCCCCCAGTTGCACCCCTCAATTGCACCCCTCAGTTGCACCCCTCAGTTGGACCCCCCAGTTGCACCCCTCAGTTGCACCCCTCAGTTGCACCCCTCAGTTGCACCCCCCAGTTGCACCCCTCAGTTGCACCCCTCAGTTGCACCCCTCAGTTGCACCCCTCAGTTGCACCCCTCAGTTGCACCCCTCAGTTGCACCCCTCAGTTGCACCCCTCAGTTGCACCCCTCAGTTGCACGCCTCAGTTGCACCCCTCAGTTGCACCCCTCAGTTGCACCCCTCAGTTGCACCCCCCAGTTGCACCCCTCAGTTGCACCCCTCAGTTGCACCCCTCAGTTGCACCACTCAGTTGCACCCCCCAGATGCACCCCTCAGTTGCACCCCTCAGTTGCACCCCTCAATTGCACCCCTCAGTTGCACCCCCCAGTTGCACCCCTCAGTTGCACCCCTCAGTTGCACCCCTCAGTTGCACCCCTCAGTTGCACCCCTCAGTTGCACCCCTCAGTTGCACGCCTCAGTTGCACCTCCCGGTTGCACCCCTCAGTTGCACCCCTCAGTTGCACCCCTCAGTTGCGCCCCTCAGTTGCACCCCTCAGTTGCACCCCTCAGTTGCACCCCTCAGTTGCACCCCCCAGTTGCATCCCTCAGTTGCAACCCTCAGTTGCACCCCCAGTTTCACCCCTCAGTTGCACCCCTCAGTTGCACCCCCCAGTTGCACCCCTCAATTGCACCCCTCGGTTGGACCCCTCAGTTGCACCCCCCAGTTGCACCCCTCAGTTGCACCCCTCAGTTGCACCCCCCAGATGCACCCCTCAGTTGCACTGCTCAGTTACACCCCTCACTGGCACCCCCCAGTTGCACTCCTCAGTTGCACCCCTCAGTTGCACCCCCCAGTTGCACCCCTCAGTTGCACCCCTCAGTTGCACCCCTCAGTTGCACCCCTCAGTTGCACCCCCCAGTTGCACCCCTCAGTTGCACCCCTCAGTTGCACCCCCCAGTTGCACCCCTCAGTTGCACCCCTCAGTTGCACCCCTCAGTTGCACCCCTCAGGTGCAGCCCCCAGTTGCACCCCCCAGTCGCACCCCTCAGTTGCACCCCGTAGTTGCACCTGTCAGTTGCACACCTCAGTTGCACCCCTCAGTTGCACCCCTCAGTTGCACCCCCCAGTTGCACCCCCCAGTTGCACCCCTCAGTTGCACCCCTCAGTTGAACCCCTCAGTTGCACCCCTCAGTTGCACCCCTCAGTTGCACCCCCCAGTTGCACCCCTCAGTTGCACCCCTCAGTTGCACCCCTCAGTTGCACCCCTCAGTTGCACCCCTCAGTTGCACCCCTCAGTTGCACCCCTCAGTTGCACCCCCCAGTTGCATCCCTCAGTTGCAACCCTCAGTTGCACCCCCCAGTTGCACCCCTCAGTTGCACCCCTCAGTTGCACCCCCCAGTTGCACCCCTCAGTTGCACCCCTCGGTTGGACCCCTCAGTTGCACCCCCCAGTTGCACCCCTCAGTTGCACCCCTCAGTTGCAGCCCTCAGTTGCACCCCTCAGTTGCACCCCTCAGTTGCACCCCCCAGATGCACCCCTCAGTTGCACCCCTCAGTTGCACCCCTCACTGGCACCCCCCAGTTGCACCCCTCAGTTGCACCCCTCAGTTGCACCCCCCAGTTGCACCCCTCAGTTGCACCCCTCAGTTGCACCCCTCAGTTGCACCACTCAGTTGCACCCCCCAGTTGCACCCCTCAGTTGCACCCCTCAGTTGCACCCCCCAGTTGCACCCCTCAGTTGCACCCCTCAGTTGCACGCCCAAGTTGCACCCCTCAGTTGCACCCCTCAGTTGCACCCCTCAGTTGCACCCCCCAGTTGCACCCCTCAGTTGCACCCCTCAGTTGCACCCCTCAGTTGCACCCTTCAGTTGCAGCCCCCGGTTGCACCCCTCAGTTGCACCCCTCAGTTGCACGCCCCAGTTGCACCCCTCAGTTGCACCCCCCAGTTGCATCCCTCAGTTGCAACCCTCAGTTGCACCCCCCAGTTGCACCCCTCAGTTGCACCCCTCAGTTGCACCCCCCAGTTGCACCCCTCAGTTGCACCCCTCGGTTGGACCCCTCAGTTGCACCCCCCAGTTGCACCCCTCAGTTGCACCCCTCAGTTGCAGCCCTCAGTTGCACCCCTCAGTTGCACCCCTCAGTTGCACCCTTCAGTTGCAGCCCCCGATTGCACCCCTCAGTTGCACCCCTCAGTTGCACGCCCCAGTTGCACCCCTCAGTTGCACCCCCCAGTTGCATCCCTCAGTTGCAACCCTCAGTTGCACCCCTCAGTTGCACCCCTCAGTTGCAGACCCCAGTTGCACCCCTCAGTTGCACCCCTCAGTTGCACCCCTCAGTTGCACCCGTCAGTTGCACCCCTCAGTTGCACCCCCAGTTGCACCCCCCAGTTGCACCCCTCAGTTGCACCCCTCAGTTGCACCCCTCAGTTGCACCCCTCAGTTGCAGCCCTCAGTTGCACCCCTCAGTTGCACCCCTCAGTTGCAGCCCCCGGTTGCACCCCTCAGTTGCACCCCTCAGTTGCACCCCCCAGTTGCACCCCTCAGTTGCACCCCTCAGTTGCAGCCCTCAGTTGCACCCCTCAGTTGCACCCCTCAGTTGCAGACCCCAGTTGCACCCCTCAGTTGCACCCCTCAGTTGCACCCCTCAGTTGCACCACCCAGTTGCACCCCTCAGTTGCACCCCTCAGTTGCACCCCTCACTGGCACCCCCCAGTTGCACCCCTCAGTTGCACCCCTCTGTTGCACCCCTCAGTTGCACCCCTCAGTTGCACCCCCCAGTTGCACCCCTCAGTTGCACCACTCAGTTGCACCCCCCAGTTGCAACCCTCAGTTGCAGACCCCAGTTGCACCCCTCAGTTGCACCCCTCAGTTGCAACCCTCAGTTGCACCCCTCAGTTGCACCCCTCAGTTGCACCCCTCAGTTGCACCCCCCAGTTGCACCCCTCAGTTGCACCCCTCAGTTGCACCCCTCAGTTGCACCAGCCAGTTGGAGCCCTCAGTTGCACCCCTCAGTTGCACCGCTCACTGGCACCCCCCAGTTGCACCCCTCAGTTGCACCCCTCAGTTGCACCCCTCAGTTGCACCCCTCAGTTGCACCCCTCAGTTGCACCCCTCAGTTGCACCCCTCAGTTGCAGCCCCCGGTTGCACCCCTCAGTTGCACCCCTCAATTTCACGCCCCAGTTGCACCCCTCAGTTGCACCCCTCAGTTGCAGCCCTCAGTTGCACCCCTCAGTTGCACCCCTCAGTTGCAGACCCCAGTTGCACCCCTCAGTTGCACCCCTCAGTTGCACCCCTCAGTTGCACCAGCCAGTTGGAGCCCTCAGTTGCACCCCTCAGTTGCACCCCTCACTGGCACCCCCCAGTTGCACCCCTCAGTTGCACCCCTCAGTTGCACCCCTCAGTTGCACCCCTCAGTTGCACCCCTCAGTTGCACCCCTCAGTTGCACCCCTCAATTGCACCCCTCAGTTGCACCCCTCAGTTGCACCCCTCAGTTGCACCCCCCAGTTGCACCCCTCAGTTGCACCCCTCAGTTGCACCCCCCAGTTGCGGCCCTCAGGTGCACCCCTCAGTTGCACCCTCAGTTGCACCCCTCAGTTGCACCCCTCAGTTGCACCCCTCAGTTGCACCCCTCAGTTACACCCCTCAGGTGCACCCTCAGTTGCACCCCTCAGTTGCACCCCTCAGTTGCACCCCCCAGTTGCACCCCTCAGTTGCACCCCCCAGTTGCACCCCCCAGTTTCAGCCCTCAGTTGCACCCCTGAGTTGCCCCCCTCAGTTGCACCCCTCAGTTGCAGCCCTCAGTTGCACCCCTCAGTTGCACACCTCAGTTGCACCCCTCAGTTGCACCCCTCAGTTGCACCCCTCAGTTGCACCCCTCAGTTACACCCCTCAGGTGCACCCTCAGTTGCACCCCTCAGTTGCACCCCTCAGTTGCACCCACCAGTTGCACCCCTCAGTTGCACCCCCCAGTTGCACCCCCCAGTTTCACCCCTCAGTTGCACCCCCCAGTTGCACCCCTCAGTTGCACCCCTCAGTTGCACCCCCCAGTTGCACCCCCCAGTTGCACCCCTCAGTTGCACCCCTCAGTTGCAGCCCCCAGTTGCACTCCTCAGTTGCACCCCTCAGTTGCACCCCTCAGTTGCACCTGTCAGTTGCACCCCTCAGTTGCACCCCTCAGTTGCACCACCCAGTTGCACCCCTCAGTTGCACCCCTCAGTTGCACCCCTCACTGGCACCCCCCAGTTGCACCCCCCAGTTGCACCCCTCAGTTGCACCCCTCAGTTGCACCCTCAGTTGCACCCCTCAGTTGCACCCCCCAGTTGCACCCCTCAGTTGCACCCCTCAGTTGCACCCCCCAGTTGCACCCCTCAGTTGCACCCCTCAGTTGCACCCCTCAGTTGCACCCCTCAGTTGCAGCCCCCAGTTGCACCCCTCAGTTGCACCTGTCAGTTGCACCTGTCAGTTGCACCCCTCAGTTGCAGCCCTCAGTTGCAGCCCCCAGTTGCACCCCTCAGTTGCACCCCTCAATTGCACCCCTCAGTTGCACCCCTCAGTTGCACCCCCCAGTTGCATCCCTCAGTTGCACCCCCCAGTTGCACCTCTCAGTTGCACCCCTCAGTTGCACCCCTCAGTTGCAGCCCTCGGTTGCACCCCTCAGTTGCACCCCTCAGTTGCACCCCTCAGTTGCACCCCCAGTTGCACCCCTCAGTTGCACCCCTCAGTTGCACCCCTCAGTTGCACCCCTCAGTTGCACCCCCCAGTTGCACCCCTCAGTTGCACCCCTCAGTTGCACCCCCCAGTTGCACCCCCCAGTTGCACCCCTCAGTTGCACCCCTCAGTTGCACCCCTCAGTTGCACCCCTCAGTTGCACCCCTCAGTTGCACCCCTCAGTCGCACCCCTCAGTCGCACCCCTCAGTTGCACCCCTCAGTTGCACCCCCCAGTTGCACCCCTCAGTTGCACCCCTCAGTTGCACCCCCAGTTGCACCCCTCAGTTGCACCCCTCAGTTGCACCCCTCAGTTGCACTCCTCAGTTGCACCCCTCAGTTGCACCCCTCAGTTGCACCCCTCAGTTGCACCCCTCAGTTGCACCCCCCAGTTGCAGCCCCCAGTTCCACCCCTCAGTTGCACCCCTCAGTTGCACACCCCAGTTGCACCCCTCAGTTGCACCCCGCAGTTGCACCCCTCAGTTGCACCCCCCAGTTGCACCCCCCAGTTGCACCTCTCAGTTGCACCCCCCAGTTGCACCCCTCAGTTGCACCCCTCAGTTGCAGCCCTCAGTTGCACCTCTCAGTTGCACCCCTCAGTTGCACCCCTCAGTTGCACCCCTCAGTTGCACCCCTCAGTTGCACCCCTCAGTTGCACCCCCCAGTTGCACCCCCCCGTTGCACCCCTCATTTGCACCCCTCGGTTGTACCCCTCAGTTGCACCCCTCAGTTGCACCCCCCTGTGGCACCCCTCAGTTGCACCCGCCAGTTGCACCCCTCAGTTGCACCCCTCAGTTGCAGCCCTCAGTTGCACCTGTCAGTTGCACCCCTCAGTTGCACCCCTCAGTTGCACCCCTCAGTTGCACCCCTCAGTTGCACCCCTCAGTTGCACCCCTCCGTTGCACCCCTCAGTTGCACCCCTCAGTTGCAGCCCCCAGTTGCACCCCTCAGTTGCACCTATCAGGTGCACCCCTCAGTTGCACCCCCCAGTTGCACCCCTCAGTTGCACCTGTCAGTTGCACCCCTCAGTTGCACCCCTCAGTTGCACCCCTCAGTTGCACCCCTCAGTTGCACCCCCCAGTTGCAGCCCTCAGTTGCACCCCTCAGTTGCACCCCCCAGTTGCACCCCTCAGTTGCACCCCTCAGTTGCACCCCCCAGTTGCACCCCGCAGTTGCACCCCTCAGTTGCACCCCTCAGTTGCACCCCCCAGTTGCACTCCTCAGTTGCACCCCTCAGTTGCACCCCTCAGTTGCACCTGTCGGTTGCACCCCTCAGTTGCACCCCTCAGTTGCACCCCTCAGTTGCACCCCTCACTGGCACCCCCCAGTTGCACCCCTCAGTTGCACCCCTCAGTTGCACCCCCCAGTTGCACCCCTCAGTTGCACCCCCCAGTTGCACCCCTCAGTTGCACCCCTCAGTTGCACCCCCCAGTTGCACCCCTCAGTTGCACCCCCCAGTTGCACCCCTCAGTTGCACCCCTCAGTTGCACCCCTCAGTTGCACCCCCCAGTTGCACCCCTCGGTTGCACCCCCAAGTTGCACCCCCCAGTTGCACTCCTCAGTTGCACCCCTCAGTTGCACCCCTCAGTTGCACCTGTCAGTTGCACCCCTCAGTTGCACCCCTCAGTTGCACCCCTCAGTTGCACCCCCCAGTTGCACCCCTCAGTTGCACCCCCCAGTTGCACCCCTCAGTTGCACCCCTCAGTTGCACCCCCCAGTTGCACCCCTCAGTTGCACCCCTCAGTTGCACCCCTCAGTTGCACCCCCCAGTTGCACTCCTCAGTTGCACCCCTCAGTTGCACCCCTCAGTTGCACCTGTCAGTTGCACCCCTCAGTTGCACCCCTCAGTTGCACCCCTCAGTTGCACCACCCAGTTGCACCCCTTAGTTGCACCCCTCAGTTGCACCCCTCACTGGCACCCCCCAGTTGCACCCCTCAGTTGCACCCCTCAGTTGCACCCCCCAGTTGCACCCCTCAGTTGCACCCCTCAGTTGCACCCCTCAGTTGCACCCCCCAGTTGCACTCCTCAGTTGCACCCCTCAGTTGCACCCCTCAGTTGCACCCCTCAGTTGCACCCCCCAGTTGCACCCCTCAGTTGCACCCCCCAGTTGCACCTCTCAGGTGCACCCCTCAGTTGCACCCCTCAGTTGCAGCCCTCGGTTGCACCCCTCAGTTGCACCCCCCAGTTGCAGCCCTCAGTTGCACCCCCAGTTGCACCCCTCAGTTGCACCCCTCAGTTGCACCCCTCAGTTGCACCCCTCATTTGCAACCCTCAGTTGCACCCCCCAGTTGCACCCCTCAGTTGCACCCCCCAGTTGCACCCCTCAGTTGCACCCCTCGGTTGCACCCCCCAGTTGCACCCCCCAGTTGCACCCCTCAGTTGCACCCCTCAGTTGCACCCCTCAGTTGCACCCCTCAGTTGCACCCCTCAGTTGCACCCCTCAGTCGCACCCCTCAGTCGCACCCCTCAGTTGCACCCCTCAGTTGCACCCCCCAGTTGCACCCCTCAGTTGCACCCCTCAGTTGCACCCCCAGTTGCACCCCTCAGTTGCACCCCTCAGTTGCACCCCTCAGTTGCACCCCTCAGTTGCACCCCCCAGTTGCACCCCTCAGTTGCACCCCTCAGTTGCACCCCCCAGTTGCACCCCTCAGTTGCACCCCTCAGTTGCACCCCCCAGTTGCACCCCCCAGTTGCACCCCTCAGTTGCACCCCTCAGTTGCACCCCCCAGTTGCACTCCTCAGTTGCACCCCTCAGTTGCACCCCTCAGTTGCACCCCTCAGTTGCACCCCTCAGTTGCACCCCCCAGTTGCAGCCCCCAGTTCCACCCCTCAGTTGCACCCCTCAGTTGCACACCCCAGTTGCACCCCTCAGTTGCACCCCTCAGTTGCACCCCTCAGTTGCACCCCCCAGTTGCACCCCCCAGTTGCACCTCTCAGTTGCACCCCCCAGTTGCACCCCTCAGTTGCACCCCTCAGTTGCAGCCCTCAGTTGCACCTCTCAGTTGCACCCCTCAGTTGCACCCCTCAGTTGCACCCTTCAGTTGCACCTGTCAGTTGCACCCCTCAGTTGCAACCCCCAGTTGCACCCCCCCGTTGCACCCCTCATTTGCACCCCTCGGTTGTACCCCTCAGTTGCACCCCTCAGTTGCACCCCCCTGTGGCACCCCTCAGTTGCACCCGCCAGTTGCACCCCTCAGTTGCACCCCTCAGTTGCAGCCCTCAGTTGCACCTGTCAGTTGCACCCCTCAGTTGCACCCCTCAGTTGCACCCCTCAGTTGCACCCCTCAGTTGCACCCCTCAGTTGCACCCCTCAGTTGCACCCCTCAGTTGCACCCCTCAGTTGCAGCCCCCAGTTGCACCCCTCAGTTGCACCTATCAGGTGCACCCCTCAGTTGCACCCCCCAGTTGCACCCCTCAGTTGCACCTGTCAGTTGCACCCCTCAGTTGCACCCCTCAGTTGCACCCCTCAGTTGCAGCCCTCAGTTGCACCCCCCAGTTGCAGCCCTCAGTTGCACCCCTCAGTTGCACCCCCCAGTTGCACCCCTCAGTTGCATCCCTCAGTTGCACCCCCCAGTTGCACCCCGCAGTTGCACCCCTCAGTTGCACCCCTCAGTTGCACCCCCCAGTTGCACTCCTCAGTTGCACCCCTCAGTTGCACCCCTCAGTTGCACCTGTCGGTTGCACCCCTCAGTTGCACCCCTCAATTGCACCCCTCAGTTGCACCCCTCACTGGCACCCCCCAGTTGCACCCCTCAGTTGCACCCCTCAGTTGCACCCCCCAGTTGCACCCCTCAGTTGCACCCCCCAGTTGCACCCCTCAGTTGCACCCCTCAGTTGCACCCCCCAGTTGCACCCCTCAGTTGCACCCCCCAGTTGCACCCCCCAGTTGCACCCCTCGGTTGCACCCCCAAGTTGCACCCCTCAGTTGCACCCCTCAGTTGCACCCCCCAGTTGCACCCCCCAGTTGCACCCCTCAGTTGCACCCCTCAGTTGCACCCCCCAGTTGCACTCCTCAGTTGCACCCCTCAGTTGCCCCCCTCAGTTGCACCTGTCAGTTGCACCCCTCAGTTGCACCCCTCAGTTGCACCCCTCAGTTGCACCACCCAGTTGCACCCCTTAGTTGCACCCCTCAGTTGCACCCCTCACTGGCACCCCGCGGTTGCACCCCTCAGTTGCACCCCTCAGTTGCACCCCCCAGTTGCACCCCTCAGTTGCACCCCTCAGTTGCACCCCTCAGTTGCACCCCCCAGTTGCACTCCTCAGTTGCACCCCTCAGTTGCACCCCTCAGTTGCACCTGTCAGTTGCACCCCTCAGTTGCACCCCTCAGTTGCACCCCTCAGTTGCACCACCCAGTTGCATCCCTTAGTTGCACCCCTCAGTTGCACCCCTCACTGGCACCCCCTAGTTGCACCCCTCAGTTGCACCCCTCAGTGGCACCCCCCAGTTGCACCCCTCAGTTGCACCCCCCAGTTGCACTCCTCAGTTGCACCCCTCAGTTGCACCCCTCAGTTGCACCCCTCAGTTGCACCCCCCAGTTGCACCCCTCAGTTTCACCTGTCAGTTGCACCCCTCAGTTGCACCCCCCAGTTGCACCCCTCAGTTGCAGCCCTCAGTTGCACCCCCCAGTTGCAGCCCTCAGTTGCACCCCTCAGTTGCACCCCCCAGTTGCACCCCTCAGTTGCACCCCTCAGTTGCACCCTCAGTTGCACCCCTCAGTTGCACCCCTCAGTTGCACCCCCCAGTTGCACCCCTCAGTTGCACCCCCCAGTTGCACCCCCCAGTTGCACCCCTCAGTTGCACCCCCCAGTTGCACCCCTCAGTTGCACCCCTCAGTTGCACCCCTCAGTTGCACCCCTCAGTTGCAGCACCCAGTTGCACCCCTCAGTTGCACCTGTCAGTTGCACCTGTCAGTTGCACCCCTCAGTTGCAGCCCTCAGTTGCAGCCCCCAGTTGCACCCCTCAGTTGCACCCCTCAGTTGCACCCCTCAGTTGCACCCCTCAGTTGCACCCCTCAGTTGCACCCCTCAGTTGCACCCCCCAGTTGCACCCCTCAGTTACACCCCCCAGTTGCACCCCTCAGTTGCACCCCTCAGTTGCACCCCTCAGTTGCACCCCTCAGTTGCACCCCCAAGTTGCACCCCTCAGTTGCACCCCTCAGTTGCACCCCTCAGTTGCACCCCTCAGTTGCACCCCTCAGTTGCACCCCTCAGTTGCACCTCCCAGTTGCAGCCCCCAGTTGCACCCCTCAGTTGCACCCCTCAGTTGCACGCCCCAGTTGCACCCCTCAGTTGCACCCCTCAGTTGCACCCCTCAGTTGCACCCCCCAGTTGCACCCCTCAGTAGCACCTCTCAGTTGCACCCCCCAGTTGCACCCCTCAGTTGCACCCCTCAGTTGCAGCCCTCAGTTGCACCCCTCAGTTGCACCCCTCAGTTGCACCCCTCAGTTGCACCCCTCAGTTGCACCCCTCAGTTGCACCCCCCAGTTGCACCCCTCAGTTGCACCCCTCAGTTGCACCCCCCAGTTGCACCCCTCAGTTGCACCCCCCAGTTGCACCCCTCAGTTGCACCCCTCAGTTGCACCCCCCAGTTGCACCCCTCAGTTGCACCCCCCAGTTGCACCCCTCAGTTGCACCCCCCAGTTGCACCCCTCAGTTGCACCCCTCAGTTGCACGCCTCAGTTGCACCCCTCAGTTGCACCCCTCAGTTGCACCCCTCAGTTGCACCCCCCTGTGGCACCCCTCAGTTGCACCCCTCAGTTGCACCCCCCAGTTGCACCCCTCAGTTGCAGCCTTCAGTTGCACCCCTCAGTTGCACCCCTCAGTTGCACCCCTCAGTTGCACCCCTCAGTTGCACCCCTCAGTTGCACCCCTCAGTTGCACCCCTCAGTTGCACCCCTCAGTTGCACCTCTCAGTTGCACCCCTCAGTTGCACCCCTCAGTTGCACCCCCCAGTTGCACCTCTCAGTTGCACCCCTCAGTTGCACCCCTCAGTTGCACCCCCCAGTTGCACCCCTCAGTTGCACCCCTCAGTTGCACCCCTCAGTTGCACCCCTCAGTTGCACCCCTCAGTTGCACCCCTCAGTTGCACCCCTCACTTGCACCCCTCAGTTGCACCCCTCAGTTGCAGCCCCCAGTTGCACCCTTCAGTTGCACCTGTCAGTTGCACCCCTCAGTTGCACCCCCCAGTTGCAGCCCTCAGTTGCAGCCCTCAGTTGCACCCCCCAGTTGTAGCCCTCAGTTGCACCCCTCAGTTGCGGCCCTCAGTTGCACCCCTCAGTTGCACCCCCCAGTTGCACCCCCCAGTTGCACCCCTCAGTTGCACCCCTCAGTTGCACCCCTCAGTTGCACCCCTCAGTTGCACCACTCAGTTGCACCCCTCAGCTGCACCCCTCAGTTGCACCCCTCAGTTGCACCCCTCAGTTGCACCCCTCAGTTGCAGCCCTCAGTTGCACCCCTCAGTTGCACCCCTCAGTTGCACCCCCCAGTTGCACCCCCCGGTTGCACCACCCAGTTGCACCCCTCAGTTGTAAGCCCCAGTTGCACCCCTCAGTTGCACCCCCCAGTTGCAGCCCTCAGTTGCACCACTCAGTTGCACCCCTCAGTTGCAACCCTCAGTTGCACCCCCCAGTTGCATGCCTCAGTTGCACCCCCCAGTTGCACCCCTCAGTTGCACCCCTCAGTTGCACCCCTCAGTTGCACCCCTCAATTGCACCCCTCAGTTGCACCCCCCAGTTGCACCACTCAGTTGCACCCCTCAGTTGCACCCCTCAGTTGCACCCCTCAGTTGCACCCCTCAGCTGCACCCCTCAGTTGCACCCCTCAGTTGCACCCCTCAGTTGCACCCCTCAGTTGCAGCCCTCAGTTGCACCCCTCAGTTGCACCCCTCAGTTGCAACCCCCAGGTGCACCCCCCGGTTGCACCCCCCATTTGCACCCCTCAGTTGCAAGCCCCAGTTGCACCCGTCAGTTGCACCCCCCAGTTGCACCCCCCAGTTGCATGCCTCAGTTGCACCCCCCAGTTGCACCCCTCAGTTGCACCCCTCAGTTGCACCCCTCAGTTGCACCCCTCAATTGCACCCCTCAGTTGCACCCCTCAGTTGCACCACTCAGTTGCACCCCTCAGTAGCACCCCTCAGTTGCACCCCTCAGTTGCACCCCTCAGTTGCACCCCTCAGTTGCACCCCTCAGTTGCACCCCCCAGTTGCACCCCCCAGTTGCACGCCTCAGTTGCACCCCTCAGTTGCACCCCTCAGTTGCACCCCTCAGTTGCACCCCCCTGTGGCACCCCTCAGTTGCACCCGCCAGTTGCACCCCTCAGTTGCACCCCTCAGTTGCAGCCTTCAGTTGCACCCCTCAGTTGCACCCCTCAGTTGCACCCCTCAGTTGCACCCCTCAGTTGCACCCCTCAGTTGCACCCCTCAGTTGCACCCCTCAGTTGCACCCCTCAGTTGCACCCCTCAGTTGCACCCCTCAGTTGCACCCCTCAGTTGCACCCCCCAGTTGCACCCCTCAGTTGCACCCCCCAGTTGCACCCCTCAGTTGCACCCCCCAGTTGCACCCCTCAGTTGCACCCCTCAGTTGCACCCCTCAGTTGCACCCCTCAGTTGCACCCCTCAGTTGCACCCCTCAGTTGCACCCCTCAGTTGCACCCCTCAGTTGCAGCCCCCAGTTGCACCCTTCAGTTGCACCTGTCAGTTGCACCCCTCAGTTGCACCCCCCAGTTGCACCCCTCAGTTGCAGCCCTCAGTTGCACCCCCCAGTTGCAGCCCTCAGTTGCACCCCTCAGTTGCACCCCTCAGTTGCACCCCTCAGTTGCACCCCTCAGTTGCACCCCTCAGTTGCACCCCTCATTTGCATCCCCCAGTTGCACCCCTCAGTTGCACCCCTCAGTTGCACCGCCCAGTTGCACCCCTCCGTTGCACCCCTCAGTTGCACCCCTCAGTTGCACCCCTCAGTTGCACAACTCACTTGCACAACTCAGTTGCACCCCCCAGTTGCACGCCTCAGTTGCACCCCTCAGTTGCACCCCCCAGTTGCACCCCCCAGTTGCACCCCTCAGTTGCACCCCTCAGTTGCACCACTCAGTTGCACCCCTCAGCTGCACCCCTCAGTTGCACCCCTCAGTCGCACCCCTCAGTCGCAGCCCTCAGTTGCAGCCCTCAGTTGCACCCCTCAGTTGCACCCCTCAGTTGCACCCCCCAGTTGCACCCCCCGGTTGCACCCCCCAGTTGCACCCCTCAGTTGCAAGCCCCAGTTGCACCCCTCAGTTGCACCCCTCAGTTGCACCCCTCAATTGCACCCCTCAGTTGCACCCCCCAGTTGCACCCCTCAGTTGCACCCCTCAGTTGCACCCCTTAGTTGCACCCCTCAGTTGCACCCCTCAGTTGCACCCCTCAGTTGCACCCCTCAGTTGCACCCCTCAGTTGCAGCCCCCAGTTGCACCCTTCAGTTGCACCTGTCAGTTGCACCCCTCAGTTGCACCCCCCAGTTGCACCCCTCAGTTGCAGCCCTCAGTTGCACCCCCCAGTTGCAGCCCTCAGTTGCACCCCTCAGTTGCACCCCCCAGTTGCACCCCTCAGTTGCACCCCTCAGTTGCACCGCCCAGTTGCACCCCTCAGTTGCACCCCTCAGTTGCACCCCTCAGTTGCACCCCTCAGTTGCACAACTCACTTGCACAACTCAGTTGCACCCCCCAGTTGCACGCCTCAGTTGCACCCCTCAGTTGCACCCCCCAGTTGCACCCCCCAGTTGCACCCCTCAGTTGCACCCCTCAGTTGCACCACTCAGTTGCACCCCTCAGCTGCACCCCTCAGTTGCACCCCTCAGTCGCACCCCTCAGTAGCACCCCTCAGTTGCAGCCCTCAGTTGCACCCCTCAGTTGCACCCCTCAGTTGCACCCCCCAGTTGCACCCCCCGGTTGCACCCCCCAGTTGCACCCCTCAGTTGCAAGCCCCAGTTGCACCCCTCAGTTGCACCCCTCAGTTGCACCCCTCAATTGCACCCCTCAGTTGCACCCCCCAGTCGCACCCCTCAGTTGCACCCCCCAGTTGCACCCCTCAGTTGCACCCCTCAGTTGCAGCCCCCAGTTGCACCCTTCAGTTGCACCTGTCAGTTGCACCCCTCAGTTGCACCCCCCAGTTGCACCCCTCAGTTGCACCCCCCAGTTGCACCCCTCAATTGCACCCCTCAGTTGCACCCCCCAGTTGCACCCCTCAGTTGCACCCCTCAGTTGCACCCCTCAGTTGCACCCCTCAGTTGCACCCCCCAGTTGCAGCCCTCAGTTGCACCCCTCAGTTGCACCCCCAAGTTGCAACCCTCAGTTGCACCCCCCAGTTGCATGCCTCAGTTGCACCCCCCAGTTGCACCCCTCAGTTGCACCCCTCAGTTGCACCCCTCAGTTGCACCCCTCAATTGCACCCCTCAGTTGCACCCCCCAGTTGCACCACTCAGTTGCACCCCTCAGTTGCACCCCTCAGTTGCACCCCTCAGTTGCACCCCCCAGTTGCACCCCCCAGTTGCACCCCTCAGTTGCACCCCTCAGTTGCACCCCTCAGTTGCACCCCTCAGTTGCACCCCTCAGCTGCACCCCTCAGTTGCACCCCTCAGTTGCACCCCTCAGTTGCACCCCCCAGTTGCACCCCTCAGTTGCACCCCTCGGTTGCACCCCCCAGTTGGACCCCTCAGTTGCACCACTAAGACGCACCCCCCAGTTGCACCCCCCAGTTGCACCTCTCAGTTGCACCCCTCAGTTGCACCCCTCAGTTGCACCCCTCAGTTGCACCCCTCAGTTGCACCCCTCAGTTGCACCCCTCAGTTGTAACCCTCAGTTGCACCCCCCAGTTGAATGCCTCAGTTGCACCCCCCAGTTGCACCCCTCAGTTGCACCCCTCAATTGCACCCCTCAGTTGCACCCCTCAGTTGCACCACTCAGTTGCACCCCTCAGTTGCACCCCTCAGTTGCACCCCTCAGTTGCACCCCTCAGTTGCACCCCTCGGTTGCACCCCCCAGTTGGACCCCTCAGTTGCACCACTCAGACGCACCCCCCAGTTGCACCCCTCAGTTGCACCCCTCAGTTGCACCCCTCAGTTGCACCCCTCAGTTGCACCCCTCAGTTGCACCCCTCAGTTGCACCCCTCAGTTGCACCCCTCAGTTGCAACCCTCAGTTGCACCCCCCAGTTGAATGCCTCAGTTGCACCCCCCAGTTGCACCCCTCAGTTGCACCCCTCAGTTGCACCCCTCAGTTGCACCCCTCAATTGCACCCCTCAGTTGCACCCCTCAGTTGCACCACTCAGTTGCACCCCTCAGTTGCACCCCTCAGTTGCACCCCTCAGTTGCACCCCTCAGTTGCACCCCCCAGTTGCACCCCCTCAGTTGCACCCCCCAGTTGCACCCCTCAGTTGCACCCCTCAGTTGCACCCCTCAGTTGCACCCCTCAGTTGGACCCCTCAGTTGCACCCCTCAGACGCACCCCCCAGTGGCACCCCCCAGTTGCACCCCTCAGTTGCACCCCTCAGTCGCACCCCTCAGTTGCACCCCTCAGTTGCACCCCTCAGTTGCACCCCTCAGTTGCACCCCTCGGTTGCACCCCCCAGTTGGACCCCTCAGTTGCACCCCTCAGACGCACCCCCCAGTGGCACCCCCCAGTTGCACCCCTCAGTTGCACCCCTCAGTTGCACCCCTCAGTTGCACCCCCCAGTTGCACCCCTCAGTTGCACCCCTCAGTTGCACCCCTCAGTTGCACCCCTCAGTTGAACCCCTCAGTTGCACCCCCCAGTTGCACGCCTCAGTTGCACCCCTCAGTTGCACCCCTCAGTTGCACCCCCCAGTTGCACCCCCCAGTTGCACCCCTCAGTCGCACCCCCCAGTTGGACCCCTCAGTTGCACCCCTCAGTTGCACCCCGCAGTTGCACCCCTCAGTTGCACCCCTCAGTTGCACCCCTCAGTTGCACCCCTCAGTTGCACCCCTCAGTTGCACCCCTTGGTTGCACCCCTCAGTTGCACCCCCCAGTTGCACCCCTCAGACGCACCCCCCAGTGGCACCCCCCAGTTGCACCCCTCAGTTGCACCCCTCAGTTGCACCCCCCAGTTGCACCCCCCAGTTGCACCCCCCAGTTGCACCCCTCAGTTGCACCCCTCAGTTGCACCCCTCAGTTGCACCCCTCAGTTGCACCCGTCAGTTGCACCCCTCAGTTGCACCCCTCAATTGCACCCCTCAGTTGCACCCCTCGGTTGCACCCCCCAGTTGGACCCCTCAGTTGCATCCCTCAGACGGACCCCCCAGTGGCACCCCCCAGTTGCACCCCTCAGTTGCACCCCTCAGTTGCACCCCTCAGTTGCACCCCCCAGTTGCACCCCTCAGTTGCACCCCTCAGTTGCACCCCTCAGTTGCACCCCTCAGTTGCACCCCTCAGTTGCACCCCTCAGTTGCACCCCCCAGTTGCACCCCTCAATTGCACCCCCCAGTTGGACCCCTCAGTTGCACCCCTCAGTTGCACCCCGTAGTTGCACCCCTCAGTTGCACCCCTCAGTTGCACCCCTGAGTTGCACCCCTCGGTTGCACCCCCCAGTTGGACCCCTCAGTTGCACCCCTCAGACGGATCCCCCAGTGGCAGCCCTCAGTTGCACCCCTCAGTTGCACCCCTCAGTTGCACCCCTCAGTTGCACCCCTCAGTTGCACCCCCCAGTTGCACCCCCCAGTTGCACCCCTCAGTTGCACCCCTCAGTTGCACCCCTCAGTTGCACCCCTCAGTTGCACCCCTCAGTTGCACCCTTCAGTTGCACCCCCCAGTTGCACCCCTCAGTTGCACCCCCCAGTTGCACCCCTCAGTTGCACCCCCCAGTTGCACCCCTCAGTTGCACACCTCAGTTGCACCCCTCAGTTGCACCACTCAGTTGCACCCCTCAGTTGCACCCCTCAGTTGCACCCCTCAGTTGCACCCCTCAGTTGCACCCCTCAGTTGCACCCCTCAGTTGCAACCCTCAGTTGCACCCCTCAGTTGCACCCCTCAGTTGCACCCCCCAGTTGCACCCCTCAATTGTACCCCTCAGTTGCACCCCTCGGATGCACCCCTCAGTTGCACCCCCCAGTTGCACCCCTCAGTTGCACCCCTCAGTTGCACACCTCAGTTGCACCCCTCAGTTGCACCCCTCAGTTGCCCCCCTCAGTTGCACCACTCAGTTGCACCCCTCAGTTGCACCCCTCAGTTGCACCCCTCAGTTGCACCCCCCAGTTGCACGCCTCAGTTGCACCCGTCAGTTGCACCCCTCAGTTGCACCCCTCAGTTGCACCCCTCAGTTGCACCCCCCAGGTGCACCCCCCAGTTGCACCCCTCAGATACACCCCCCAGCTGCACCCCTCAGTTGCACCCCTCAGTTGCACCCCTCAGTTGCACCCCTCAGTTGCAGCCCCCAGTTGCACCCCTCAGTTGCACCCCTCAGTTGCACCCCTCAGTTGCACCCGTCAGTTGCAACCCTCAGTTGCACCCCCCAGTTGCACCCCTCGGTTGCACCCCCCAGTTGCACCCCCCAGTTGCACCCCCCAGTTGCACCCCTCAGTTGCACCCCTCAGTAGCACCCCTCAGTTGCACCTCTCGGCTGCACCCCTCAGTTGCACCCCTCAGTTGCACCCCCCAGTTGCACCCCCCAGTTGGACCCCTCAGTTGCACCCCTCAGTTGCACCCCCCAGTTGCAACCCTCAGTTGCAGCCCTCAGTTGCACCCCCCAGTTGCACCCCCCAGTTGGACCCCTCAGTTGCACCCCTCAGTTGCACCCCCCAGTTGCAGCCCTCAGTTGCACCCCTCAGTTGCACCCCTCAGTTGCACCCCTCAGTTGCACCCCTTAGTTGCACCCCTCAGTTGCACCCCCCAGTTGCACCCCCCAGTTGCACTCCTCAGCTGCACCCCTCAGTTGCACCCCTCAGTTGCACCCCTCAGTTGCACCCCCCAGTTGCACCCCTCAGTTGCATCCCTCAGTTGCACCCCTCAGTTGCACCCCTCAGTTGCACCCCTCAATTGCACCCCTCAGTTGCACCCCCCAGTTGCACCCCTCAGTTGCACGCCTCAATTGCACCCCTCAGTTGCACCCCTCAGTTGCATCCCTCAGTTGCACCCCTCAGTTGCACCCCCCAGTTGCACCCCTCAATTGCACCCCTGAGTTGCACCCCCCAGTTGCACCCCTCAGTTGCACCCCTCAATTGCACCCCTCAGTTGCACCCCCCAGTTGCACCCCTCAGCTGCACCCCTCAGTTGCACCCCTCAGTTGCACCCCTCAGTTGCACCCCCCAGTTGCACCCCTCAGTTGCACCCCCCAGTTGCACCCCTCAGTTGCACCCCCCACTTGCACCCCTCAGTTGCACCCCTCAGTTGCACACCTCAGTTGCACCCCTCAGTTGCACCCCTCAGTTGCCCCCCTCAGTTGCACCACTCAGTTGCACCCCTCAGTTGCACCCCTCAGTTGCACCCCTCAGTTGCACCCCCCAGTTGCACGCCTCAGTTGCACCCCTCAGTTGCACCCGTCAGTTGCACCCATCAGTTGCACCCTTCAGTTGCAACCCCCAGGTGCACCCCCCAGTTGCACCCCTCAGATACACCCCCCAGTTGCACTCCTCAGTTGCACCCCTCAGTTGCACCCCTCAGTTGCACCCCTCAGTTGCACCCCCCAGTTGCACCCCTCAGTTGCACCCCTCAGTTGCACCCCTCAGTTGCACCCGTCAGTTGCAACCCTCAGTTGCACCCCCCAGTTGCACCCCTCGGTTGCACCCCTCAGTTGCACCCCTCAGTTGCACCCCCCAGTTGCACCCCCCAGTTGCAACCCTCAGTTGCACCCCTCAGTTGCACCCCCCCAGTTGCAACCCTCAGTTGCACCCCTCAGTTGCACTCCTCAGTTGCACCCCTCAGTTGCACCCCTCAGTTGCACCCCCCAGTTGCACCCCTCAGTTGCACCCCTCAGTTGCACCCCTCAGTTGCACCCCCAGTTGCACCCCTCAGTTGCACTCCCCAGTTGCAGCCCTCAGTTGCACCCCTCAGTTGCACCCCTCAGTTGCACCCCTCAGTTGCACCCCTCAGTTGCACCCCTCAGATGCACCCCCCAGGTGCACCCCCCCCTGCACCCCTCAGTTGCACCCCTCAGTTGCACCCCCCAGTTGCAACCCTCAGTTGCACCCCTCAGTTCCACCCCCCAGTTGCACCCCTCAGTTGCAACCCCCAGTTGCAACCCTCAGTTGCACCCCTCAGTTGCACCCCTCAGTTGAACCCCTCAGTTGCACCCCCCAGTTGCAGTCCTCAGTTGCAAACCCCCGTTGCACCCCTCAGGTGCACCCCCCAGTTGCACCCCTCAGTTCCACCTCTCAGTTGCACCCCCCAGTTGAACCCCTCAGTTGCACCCCTCAGTTGCACCCCCCAGTTGCACCCCTCAGTTGCACCCCCCAGTTGCACCCCTCAGTTGCACCCCTCAGTTGCACCCCCCAGGTGCACCCCCCAGTTGCAGCCCTCAGTTGCACCCCCCAGTTGCACCCCCCAGTTGCACCCCTCAGTTGCACCCCTCAGTTGCACCCCTCAGTTGCACCCCCCAGTTGCACCCCCCAGTTGCACCCCTCAGTTGCACCCCTCAGTTGCACCCCTCAGTTGCACCCCTCAGTTGCACCCCTCAGTTGCACCCCCCAGTTGCACCCCTCAGTTGCACCCCTCAGTTGCACCCCTCAGTTGCACCCCTCAGTTGCACCCCTCAGTTGCACCCCCCAGTTGCAACCCCCAGTTGCACGCCTTAGTTGCGACCCCCCGTTGCACCCCTCAGGTTGCACCCCTCAGTTGCACCCCCCAGTTGCACCCCCCAGTTGCACCCCTCAGTTGCACTCCTCAGTTGCACCCCCCAGTTGCACCCCCCAGTTGCACCCCCCAGTTGCACCCCTCAGTTGCACCCCTCAGTTGCACCCCTCAGTTCCACCCCCCAGTTGCACCCCTCAGTTGCAACCCCCAGTTGCACCCCTCAGTTGCACCCCTCAGTTGCACCCCTCAGTTGCACCCCTCAGTTGCACCCCCCAGTTGCACCCCCCAGTTGCAAACCCCCGTTGCACCCCTCAGTTGCACCCCCCAGTTGCACCCCTCAGTTGCACCCCTCAGTTGTACCCCCCAGTTGCACCCCCCAGTTGCACCTCTCAGTTGCACCCCCCAGTTGAACCCCTCAGTTGCACCCCTCAGTTGCACCCCCCAGTTGCAGCCCTCAGTTGCACCCCCCAGTTGCACCCCTCAGTTGCACCCCTCAGTTGCACCCGCCAGGTGCACCCCCCAGTTGCAGCCCTCAGTTGCACCCCCCAGTTGCACCCCCCAGTTGCACCCCTCAGTTGCACCCCTCAGTTGCACCCCTCAGTTGCCCCCCCCAGTTGCACCCCCCAGTTGCACCCCTCAGTTGCACCCCTCAGTTGCACCCCACAGTTGCACCCCTCAGTTGCACCCCTCAGTTGCACCCCCCAGTTGCACCCCCCAGTTGCACCCCTCAGTTGCACCCCTCAGTTGCACCCCTCAGTTGCACCCTTCAGTTGCAGCCCCCAGTTGCACCCCCCAGTTGCACCCCTCAGTTGCACCCCCCAGTTGCACCCCTCAGGTTGCACCCCTCAGCTGCACCCCCCAGTTGCACCCCCCAGTTGCACCCCTCAGTTGCACTCCTCAGCTGCACCCCTCAGTTGCACCCCCCAGTTGCACCCCCCAGTTGCACCCCTCAGTTGCACCCCTCAGTTGCACCCCTCAGTTGCGCCCCTCAGTTGCACCCCTCAGTTGCACCCCTCAGTTGCGACCCTCAGTTGCTACCCCCAGTGCACCCCTCAGTTGCACCCCTCAGTTGCAGCCCCTCAGTTGGACCCCTCAGCTGCACCCCTCAGTTGCACCCCCCAGTTGCACCCCTCAGTTGCACCCCCCAGTTGCACCCCTCAGTTGCACCCCTCAGTTGCACCCCTCAGTTGCACCCCTCAGTTGCACCCCTCAGTTGCACCCCCCCGTTGCACCCCTCAGTTGCACCCCTCGGTTGTACCCCTCAGTTGCACCCCTCAGTTGCACCCCCCAGTTGCACCCCCCAGTTGCACCCCTCAGTTGCACCCCTCAGTTGCACCCCTCAGTTGCACCCCCCAGTTGCACCCCCCAGTTGCACCCCTCAGTTGCACCCCTCAGTTGCACCCCCCAGTTGCACCCCTCAGTTGCACCCCTCAGTTGCACCCCTCAGTTGCACCCCTCAGTTGCACCCCTCAGTTGCACCCCTCAGTTGCACCCCCCAGTTGCACCCCTCAATTGCACCCCCCAGTTGGACCCCTCAGTTGCACCCCTCAGTTGCACCCTGTAGTTGCACCCCTCAGTTGCACCCCTCAGTTGCACCCCCCAGTTGCACCCCTCAGTTGCACCCCTCAGTTGCACCCCTCGGTTGCACCCCCCAGTTGGACCCCTCAGTTGCACCCCTCAGACGCATCCCCCAGTGGCAGCCCTCAGTTGCACCCCTCAGTTGTTCCCCTCAGTTGCACCCCTCAGTTGCACCCCTCAGTTGCACCCCCCAGTTGCACCCCCCAGTTGCACCCCTCAGTTGCACCCCTCAGTTGCACCCCTCAGTTGCACCCCTCAGTTGCACCCCTCAGTTGCTCCCCTCAGTTGCACCCCCCAGTTGCACCCCTCAGTTGCACCCCCCAGTTGCACCCCTCAGTTGCACCCCCCAGCTGCACCCCTCAGTTGCACACCTCAGTTGCACCCCTCAGTTGCACCCCTCAGTTGCACCCCCCAATTGCAACCCTCAGCTGCACCCCTCAGTTGCACCCCTTGGTTGCACCCCCCAGTTGGACGCCTCAGTTGGACCCCTCAGACGCACCCCCCAGTGGCATCCCCCAGTTGCACCCCTCAGTTGCACCCCTCAGTTGCACCCCTCAGTTGCACCCCTCAGTTGCACCCCCCAGTTGCACCCCCCAGTTGCACCCCCCAGTTGCACCCCTCAGTTGCACCCCTCAGTAGCACCCCTCAGTTGCACCTCTCAGCTGCACCCCTCAGTTGCAGCCCCCAGATGCACCCCCCAGTTGCATTCCCCAGTTGGACCCCTCAGTTGCACCCCTCAGTTGCACCCCCCAGTTGCACCCCTCAGTTGCACCCCTCAGTTGCACCCCTCAGTTGCACCCCTCAGTTGCACCCCTTAGTTGCACCCCTCAGTTGCACCCCCCAGTTGCACCCCTCAGTTGCACCCCTCAGTTGCACCCCTCAGTTGCAACCCCCAGTTGCACCCCTCAATTGCACCCCTCAGTTGCACCCCTCGTTTGCACCCCTCAGTTGCACCCCTCAGTTGCACCCGCCAGGTGCACCCGCCAGGTGCAGCCCTCAGTTGCACCCCCCTGTTGCACCCCCCAGTTGCACCCCTCAGTTGCACCCCTCAGTTGCACCCCTCAGTTGCCCCCCCCAGTTGCACCCCCCAGTTGCACCCCTCAGTTGCACCCCTCAGTTGCACCCCACAGTTGCACCCCTCAGTTGCACCCCTCAGTTGCACCCCCCAGTTGCACCCTCCAGTTGCACCCCTCAGTTGCACCCCTCAGTTGCACCCCTCAGTTGCACCCTTCAGTTGCAGCCCCCAGTTGCACCCCCCAGTTGCACCCCTCAGTTGCACCCCCCAGTTGCACCCCTCAGGTTGCACCCCTCAGCTGCACCCCCCAGTTGCACCCCCCAGTTGCACCCCTCAGTTGCACTCCTCAGCTGCACCCCTCAGTTGCACCCCCCAGTTGCACCCCCCAGTTGCACCCCTCAGTTGCACCCCTCAGTTGCACCCCTCAGTTGCGCCCCTCAGTTGCACCCCTCAGATGCACCCCTCAGTTGCGACCCTCAGTTGCTACCCCCAGTGCACCCCTCAGTTGCACCCCTCAGTTGCAGCCCCTCAGTTGGACCCCTCAGCTGCACCCCTCAGTTGCACCCCCCAGTTGCACCCCTCAGTTGCACCCCCCAGTTGCACCCCTCAGTTGCACCCCTCAGTTGCACCCCTCAGTTGCACCCCTCAGTTGCACCCCTCAGTTGCACCCCCCCGTTGCACCCCTCAGTTGCACCCCTCGGTTGTACCCCTCAGTTGCACCCCTCAGTTGCACCCCCCAGTTGCACCCCCCAGTTGCACCCCTCAGTTGCACCCCTCAGTTGCACCCCTCAGTTGCACCCCCCAGTTGCACCCCCCAGTTGCACCCCTCAGTTGCACCCCTCAGTTGCACCCCCCAGTTGCACCCCTCAGTTGCACCCCTCAGTTGCACCCCTCAGTTGCACCCCTCAGTTGCACCCCTCAGTTGCACCCCTCAGTTGCACCCCCCAGTTGCACCCCTCAATTGCACCCCCCAGTTGGACCCCTCAGTTGCACCCCTCAGTTGCACCCTGTAGTTGCACCCCTCAGTTGCACCCCTCAGTTGCACCCCCCAGTTGCACCCCTCAGTTGCACCCCTCAGTTGCACCCCTCGGTTGCACCCCCCAGTTGGACCCCTCAGTTGCACCCCCCAGTTGCACCCCTCAGTTGCACCCCCCAGCTGCACCCCTCAGTTGAACACCTCAGTTGCACCCCTCAGTTGCACCCCTCAGTTGCACCCCTCAGTTGCACCCCTCAGTTGCACCCCTCAGTTGCACCCCTCAGTTGCACCCCTCAGTTGCACCCCTCAGTTGCACCCCTCAGTTGCACCCCCCAATTGCAACCCTCAGCTGCACCCCTCAGTTGCACCCCTTGGTTGCACCCCCCAGTTGGACGCCTCAGTTGCACCCCTCAGTTGCACCCCCCATGTTGCACCCCTCAGTTGCACCCCCCAGTTGCACCCCTCAGTTGCACCCCCCAGCTGCACCCCTCAGTTGAACACCTCAGTTGCACCCCTCAGTTGCACCCCCCAGTGGCAGCCCTCAGTTGCACCCCTCAGTTGTTCCCCTCAGTTGCACCCCTCAGTTGCACCCCTCAGTTGCACCCCCCAGTTGCACCCCCCAGTTGCACCCCTCAGTTGCACCCCTCAGTTGCACCCCTCAGTTGCACCCCTCAGTTGCACCCCTCAGTTGCACCCCTCAGTTGCACCCCCCAGTTGCACCCCTCAGTTGCACCCCCCAGTTGCACCCCTCAGTTGCACCCCCCAGCTGCACCCCTCAGTTGAACACCTCAGTTGCACCCCTCAGTTGCACCCCTCAGTTGCACCCCTCAGTTGCACCACTCAGTTGCACCCCTCAGTTGCACCCCTCAGTTGCACCCCTCAGTTGCACCCCTCAGTTGCACCCCTCAGTTGCACCCCCCAATTGCAACCCTCAGCTGCACCCCTCAGTTGCACCCCTTGGTTGCACCCCCCAGTTGGACGCCTCAGTTGGACCCCTCAGACGCACCCCCCAGTGGCATCCCCCAGTTGCACCCCTCAGTTGCACCCCTCAGTTGCACCCCTCAGTTGCACCCCTCAGTTGCACCCCCCAGTTGCACCCCCCAGTTGCACCCCCCAGTTGCACCCCTCAGTTGCACCCCTCAGTAGCACCCCTCAGTTGCACCTCTCAGCTGCACCCCTCAGTTGCAGCCCCCAGATGCACCCCCCAGTTGCATTCCCCAGTTGGACCCCTCAGTTGCACCCCTCAGTTGCACCCCCCAGTTGCACCCCTCAGTTGCACCCCTCAGTTGCACCCCTCAGTTGCACCCCTCAGTTGCACCCCTTAGTTGCACCCCTCAGTTGCACCCCCCAGTTGCACCCCTCAGTTGCACCCCTCAGTTGCACCCCTCAGTTGCAACCCCCAGTTGCACCCCTCAATTGCACCCCTCAGTTGCACCCCTCGTTTGCACCCCTCAGTTGCACCCCCCAGTTGCACCCCTCAGTTGCACCCCTCAGTTGCACCCCTCAGTTGCGCCCCTCAGTTGCACCCCTCAGTTGCCCCCCTCAGTTGCACGCCGCAGTTCCACCCCTCAGTTGCACCCCTCAGTTGCACCCCTCAGTTGCACACCTCAGTTGATCCCCTCAGTTGCACCCCTCAGTTGCCCCCCTCAGTTGCACCACTCAGTTGCATCCCTCAGTTGCACCCCTCAGTTGCACCCCTCAGTTGCACCCCTCAGTTGCACCCCTCAGTTGCAACCCTCAGTTGCACCCCTCAGTTGCACCCCTCAGTTGCACCCCCCAGGCGCACCCCCCAGTTGCACCCCTCAGATACACCCCCCAGTTGCACCCCTCAGTTGCACCCCTCAGTTGCACCCCTCAGTTGCACCCCTCAGTTGCACCCCTCAGTTGCACCCCTCAGTTGCACCCCTCAGTTGCCCCCCTCAGTTGCCCCCCTCAGTTGCACCACTCAGTTGCACCACTCAGTTGCACCCCTCAGTTGCACACCTCAGTTGCACCCCTCAGTTGCACCTCTCAGTTGCCCCCCTCAGTTGCCCCCCTCAGTTGCACCCCTCAGTTGCACTCCTCAGTTGCACCCCTCAGTTGCACACCTCAGTTGCACCCCTCAGTTGCACCCCTCAGTTGCCCCCCTCAGTTGCACCCCTCAGTTGCACCCCCCAGGTGCACCCCCCAGTTGCACCCCTCAGATACACCCCCCAGTTGCACCCCTCAGTTGCACCCCTCAGTTGCACCCCTCAGTTGCACCCCTCAGTTGCACCCCTCAGTTGCACCCCTCAGTTGCACCCCTCAGTTGCACCCCTCAGTTGCCCCCCTCAGTTGCACCACTCAGTTGCACCCCTCAGTTGCACCCCTCAGTTGCCCCCCTCAGTTGCACCACTCAGTTGCACCCCTCAGTTGCACACCTCAGTTGCACCCCTCAGTTGCACCCCTCAGTTGCCCCCCTCAGTTGCACCCCTGAGTTGCACCCCTCAGTTGCACCCCTCAGTTGCACCCCTCAGTTGCACCCCTCAGTTGCACACCTCAGTTGATCCCCTCAGTTGCACCCCTCAGTTGCCCCCCTCAGTTGCACCACTCAGTTGCACCCCTCAGTTGCACCCCTCAGTTGCACCCCCCAGTTGCACCCCTCAGTTGCACCCCTCAGTTGCACCCCTCAGTTGCACCCCCCAGTTGCACCCCTCAGTTGCACCCCCCAGGTGCACCCCCCAGTTGCACCCCTCAGATACACCCCCCAGTTGCAGCCCTCAGTTGCACCCCTCAGTTGCACCCCTCAGTTGCACCCGTCAGTTGCAACCCTCAGTTGCACCCCCTAGTTGCACCCCTCAGTTGCACCCCCCAGTTGCACCCCTCAATTGCACCCCTCAGTTGCACCCCTCGGTTGCACCCCTCAGTTGCACCCCCCAGTTGCACCCCTCAGTTGCACCCCTCAGTTGCACCCCTCAGTTGCACCCCTCAGTTGCACCCCTCAGTTGCACCCCACAGTTGCCCCCCTCAGTTGCACCACTCAGTTGCACCCCTCAGTTGCACACCTCAGTTGCACCCCTCAGTTGCACCCCCCAGTTGCACCCCTCGGTTGCACCCCTCAGTTGCACCCCTCAGTTGCACCCCCCAGTTGCACCCCCCAGTTGCAACCCTCAGTTGCACCCCTCAGTTGCACCCCCCCAGTTGCAACCCTCAGTTGCACCCCTCAGTTGCACTCCTCAGTTGCACCCCTCAGTTGCACCCCTCAGTTGCACCCCCCAGTTGCACCCCTCAGTTGCACCCCTCAGTTGCACCCCTCAGTTGCCCCCCTCAGTTGCACCACTCAGTTGCACCCCTCAGTTGCACCCCCAAGTTGCACCCCTCAGTTGCACCCCTCAGTTGCACCCCTCAGTTGCACCCCTCAGTTGCACCCCCCAGTTGCACCCCTCAGTTGCACCCCCCAGGTGCACCCCCCAGTTGCACCCCTCAGATACACCCCCCAGTTGCAGCCCTCAGTTGCACCCCTCAGTTGCACCCCTCAGTTGCACCCGTCAGTTGCAACCCTCAGTTGCACCCCCTAGTTGCACCCCTCAGTTGCACCCCCCAGTTGCACCCCTCAATTGCACCCCTCAGTTGCACCCCTCGGTTGCACCCCTCAGTTGCACCCCCCAGTTGCACCCCTCAGTTGCACCCCTCAGTTGCACCCCTCAGTTGCACCCCTCAGTTGCACCCCTCAGTTGCACCCCTCAGTTGCCCCCCTCAGTTGCACCACTCAGTTGCACCCCTCAGTTGCACACCTCAGTTGCACCCCTCAGTTGCACCCCCCAGTTGCACCCCTCGGTTGCACCCCTCAGTTGCACCCCTCAGTTGCACCCCCCAGTTGCACCCCCCAGTTGCAACCCTCAGTTGCACCCCTCAGTTGCACCCCCCCAGTTGCAACCCTCAGTTGCACCCCTCAGTTGCACTCCTCAGTTGCACCCCTCAGTTGCACCCCTCAGTTGCACCCCCCAGTTGCAGCCCTCAGTTGCACCCCTCAGTTGCACCCCTCAGTTGCACCCCCCAGTTGCACCCCTCAGTTGCACCCCTCAGTTGCACCCCTCAGTTGCACCCCTCAGTTGCACCCCTCAGTTGCACCCCTCAGATGCACCCCCCAGGTGCACCCCCCAGTTGCACCCCTCAGTTGCACCCCCCAGTTGCACCCCTCAGTTGCACCCCTCAGTTGCACCCCTCAGTTCCACCCCCCAGTTGCACCCCTCAGTTGCAACCCCCAGTTGCACCCCTCAGTTGCACCCCTCAGTTGCACCCCTCAGTTGCACCCCTCAGTTGCACCCCCCAGTTGCACCCCCCAGTTGCAAACCCCCGTTGCACCCCTCAGTTGCACCCCCCAGTTGCACCCCTCAGTTGCACCCCTCAATTGTACCCCCCAGTTGCACCCCCCAGTTGCACCTCTCAGTTGCACCCCCCCAGTTGAACCCCTCAGTTGCACCCCTCAGTTGCACCCCCCAGTTGCACCCCTCAGTTGCACCCCCCAGTTGCACCCCTCAGTTGCACCCCTCAGTTGCACCCCCCAGGTGCACCCCCCAGTTGCAGCCATCAGTTGCACCCCCCAGTTGCACCCCCCAGTTGCACCCCTCAGTTGCACCCCTCAGTTGCACCCCTCAGTTGCACCCCTCAGTTGCACCCCTCAGTTGCACCCCCCAGTTGCACCCCTCAGTTGCACCCCTCAGTTGCACCCCTCAGTTGTACCCCTCAGTTGCAGCCCCCAGTTGCACCCCCCAGTTGCACCACTCAGTTGCACCCCCCAGGTGCACCCCTCAGGTTGCACCCCTCAGTTGCACCCCCCAGTTGCACCCCCGAGTTGCACCCCTCAGTTGCACTCCTCAGCTGCACCCCCCAGTTGCACCCCCCGGTTGCACCCCCCAGTTGCACCCCTCAGTTGCACCCCTCAGTTGCACCCCTCAGTTGCACCCCTCAGTTGTACCCCTCAGTTGCACCCCCCAGTTGCACCCCTCAGTTGCACCCCTCAGTTGCACCCCCCAGTTGCACCCCTCAGTTGCACCCCCCAGTTGCACCCCTCAGTTGCACCCCCCAGTTGCACCCCTCAGTTGCACCCCTCAGTTGCACCCCTCAGTTGCACCCCTCGGTTGCACCCGTCAGTTGCACCCCCCAGTTGCACCCCCCAGTTGCACCCTTCAGTTGCACCCCGCAGGTGCACCCCCCAGTTGCACCCCTCAGTTGCACCCCTCAGTTGCACCCCCCAGTTGCACCCCTCAGTTGCACCCCTCAGTTGCACCCCTCAGTTGCACCCCTCAGTTCCACCACCCAGTTGCACTCCTCAGTTGCACCCCCCAGTTGCACCCCTCAGTTGCACCCCTCAGTTGCACCCGTCAGTTGCACCCCCCAGTTGCACCCCCCAGTTGCACCCCCCAGTTGCACCCTTCAGTTGCACCCCTCAGGTGCACCCCCCAGTTGCACCCCTCAGTTGCACCCCTCAGTTGCACCCCCCAGTTGCACCCCTCAGTTGCACCCCTCAGTTGCACCCCCCAGGTGCACCCCTCAGTTGCACCCCTCAGTTGCACCCCTCAGTTGCACCCCCCAGTTGCACCCCTCAGTTGCACCCCCCAGTTGCACCCCCCAGTTGCACCCCTCAGGTGCACCCCCCAGTTGCACCCCTCAGTTGCACCCCTCAGTTGCACCCCCCAGTTGCACCCCTCAGTTGCACCCCTCAGTTGCACCCCTCAGTTGCACCCCCCAGTTGCACCCCTCAGTTGCACCCCTCAGTTGCACCCCTCAGTTGCACCCCTCAGTTGCACCCCTCAGTTGCACCCCTCAGTTGCACCCCTCAGTTGCACCCCCCAGTTGCACCCCTCAGTTGCACCCCTCAGTTGCACCCCTCAGTTGCACCCCTCAGTTGCACCCCTCAGTTGCTACCCTCAGTTGCACCCCTCAGTTGCACCCCCCAGTTGCACCCCTCAGTTGCACCCCTCAGTTGCACCCCCCAGTTGCACCCCTCAGTTGCACCCCTCAGTTGCAGCCCTCAGTTGCACCCCTCAGTTGCACCCCTCAGTTGCACCCCTCAGTTGCACCCCCCAGTTCCACCCCCCAGTTGCACCCCCCAGTTGCACCCCCCAGTTGCACCCCTCAGTTGCACCCCCCAGTTGCACCCCTCAGTTGCATCCCCCAGTTCCACACCCCCCAGTTGCACCCCTCAGTTGCACCCCCCAGTTGCACCCCCCAGTTGCACCCCTCAGGTGCACCCCCCAGTTGCACCCCTCAGTTGCACCCCTCAGTTGCACCCCCCAGTTGCACCCCTCAGTTGCACCCCTCAGTTGCACCCCTCAGTTGCACCCCCCAGTTGCACCCCCCAGTTGCACCCCCCAGTTGCACCCCTCAGTTGCACCCCTCAGTTGCACCCCTCAGTTCCGCCACCCAGTTGCACCCCTCAGGTGCACCCCTCAGTTGCACCCCTCAGTTGCACCCCTCAGTTGCACCCCTCAGTTGCACCCCTCAGTTGCACCCCCCAGTTGCACCCCCCAGTTGCACCCCCCAGTTGCACCCTTCAGTTGCACCCCTCAGGTGCACCCCCCAGTTGCACCCCTCAGTTGCACCCCTCAGTTGCACCCCCCAGTTGCACCCCTCAGTTGCACCCCTCAGTTGCCCCCTCAGTTGCACCCCTCAGTTCCACCACCCAGTTGCACCCCTCAGTTGCAACCCCCAGTTGCACCCCTCAGTTGCGACCCCCATTTGCACCCCTCAGTTGCACCCCTCAGTTGCACCCCTCAGTTGCACGCCCCAGTTGCACCCCTCAGTTGCACCCCTCAGTTCCACCCCTCAGTTGCACCCCTCAGTTGCACCCCTCAGTTGCACCCCTCAGTTGCACCCCCCAGTTGCACCCCTCAGTTGCACCCCTCAGTTGCACCCCCGACTTGCACCCCCCAGTTGCACCCCTCAGTTGCATCCCACAGTTGCACCCCCCACTTGCACCCCCCAGTTGCACCCCTCAGTTGCACCCCTCAGTTGCACCCCCCAGTTGCACCCCCAAGTTGCACCCCCCAGTTGCACCCCCCAGTTGCACCCCTCAGTTGCACCCCTCAGTTGCACCCCCCAGTTGCACCCCTCAGTTGCACCCCTCAGTTGCACCCCCCAGTTCCACCCCACAGGTGCACCCCTCATTTGCACCCCCCAGTTGCACCCCCCAGGTGCACCCCTCAGTTGCACCCCTCAGTTGCACCCCTCAGTTGCACCACTCGGTTGCGACCCCAGTTGCACCCCTCAGTTGCACCCCCCAGTTGCACCCCCCAGTTGGACCCCTCAGTTGCACCCCCCAGTTGCACCCCCCAGTTGCACGCCTCAGTTGCACCCCCCAGTTGCACCCCTCAGTTGCACCCCTCAGTTGCACCCCTTAGTTGCACCCCTCAGTTGCACCCCCCAGTTCCACCCCCCAGTCGCACCCCTCAGTTGCACCCCTCAGTTGCGCCCCCCAGTTGCACCCCCCAGTTGCACCCCTCAGTTGCACCCCTCAGTTGCACCACTCAGTTGCACTCCTCAGTTGCACCCCTCAGTTGAACCACTCGGGTGCGACCCCAGTTGCACCCCTCAGTTGCACCCCCCAGTTGCACCCCCCAGTTGGACCCCTCAGTTGCACCCCCCAGTTCCACCCCCCAGTCGCACCCCTCAGTTGCACCCCTCAGTTGCACCCCCCAGTTGCACCCCCCAGTTGCACCCCTCAGTTGCACCCCTCAGTTGCACCACTCAGTTGCACTCCTCAGTTGCACCCCTCAGTTGAACCACTCGGGTGCGACCCCAGTTGCACCCCTCAGTTGCACCCCCCAGTTGCACCCCCCAGTTGCACCCCTCAGTTGCACCCCTCAGTTGAACCCCTCAGTTGCACCCCTCAGTTGCACCCCCAAGTTGCACCCCCCAGTTGCACCCCCCAGTTGCACCCCTCAGTTGCACCCCTCAGTTGCACCCCCCAGTTGCACCCCTCAGTTGCACCCCTCAGTTGCACCCCCCAGTTCCACCCCACAGGTGCACCCCTCAGTTGCACCCCCCAGTTGCACCCCCCAGTTGCACCCCTCCGTTGCACCCCTGGGTTACACCCCTCAGTTGCACCCCTCAGTTGGACCCCTCACTGGCAGCCCCCAGTTGCACCCCCTGAGTTGCACCGCTCAGTTGCACCCCTCAGTTGCACAACTCAGTTGCACCCCCTAGTTGCACCCCCCAGTTGCACCCCTCAGTTGCACCCCCCAGTTGCACCCCTCAGTTGCACCTCTCAGTTGCACCCCTCAGTTGCACCCCCCAGTTGCACCCCTCAGTTGCACCCCTCAGTTGCACCCCTCAGTTGCACCCCCCAGTTGCACCCCCCAGTTGCAACCCTCAGTTGCACCCCTCAGTTGCACCCCTCAGTTGCACCCCCCAGTTGCACCCCCCAGTTGCACCCCCCAGTTGCACCCCTCAGTTGCACCCCTCAGTTGCACCCCCCAGTTGCACCCCTAAGTTGCACCCCTCAGTTGCACCCCTCAGTTGCACCACTCAGTTGCACCCCCCAGTTGCACCCCTCAGTTGCACCCCTCACTGGCACCCCCCAGTTGCACCCCCCAGTTGCACCCCCCAGTTGCACCCCTCAGTTGCACCCCCCAGTTGCACCCCTCAGTTGCACCCCTCAGTTGCACCCCTCAGTTGCACCCCTCCGTTGCACCCCTCAGTTGCACCCCTCAGTTGCACCCCTCAGGTGCACCCCCCAGTTGCACCCCTCAGTTGCACCCCCCAGTTGCAGCCCCTAGTTGCACCCCTCAGTTGCACCCCTCAGTTGCACCCCTCAGTTGCACCCCCCAGTTGCACCCCCCAGTTGCACCCCTCAGTTGCACGCCTCAGGTGCACCCCTCAGCTGCACCCCTCAGTTGCACCCCTCAGTTGCACCCCTCAGTTGCAACCCCCAGTTGCACCCCCCAGTTGCAACCCTCAGTTGCACCCCTCAGTTGCACCCCCCAGTTGCACCCCTCAGTTGCAACCCCCAGTTGCACCCCCCAGTTGCAACCCTCAGTTGCACCCCTCAGTTGCACCCCCCAGTTGCACCCCTCATTTGCACCCCTCAGTTGCACCCTGCAGTTGCATCCCTCAGTTGCACCCCTCAGTTGCACCCCTCAGTTGCACCCCTCAGTTGCACCCCTCAGTTGCACCCCTCAGTTGCACCCCTCAGTTGCACCCCCCAGTTGCACCCCCCAGTTGCACCCCTCAGTTGCACCCCTCAGTTGCACCCCTCAGTTGCACCCCTCAGTTGCACCCCTCAGTTGCACCCCCCAGTTGCACCCCCCAGTTGCACCCCTCAGTTGCACCCCCCAGTTGCACCCCCCAGTTGCACCCCCCAGTTGCACCCCTCAGTTGCACCCCCCAGTTGCACCCCTCAGTTGCACCCCTCAGTTGCACCCCTCAGTTGCACCCCTCAGTTGCACCCCCCCGTTGCACCCCTCAGTTGCACCCCCCAGTTGCACCCCTCAGTTGCACCCCTCAGTTGCACCCCTCAGTTGCACCCCTCCGTTGCACCCCTCAGTTGCACCCCTCAGTTGCACCCCCCCGTTGCACCCCTCAGTTGCACCCCCCAGTTGCAGCCCCTAGTTGCACCCCTCAGTTGCACCCCTCAGTTGCACCCCTCAGTTGCACCCCCCAGTTGCACCCCCCAGTTGCACCCCTCAGTTGCACCCCTCAGTTGCACCCCTCAGTTGCACCCCTCAGTTGCACCCCTCAGTTGCACCCCCCAGTTGCACCCCCCAGGCGCACCCCTCAGTTGCGCCCCTCAGTTGCACCCCTCAGTTGCACCCCCCAGTTGCACCCCCCAGTTGCACCCCTCAGTTGCACCCCCCAGTTGCACCCCCCAGTTGCACCCCTCAGTTGCACCCCTCAGTTGCACCCCCCAGTTGCACACCTCAGTTGCACCCCTCAGTTGCACCCCTCAGTTGCACCCCTCAGTTGCACCCCTCAGTTGCAGCCCCTAGTTGCACCCCTCAGTTGCACCCCTCAGTTGCACCCCTCAGTTGCACCCCTCAGTTGCACCCCTCAGTTGCACCCCCCAGTTGCACCCCCCAGTTGCACCCCTCAGTTGCACCCCTCAGTTGCACCCCCCAGTTGCACCCCTCACTTGCACCCCCCAGTTGCACCCCTCAGTTGCACCCCTCAGTTGCACCCCTCAGTTGCACCCCTCAGTTGCACCCCTCAGTTGCACCCCTCAGTTGCACCCCTCACTGGCACCCCCCAGTTGCACCCCCCAGTTGCACCCCCCAGTTGCACCCCTCAGTTGCACCCCTCAGTTGCACCCCCCAGTTGCACCCCTAAGTTGCACCCCTCAGTTGCATCCCTCAGTTGCACCACTCAGTTGCACCCCCCAGTTGCACCCCTCAGTTGCACCCCTCACTGGCACCCCCCAGTTGCACCCCCCAGTTGCACCCCCCAGTTGCACCCCTCAGTTGCACCCCCCAGTTGCACCCCTCAGTTGCACCCCTCAGTTGCACCCCTCAGTTGCACCCCTCCGTTGCACCCCTCAGTTGCACCCCTCAGTTGCACCCCTCAGGTGCACCCCCCAGTTGCACCCCTCAGTTGCACCCCCCAGTTGCAGCCCCTAGTTGCACCCCTCAGTTGCACCCCTCAGTTGCACCCCTCAGTTGCACCCCCCAGTTGCACCCCCCAGTTGCACCCCTCAGTTGCACGCCTCAGGTGCACCCCTCAGCTGCACCCCTCAGTTGCACCCCTCAGTTGCACTCCTCAGTTGCAACCCCCAGTTGCACCCCCCAGTTGCAACCCTCAGTTGCACCCCTCAGTTGCACCCCCCAGTTGCACCCCTCATTTGCACCCCTCAGTTGCACCCTGCAGTTGCATCCCTCAGTTGCACCCCTCAGTTGCACCCCTCAGTTGCACCCCTCAGTTGCACCCCTCAGTTGCACCCCTCAGTTGCACCCCTCAGTTGCACCCCCCAGTTGCACCCCCCAGTTGCACCCCTCAGTTGCACCCCTCAGTTGCACCCCTCAGTTGCACCCCTCAGTTGCACCCCTCAGTTGCACCCCCCAGTTGCACCCCCCAGTTGCACCCCTCAGTTGCACCCCCCAGTTGCACCCCCCAGTTGCACCCCCCAGTTGCACCCCTCAGTTGCACCCCCCAGTTGCACCCCTCAGTTGCACCCCTCAGTTGCACCCCTCAGTTGCACCCCTCAGTTGCACCCCCCCGTTGCACCCCTCAGTTGCACCCCCCAGTTGCACCCCTCAGTTGCACCCCTCAGTTGCACCCCTCAGTTGCACCCCTCCGTTGCACCCCTCAGTTGCACCCCTCAGTTGCACCCCCCCGTTGCACCCCTCAGTTGCACCCCCCAGTTGCAGCCCCTAGTTGCACCCCTCAGTTGCACCCCTCAGTTGCACCCCTCAGTTGCACCCCTCAGTTGCACCCCTCAGTTGCACCCCCCAGTTGCACCCCCCAGTTGCACCCCTCAGTTGCACGCCTCAGGTGCACCCCTCAGCTGCACCCCTCAGTTGCACCCCTCAGTTGCACCCCTCAGTTGCAGCCCCTAGTTGCACCCCTCAGTTGCACCCCTCAGTTGCACCCCTCAGTTGCACCCCTCAGTTGCACCCCTCAGTTGCACCCCCCAGTTGCAGCCCCTAGTTGCACCCCTCAGTTGCACCCCTCAGTTGCACCCCTCAGTTGCACCCCTCAGTTGCAACCCCCAGTTGCACCCCCCAGTTGCAACCCTCAGTTGCACCCCTCAGTTGCACCCCCCAGTTGCACCCCTCACTTGCACCCCTCAGTTGCACCCCTCAGTTGCACCCCTCAGTTGCACCCCTCAGTTGCACCCCTCAGTTGCACCCCCCAGTTGCACCCCCCAGTTGCACCCCTCAGTTGCACCCCTCAGTTGCACCCCTCAGTTGCACCCCCCAGTTGCACCCCCCAGTTGCACCCCTCAGTTGCACCCCCCAGTTGCACCCCTCAGTTGCACCCCTCAGTTGCACCCCCCAGTTGCACACCTCAGTTGCACCCCTCAGTTGCACCCCTCAGTTGCACCCCTTAGTTGCACCCCTCAGTTGCACCCCTCAGTTGCAGCCCCTAGTTGCACCCCTTAGTTGCACCCCTCAGTTGCACCCCTCAGTTGCACCCCTCAGTTGCACCCCTCAGCTGCACCCCTCAGTTGCACCCCCCAGTTGCACCCCCCAGTTGCAGCCCTCAGTTGCACCCCTCAGTTGCACCCCCCAGTCGCACCCCTCACTTGCACCCCCCAGTTGCACCCCTCAGTTGCACCCCTCAGTTGCACCCCTCAGTTGCACCCCTCAGTTGCACCCCCCAGTTGCACCCCTCAGTTGCAACCTTCACTGGCACCCCCCAGTTGCACCCCCCAGTTGCACCCCCCAGTTGCACCCCTCAGTTGCACCCCTCAGTTGCACCCCCCAGTTGCACCACTCAGTTGCACCCCTCAGTTGCACCCCTCAGTTGCACCACTCAGTTGCACCCCTCAGTTGCAGCCCCTGGTTGCACCCCTCAGTTGCACCCCTCAGTTGCACCCCTCAGTTGCACACCTCAGTTGCACACCTCAGTTGCAGCCCCTAGTTGCACCCCTCAGTTGCACCCCTCAGTTGCACCCCTCAGTTGCACCCCTCAGTTGCACCCCTCAGTTGCACCCCTCAGTTGCACCCCTCAGTTGCACCCCTCAGTTGCACCCCTCAGTTGCACCCCTCAGTTGCACCCCTCAGTTGCACCCCTCAGTTGCACCCCTCAGTTGCACCCCCCAGTTGCACCCCTCAGTTGCACCCCCCAGTTGCAGCCCCTAGTTGCACCCCTCAGTTGCACCCCTCAGTTGCACCCCCCAGTTGCACCCCTCAGTTTCACCCCTCAGTTGCATCCCCCAGTTGCACCCCCCAGTTGCACCCCTCAGTTGCACGCCTCAGGTGCACCCCTCAGCTGCACCCCTCAGTTGCACCCCTCAGTTGCACCCCTCAGTTGCACCCCTCAGTTGCACCCCCCAGTTGCACCCCTCAGTTGCACCCCTCAGTTGCACCCCTCAGTTGCACCCCTCCGTTGCACCCCTCAGTTGCATCCCTCAGTTGCACCCCCCCCGTTGCACCCCTCAGTTGCACCCCCCAGTTGCAGCCCCTAGTTGCACCCCTCAGTTGCACCCCTCAGTTGCACCCCTCAGTTGCACCCCTCAGTTGCACCCCTCAGTTGCACCCCCCAGTTGCACCCCCCAGTTGCACCCCTCAGTTGCACGCCTCAGGTGCACCCCTCAGCTGCACCCCTCAGTTGCACCCCTCAGTTGCACCCCTCAGTTGCAACCCCCAGTTGCACCCCCCAGTTGCAACCCTCAGTTGCACCCCTCAGTTGCACCCCCCAGTTGCACCCCTCACTTGCACCCCTCAGTTGCACCCTGCAGTTGCATCCCTCAGTTGCACCCCTCAGTTGCACCCCTCAGTTGCACCCCTCAGTTGCACCCCTCAGTTGCACCCCCCAGTTGCACCCCCCAGTTGCACCCCTCAGTTGCACCCCTCAGTTGCACCCCTCAGTTGCACCCCCCAGTTGCACCCCTCAGTTGCACCCCTCACTTGCACCCCTCAGTTGCACCCCTCAGTTGCACGCCTCAGTTGCACCCCCCAGTTGCACCCCCCAGTTGCACCCCTCAGTTGCACCCCTCAGTTGCACCCCTCAGTTGCACCCCCCAGTTGCACCCCCCAGTTGCACCCCCCAGTTGCACCCCTCAGTTGCACCCCTCAGTTGCACCCCTCAGTTGCACCCCCCAGTTGCACCCCCCAGTTGCACCCCTCAGTTGCATCCCTCAGTTGCACCCCTCACTTGCACCCCTCAGTTGCACCCTGCAGTTGCACCCCTCCGTTGCACCCCTCAGTTGCACCCCTCAGTTGCACCCCCCAGTTGCACACCTCAGTTGCACCCCTCAGTTGCACCCCTCAGTTGCACCCCTCAGTTGCACCCCTCAGTTGCACCCCTTAGTTGCACCCCTCAGTTGCACCCCTCAGTTGCAGCCCCTAGTTGCACCCCTTAGTTGCACCCCTCAGTTGCACCCCTCAGTTGCACCCCTCAGTTGCACCCCTCAGTTGCACCCCCCAGTTGCACCCCCCAGTTGCAGCCCTCAGTTGCACCCCTCAGTTGCACCCCCCAGTTGCACCCCTCACTTGCACCCCCCAGTTGCACCCCTCAGTTGCACCCCTCAGTTGCACCCCTCAGTTGCACCCCTCAGTTGCACCCCCCAGTTGCACCCCTCAGTTGCAACCTTCACTGGCACCCCCCAGTTGCACCCCCCAGTTGCACCCCCCAGTTGCACCCCTCAGTTGCACTCCTCAGTTGCACCCCCCAGTTGCACCCCTCAGTTGCACCCCTCAGTTGCACCCCTCAGTTGCACCACTCAGTTGCACCCCTCAGTTGCAGCCCCTGGTTGCACCCCTCAGTTGCACCCCTCAGTTGCACCCCTCAGTTGCACCCCCCAGTTGCACACCTCAGTTGCACCCCTCAGTTGCCCCCCTCAGTTGCACCCCCCAGTTGCACCCCTCAGTTGCACCCCTCAGTTGCAGCCCCTAGTTGCACCCCTCAGTTGCACCCCTCAGTTGCACCCCTCAGTTGCACCCCTCAGTTGCACCCCTCAGTTGCACCCCTCAGTTGCACCCCTCAGTTGCACCCCTCAGTTGCACCCCTCAGTTGCACCCCTCAGTTGCACCCCTCAGTTGCACCCCTCAGTTGCACCCCTCAGTTGCACCCCCCAGTTGCACCCCTCAGCTGCACCCCCCAGTTGCAGCCCCTAGTTGCACCCCTCAGTTGCACCCCTCAGTTGCACCCCCCAGTTGCACCCCTCAGTTGCACCCCTCAGTTGCATCCCCCAGTTGCACCCCCCAGTTGCACCCCTCAGTTGCACGCCTCAGGTGCACCCCTCAGCTGCACCCCTCAGTTGCACCCCTCAATTGCACCCCTCAGTTGCAACCCCCAGTTGCACCCCCCAGTTGCATCCCTCAGTTGCACACCCCAGTTGCACCCCTCAGTTGCACCCCTCAGTTGCACCCCTCAGTTGCACCCCTCAGTTGCACCCCCCAGTTGCACCCCCCAGTTGCACCCCTCAGTTGCACCCCTCAGTTGCACCCCCCAGTTGCACCCCTCAGTTGCACCCCTCAGTTGCACCCCTCAGTTGCACCCCTCAGTTGCACCCCTCAGTTGCACCCCTCAGTTGCACCCCTCAGTTGCACCCCCCAGTTGCACCCCCCAGTTGCACCCCTCAGTTGCACCCCTCAGTTGCACCCCCCAGTTGCACCCCCCAGTTGCACCCCCTAGTTGCACCCCTCAGTTGCACCCCTCAGTTGCACCCCTCAGTTGCAGCCCCTAGTTGCACCGCTCAGTTGCACCCCTCAGTTGCACCCCTCAGTTGCACCCCTCAGTTGCACCCCGCAGTTGCACCCCTCAGTTGCACCCCTTAGTTGCACCTCCCAGTTGCACCCGTCAGTTGCACCCCCCAGTTGCACCCCTCAGTTGCACCCCTCAGTTGCACCCCTCAGTTGCACCCCTCAGTTGCACCCCCCAATTGCACCCCTCAGTTGCACCCCACACTTGCACCCCCCAGTTGCACCCCCCAGTTGCACCCCTCAGTTGCACCCCCCAGTTGCACCCCTCAGTTGCACCCCTCAGTTGCACCCCCCAGTTGCACCCCTCAGTTGCACCCCTCAGTTGCACCCCTCAGTTGCACCCCCCAGTTGCACCCCCCAGTTGCACCCCCCAGTTCCACCCCTCAGTTGCAGACCTCAGTTGCACCCCTCAGTTGCACCCCTCAGTTGCACCCCTCAGTTGCACCCCTCAGTTGCACCCCTCAGTTGCACCCCTCAGTTGCACTCCCCAGTTGCACCCCTCAGTTGCACCCCCCAGTTGCACCCGTCAGTTGCACCCCCCAGTTCCACCCCTCAGTTGCACCCCTCAGTTGCACCACTCAGGTGCACCCCTCAGTTGCACCCCTCAGTTGCACCCCACACTTGCACCCCCCAGTTGCACCCCCCAGTTGCACCCCCGAGTTGCACCCCTCAGTTGCACCCCTCCGTTGCACCCCCCAGTTGGACCCCTGAAGTGCACCCCTCAGTTGCCCCTCTCAGTTGCACCACCCAGCTCCACCCCTCAGCTGCACCCCTCAGTTGCACCCCTCAGTTGCACCCCCCGGTTCCGACCCTCAGTTGCACCCCTCAGTTGCACCCCTCAGTTGCAGCCCTCAGTTCCACCCCTCAGTTGCACCCCTCAGTTGCACCCCTCAGTTGCACCCCCCAGTTGCACCCCTCATTTGCACCCCCCAGTTGCACCCCCCAGTTGCACGCCTTAGTTGCACCCCCCAGTTGCACCCGTCAGTTGCACCCCCCAGTTGCACCCCTCAGTTGCACCCCTCAGTTGCACCCCTCAGTTGCACCCCTCAATTGCACCCCCCAATTGCACCCCTCAGTTGCACCCCACACTTGCACCCCCCAGTTGCACCCCCCAGTTGCACCCCTCAGTTGCACCCCTCAGTTGCACCCCTCAGTTGCACCCCTCAGTTGCACCCCCCAGTTGCACCCCTCATTTGCACCCCTCAGTTGCACCCCTCAGTTGCACCCCTCAGTTGCACCCCTCAGTTGCACCCCCCATGTGCACCCCTCAGTTGCACCTCCCAGTTGCACCCCTCAGGTGCACCCCTCAGTTGCACCCCTCAGTTGCACCCCTCAGTTGCACCTCTCAGTTGCACCCCTCAGTTGCACCCCCCAGTTGCGCCCCTCAGTTGCACCCCTCAGTTGCACCCCCTGGTGTCCTGGCACCAGTCTAAAAACCCTCAGGATGGTAGCTGTGGGACGGATTGCCCACACGCACTGCCACGCTCGAAGCCAGTCGTGATACGTCTCGATTTCTCGTGCGTCTTCCCTGTGTCAGGCCGGGCCCACCCCGCCCGCCAACCGTCCAGGACCCCTCCCTGGGCCAGACATGCAGTCCTGTGGGGGACAGATGCACATACGTGGCCCCCCCCCGACCGCCGGACGCCAACGTGGCACCTGCCCCGACAGCTCTCCGCCGACATGGCGCGGGCTCAGTGGCAGGGCACCATCGTGGTGCCGCGAACGTACCCGTGCGCCGTCGTGGCGCGGCCTTCAGGGCAGAGCGCCGTCGTGGTGCGGCCTTCTCGGCAGAGCGCCGCCACGGCGCCGCCCAAACAATCCAGCGCCAACGTGGCGCCACTTCAGTGGCAGCACACCACCGGGGTGCTGCCAACGTGCACGTGTGCCGTCGTGGCGCAGTGTTCGGGGCACGGCGCCGTCGTGGCACTGCCCGGACAGCCAGTTCAGTGGCCGAGCGCCATCGTGGTGCCGCCAACGTACACGTGCGCCATCGTGGCGCAATCCTCAGGGCAGAACGTCACCGCGGCGCTGCCCAGACAGCCCTGAGCCGACGTGGCGCCAGTTCAGTGACGGGGGGGGGCGACTACAACCGGTCCTGATGCGACCGGCCCCCCGGCTATGTGTCAAAACTCGGGGGTGGGGGGGGGGGGGGGGTGGGGGGGGGCAGGGGGTAGTCTGGGGGGGGGGTCAGCTGGGGGGTGTAGGGGGGGGATTTTGGCCGTGGGGGGGGTTTCCCAAGGTGGGGGGGCTTGCGCGCGACCCACTATTACCACATGCATACCTCCTGGGGTGTGTGTGTCTGGGGGGTTGGGGGTACGGAGGTATGTATGCGATGATAGCGCTTTCTCGTCATTGCCGAGAAGAAAGTCTTAAGGGTCGCCGTGTTGCCCCCCTCCCCCCTCCCCCCTTCCCCCTCCGCCCTTGTTCGTCCCCCACCCCCCGGTTAGTTTGTGAGAAAAATTCCTGAGGCTTGGTTAGAGTTGGGGGTTAAAAGAAGAAATGGATGGACTTCCGCTTAGAGGTCCTTGAAAAGTTCCCCCTCTGAGGAGGAGGAGGAGGAGTCTCGGCGGGCGCGCTTCGAATGAAGCTCACGTTGGGCTTCGTCCCGCATCTTTTTGTTGCGCTTCCCGACGCTCTTAAGAGGCCGAGATCGCTCAGCCCCAGAGGTCGTTGCCTCCGACTCACTTGGGAGCGGGCGGGCGGGAGGCTTTGACTGGGGCAAAGGCAAGGGAGGCAAGCTTGACGACGATGAAGCGACGTCGCCAGGTGCAGATGAGGCCGCTGCATCAGACTGGGCGTCATCAGCCTCTGCAGGAGAATTGCCCTTCTTTTTTTTGTTTGCCTTATGAGGCACCCAATTCAACACCGCCTCTTGCTCTGCCTCTGCAATGTGCATCAAATCAGGGTGCCGTGCAGTGTCATGCACATCAGCATAGTGCTGTGCCATGCAGTATGACCACACTGTCTTTGTGCACAGAGGACACCGCACAGGATGATTCGTGCACGGGCTGCTTGCAGATCTTTTTGCAAGCGTGTTCCAGCGCAGCTTAGCAGCGTTGCGCGGACCAGCATGGTGCCTACTACCGTCGCTCTGCGGCGAATGCTTTCCTGGGTGCCTACTCCCATCGCTCTGCGGCGACTGCATTTGTTGTGGTTTAGGTTTCGGCACACACAGGTTTGGGTTTGGGCACCATGCTGGCCTTTGACAGATTTTGCAAGGGGAAACGCCCCATGGAGCACTTGCCTAAAAAAACGCGGAAAAACGTCGCATGAGTCCCTAACCCACGGGGTTGTGAAACAAACAAACAAGTGGAACACCCCACATTTCACATTGTGGGTGGCAGCATCCCGCGCCAGGGGCCCCTTGTCCGCGGGCTGACGTTTGCAGTTAACATGTCTGGGTCAAACAAACAAGTGGAACACCCCACATTTCATATTGTGGGTGGCAGCATCCCGCGCCAGGGGCCCCTTGTCCGCGGGCTGACGTTTGCAGTTAACATGTCTGGGTCAAACAAACAAGTGGAACACCCCACATTTCACATTGTGGGTGGCAGCATCCCGTGCCAGGGGCCCCTTGTCCGCGGGCTGACGTTTGTAGTTAACATGTCTGGGTCAAGCAAACAAGTGGAACACCCCACATTTCACATTGTGGGTGGCAGCATCCCGTGCCAGGGGCCCCTTGTCCACGGGCTGACGTTTGCAGTTAACATGTCTGGGCAACAAACGACATTTGTATAGCGCCTCGTCTTGCGAAATCTGGCGCTCACAGTAGAAAAGGGGGCGCCGTTGGCGCCAGGCGGAAAAAAGGGGGGCGCCGTTGGCGCCATGTCCCCAGCCCACCATCTCTCAAAACCCGGGGGGGGGGGGGGGGGGCTGGGGGGGGTCGCATACAAGGACCGGGCCCGGCCGCCCCCCAGTTGCACCCCCCAGTTGCAGCCCCGAGTTGCACCCCTCAGTTGCACCCCTCAGTTGCACCCCCCAGTTGGACCCCTGAAGTGCACCCCTCAGTTGCCCCTCTCAGTTGCACCACCCAGCTCCACCCCTCAGCTGCACCCCTCAGTTGCACCCCTCAGTTGCACCCCCCAGTTCCGACCCTCAGTTGCACCCCTCAGTTGCACCCCTCAGTTGCAGCCCTCAGTTCCACCCCTCAGTTGCACCCCTCAGTTGCACCCCTCAGTTGCACCCCCCAGTTGCACCCCTCATTTGCACCCCCCAGTTGCACCCCCCAGTTGCACCCCTTAGTTGCACCCCCCAGTTGCACCCGTCAGTTGCACCCCCCAGTTGCACCCCTCAGTTGCACCCCTCAGTTGCACCCCTCAGTTGCACCCCTCAGTTGCACCCCCCAATTGCACCCCTCAGTTGCACCCCACACTTGCACCCCCCAGTTGCACCCCCCAGTTGCACCCCTCAGTTGCACCCCTCAGTTGCACCCCTCAGTTGCACCCCTCAGTTGCACCCCCCAGTTGCACCCCTCATTTGCACCCCTCAGTTGCACCCCTCAGTTGCACCCCTCAGTTGCACCCCTCAGTTGCACCCCCCATGTGCACCCCCCAGTTGCACCTCCCAGTTGCACCCCTCAGGTGCACCCCTCAGTTGCACCCCTCAGTTGCACCCCTCAGTTGCACCTCTCAGTTGCACCCCTCAGTTGCACCCCCCAGTTGCGCCCCTCAGTTGCACCCCTCAGTTGCACCCCCTGGTGTCCTGGCACCAGTCTAAAAACCCTCAGGATGGTAGCTGTGGGACGGATTGCCCACACGCACTGCCACGCTCGAAGCCAGTCGTGATACGTCTCGATTTCTCGTGCGTCTTCCCTGTGTCAGGCCGGGCCCACCCCGCCCGCCAACCGTCCAGGACCCCTCCCTGGGCCAGACATGCAGTCCTGTGGGGGACAGATGCACATACGTGGCCTCCCCCCGACCGCCGGACGCCAACGTGGCACCTGCCCCGACAGCTCTCCGCCGACATGGCGCGGGCTCAGTGGCAGGGCACTATCGTGGTGCCGCGAACGTACCCGTGCGCCGTCGTGGCGCGGCCTTCAGGGCAGAGCGCCGTCGTGGTGCGGCCTTCTCGGCAGAGCGCCGCCACGGCGCCGCCCAAACAATCCAGCGCCAACGTGGCGCCACTTCAGTGGCAGCACACCACCGGGGTGCTGCCAACGTGCACGTGTGCCGCCGTGGCGCAGTGTTCGGGGCCTGGCGCCGTCGTGGCACTGCCCGGACAGCCAGTTCAGTGGCCGAGCGCCATCGTGGTGCCGCCAACGTACACGTGCGCCATCGTGGCGCAATCCTCAGGGCAGAAGGTCACCGCGGCGCTGCCCAGACAGCCCTGAGCCGACGTGGCGCCAGTTCAGTGACGTGGCACCACCATGGTGCAGTCAACGTACACGTGCGCCGTCGTGGCGCAACCTTCAGGGCAGAGCGCCACCGTGGCGCTGCCCAAACGTTCTTCGTGCGCCAGCATGGCCATGGTGTGTCCTCCAGGCCAATACTCGAGGCACCATGACGGGGTCTGCACTTGGCGCTCCGCCACCCTCCGTGACACCCCGTGCAGAGGTGACGAGTCATCGGCGGTACTCACCGCCTCACGTGCCATCGGCGAACGTCGCCGTCTCGCTCGGGCACCATCGTGGTGCCACTTTCTCGGTCACGTACCGTCTCGGTGCACGTATCGTAGGGCTCGTCGTTTGGGCTCGGCCTTTGCGGCAGGGCGTCGTCGGTGACCTCCACAGCGGTGCACCACCGTGGTGCTATGGCTGTGACGCACGTCCCGCACTCACAGAACCCGGGGGTACCCAGGCCACCGGCGGTGCGCGTGATCGTGTAGCGTGGCGGTACTCGCGACGCCGGCGGTACTCAGCCCGCCGGCAGTGCGCATAGTCGTGCTGGGCCGCGTTCTATTTAGCCCGGCGACGTTTGCAAGTCGGGGGTGATGCCCCGGGAGACCCACACCTTCCGTGCCCGTTGATCGTGGGACGCTACCTCGGGTGGACCCACGACAGGTCGGAGCGGTCGGTGGCCGGGACCGGAGAGCAGATCGGACCGTAGCGTTGTCGTACACCGGCGCTTAGACCCAGACGGCCTGCTGGGAGGGGCGTTCTCAGGTGTGCGACGAGATTCGTCTTACTCTAGCGGAGGTAAGACGGAGGACTCCCTCGGCTGTGCCTGCGTGGGGCCCCCGGGGGACGACGCCAAGGCTCACCGTACGTGGGACCGCGGCAGGCGCTCCTCCTCCTCCTCCTCCTCCACCCCTCAGTTGCACCCCTCAGTTGCACCCCTCAGTTGCACACCCCAGTTGCACCCCTCAGTTGCACCCCCCAGTTACACCCCTCAGTTGCACCCCCCAGTTGCGCCCCTCAGTTGCACCCCTCAGTTGCACGCCTCAGTTGCACCCCCCAGTTGCACCCCTCAGTTGCACCCCTCAGTTGCAGCCCTCAGTTGCACCCCCCGGTTCCAACCCTCTGTTGCACCCCTCAGTTGCCCCCCTCAGTTGCACCCCTCAGTTGCAGCCGTCAGTTACACCCCTCAATTGCACCCCTCAGTTGCATCCCTCAGTTGCACCCCTCAGTTGCACCCCCCAGTTCCAACCCTCTGTTGCACCCCTGAGTTGCCCCCCTCAGTTGCACCCCTCAGTTGCACCCCCCAGTTGCACCCCTTAGTTGCACCCCTCAGTTGCAACCCCCAGTTCCACCCGTCAGTTGCACCCCCCAGTTGCAGCCCTCAGTTGCAGCCCTCAGTTGCAGCCCTCAGTTACACCCCTCAGTTGCACCCCTCAGTTGCACCCCTCAGTTGCACCCCCCAGTTGCACCCCTCAGTTGCACCACCCAGTTGCACCCCCCAGTTGAGAACCTCTGTTGCACCCCTCAGTTGCACCCCTCAGTTGCACCCCTCAGTTGCACCCCCCAGTTGCAGCCCTCAGTTGCACCCATCAGTTGCACCCCTCAGTTGCACCCCTCAGTTGCACCCCTCAGTTGCACCCCTCAGTTGCACCCCTCAGTTGCACTCCTCAGTTGCACCCCTCAGTTGCACCCCCCAGTTGCACCCCTCAGTTGCACGCCTAAGTTGCACCCCTCAGTTGCACGCCTCAGTTGCACGCCTCAGTTGCAGCCCTCAGTTGCACCCCCCAGTTGCACCCCTCAGTTGCACCCCTCAGTTGCACCCCTCAGTTGCACCCCTCAGTTGCACCCCTCAGTTGTACCCCTCAATTGCACCCTTCAGTTGCACCCCCCAGTTGCACCCCTCAGTTGCACCCCCCAGTTGCACCCCTCAGTTGCAGCCCCCAGTTGCAGCCCTCAGTTGCACCCCTCAGTTTCACCCCCCAGTTGCACCCCTCAGTTGCACCCCCCAGTTGGACCCCCCAGTTGCACCCCTCAGTTGCACCCCTCAGTTGCACCCCCCAGTTGCACCCCTCAGTTGCACCCCTCAGATGCACCCCTCAGTTGCACCCCTCAGTTGCACCCCTCAGTTGCACCCCTCAGTTGCACCCTCCAGTTGCACCCCTCAGTTGCACCCCTCAGTTGCACCCCTCAGTTGCACCCCTCAGTAGCAACCCCCAGTTGCACCCGTCAGTTGCACCCCTCAGTTCCACCCCTCAGTTGCACCCCTCAGTTGCACCCCTCAGTTGCAGCCCTCAGTTACACCCCTCAGTTGCACCCCTCAGTTGCAACCCTCAGTTGCACCCCCCAGTTGCACCCCTCAGTTGCACCCCTCAGTTGCACCCCCCAGTTCCACCCCTCAGTTGCACCCCTCAGTTGCACCCCCCAGTTGCACCCCCCAGTTGCACCCCTCAGTTGCACCCCTCAGTTGCACCCCTCAGTTGCACCCCTCCGTTGCACCCCTCAGTTGCATCCCCCAGTTGCACCCCTCAGTTGCACCCCTCAGTTGCGACCCCCAGTTGCACCCCCCAGTTGCAGCCCTCAGTTGCACCCCTCAGTTGCACCCCTCAGTTGCACCCCCCAGTTGCACCCCTCAGTTGCACCCCCCAGTTGCACCCCTCAGTTGCACCCATCAGTTGCACCCCAAGTTGCACCCCTCAGTTGCACCCCTCAGTTGCACCCCTCAGTTGCACCCCTCAGTTGCACCCCTCAGTTGCACCCTCCAGTTGCACCCCTCAGTTGCACCCCCCAGTTGCACCCCTCAGTTGCACCCCTCAGTTGCACCCCTCAGTTTCACCCCTCAGTTGCACCCCCCAGTTGCACCCCTCAGTTGCACCCCTCAGTTGCACCCCTCAGTTGCACCCCTCAGTTGCACCCCTCAGTTGCACCCCTCAGTTGCACCCCTCAGTTGCACCCCTCAGATGCACCCCTCAGTTGCACCCTTCAGTTGCACCCCCCAGTTGCACCCCTCAGTTGCACCCCTCAGTTGCACCCCTCAGTTGCACCCCCCAGTTGCACCCCTCAGTTACACCCCTCAGTTTCACCCCCCAGTTGCACCCCTCAGTTGCACCCCCCAGTTGCACCCCCCAGTTGCACCCCTCAGTTGCACCCCTCAGTTGCACACCTCAGTTGCACCCCTCAGTTGCACCCCTCAGCTGCACCCCTCAGTTGCACCCCCCAGTTGCACCCCTCAGTTGCACCCCTCAGTTGCACCCCTCAGTTGCACCCCTTAGTCGCACCCCCCAGTTGCACCCCTCAGTTGCGACCCTCAGTTGCACCACCCAGTTGCACCCCCAGTTGCATTCCTCAGTTGCACCCCTCAGTTGCACCCCTCAGTTGCACCCCCCAGTTGCACCCCCCAGTTGGACCCCCCAGTTGCACCCCTCAGTTGCACCCCTCAGTTGCACCCCTCAGTTACACCCCCCAGTTGCACCCCTCAGTTGCACCCCCCAGTTGCACCCCTCAGTTGCACCCCTCAGTTGCACCCCTCAGTTGCACACCTCAGTTGCACCCCCCAGTTGCACCCCTCAGTTGCACCCCTCAGTTGCACTCCTCAGTTGCAACCCTCAGTTGCACCCCCCAGTTGCACCTCTCAGATGCACCCCCCTGTTGCACCCCTCAGTTGCACCCCTCAGTTGCACCCCTCAGTTGTACCCCCCAGTTGCACCCCTCAGTTGCACCCCTCAGTTGCACCCCTCAGTTGCACCCCTCAGTTGCACCCCCCAGTTGCACCCCTCAGTTGCACCCCTCAGTTGCACCTCTCACTTGCACCCCTCAGTTGCACCCCTCAGTTGCACCCCTCAGTTGCACCCCGCAGTTGCGCCCCTCAGTTGCACCCCTCAGTTGCACCACTCAGTTGCACCCCTCAGTTGCAACCCCCAGTTGCACCCGTCAGTTGCACCCATCAGTTGCACCCCTCAGTTGCAGCCCTCAGTTACACCCCTCAGTTGCACCCCTCAGTTGCAACCCTCAGTTGCACCCCCCAGTTGCACCCCTCAGTTGCACGCCTCAGTTGCACCCCCCAGTTGCACCCCTCAGTTGCACCCCTCAGTTGCACCCCCCAGTTGCACCCCTCAGTTGCACCCCTCAGTTGCACCGGCCAGTTGCAGCCCTCAGTTGCACCCCTCAGTTGCACCCCCAAGTTGCACCCCTCAGTTGCACCCCCCAGTTGCACCCCTCAGTTGCACCCCTCAGCTGCACCCCTCAGTTGCAACCCTCAGTTGCACCCCTCAGTTGCACCCCTCAGTTGCATCCCCCAGTTGCACCCCTCAGTTGCACCCATCAGTTGCACCCCCCAGTTCCACCCCCCAGTTGCAGCCGTCAGTTGCACCCCTCAGTTGCACCTCCAGTTGCACCCCTCAGTTGCACCCATCAGTTGCACCCCCAAGTTGCACCCCTCAGTTGCACCCCTCAGTTGCACCCCTCAGTTGCACCGCTCAGTTGCACCCCTCAGTGGCACCCCTCAGTTGCTCCCCCCAGTTGCACCCCTCAGTTGCACGCCTCAGTTGCACCCCCCAGTTACACCCCTCAGTGGCACCCCTCATTTGCACCCCTCAGTTGCACCCCTCATTTGCACCCCCCAGTTGCACCCCTCAGTTGCACCCCTCAGTTGCACCCCCCAGTTGCACCCCTCAGTTGCACCCATCAGTTGCACCCCTCAGTTGCACCCCTCAGTTGCACCCCTCAGTTGCACCCCCCAGTTGCACCCCTCAGCTGCACCCCTCAGTTGCACCCCCCCGTTGCACCCCTCAGTTGCACCCCTCAGTTGCACCCCCCAGTTGCACCCCTCAGTTGCACCCCTCAGTTGCAGCCCCCAGTTGCACCCCTCAGTTGCACCCCTCAGTTGCACCCCCCAGTTGCAGCCCCCAGTAGCAACCCTCAGTTGCACCCCCCAGTTGCACCCCTCAGTTGCACCCCTCAGTTGCACCCCTCAGTTGCACCTCTCAGTTGCACCCCCCAGTTGCACCCCTCAGTTGCACCCCTCGGTTGCACCCCTCAGTTGCACCCCTCAGTTGCACCCCTCAGTTGCATCCCTCAGTTGCAACCCTCAGTTGCACCCTCCAGTTGCACCCCTCAGTTGCACCCCTCAGTTGCATTCCTCAGTTGCACCCTTCAGTTGCACCCCTCAGTTGCACCCCTCAGTTGCACCCCTCAGTTGCACCCCTCAGATGCACCCCTCAGTTGCAGCCTCCAGTTGCACCCCTCAGTTGCACCCCTCAGTTGCACGCCTCAGTTGCACCCCTCAGTTGCACCCCTCAGTTGCAGCCCTCAGTTGCACCCCCCAGTTGCACCCCTCAGTTGCACCCCTCAGTTGCACCCCCAAGTTGCACCCCTCAGTTGCACCCCCCAGTTGCACCTCCCAGTTGCACCCCCCAGTTGCACCCCTCAGTTGCACCCCTCAGTTGCACCCCTCAGTTGCACCCCTCAGTTGCACCCCTCAGTTGCACCCCTCCGTTGCACCCCCCAGGTGCACGCCTCAGTTGCACCCCTCAGTTGCACCCCTCAGTTGCACCCTTCAATTGCACCCCTCAGTTGCACCCCCCAGTTGCACCCCTCAGTTGCATCCCTCAGTTGCACCCCCCAGTTGCACCCCTCAGTTGCACCCCCCAGTTGCACCCCCCAGTTGCACCCCTCAGTTGCACCCTTCAGTTGCACCCCTCAGTTGCACCCCTCAGTTGCACCCCTCAGTTGCACCCCTGAGTTGCACCCCCCAGTTGCACCCCTCAGTTGCAGCCCGCAGTTGCACCCCTCAGTTGCACCCCCCAGTTGCACCCCTCAGTTGCACCCCTCAGTTGCACCCCTCAGTTGCACCCCCCCAGTTGCACCCCCCAGTTGCACCCCCAGTTGCACCCCTCAGTTGCACCCATCAGTTGCACCCCCCAGTTGCACCCCTCAGTTGCACCCCTCAGTTGCACCCCTCAGTTGCAGCCCGCAGTTGCACCCCTCAGTTGCACCCCCCAGTTGCACCCCCCAGTTGCACCCCCAGTTGCACCCCTCAGTTGCACCCATCAGTTGCACCCCCCAGTTGCACCCCTCAGTTGCACCCCTCAGTTGCACCCATCAGTTGCAGCCCGCAGTTGCACCCCTCAGTTGCACCCCCCAGTTGCACCCCTCAGTTGCACCCCTCAGTTGCACCCCCCAGTTGCACCCCTCAGTTGCACCCGTCAGTTGCACCCCTCAGTTGCACCCCTCAGTTGCACCCCCCAGTTGCACCCCCCAGTTGCACCCCCAGTTGCACCCCTCAGTTGCACCCCTCCGTTGTACCCCCCAGCTGCACCCCTCAGTTGCACCCCTCAGTTGCATCCCTCAGTTGCACCCCTCAGTTGCACCCCCCAGTTGCACCCCTCAGTTGCACCCCTCAGTTACACCCCTCACTTGCACCCCTCAGTTGCACCCCTCAGTTGCACCCCTCAGTTGCACCCCGCAGTTGCGCCCCTCAGTTGCACCCCTCAGTTGCACCCCTCAGTTGCACCCCTCAGTTGCACCCCTCAGTTGCACCCCTCAGTTGCACCCCCCAGTTGCACCCCTCAGGTGCACCCCCCAGTTGCACCCCTCAGTTGCACCCCTCAGTTGCACCCCTCAGTTGCACCCTTCAGTTGCACCCCTCAGTTGCACCCCCCAGTTGCACCCCTCAGTTGCATCCCTCAGTTGCACCCCCCAGTTGCACCCCTCAGTTGCACCCCCCAGTTGCACCCCCCAGTTGCACCCCTCAGTTGCACCCCTCAGTTGCACCCCTCAGTTGCACCCCTCAGTTGCACCCCCCAGTTGCACCCCTCAGTTGCAGCCCGCAGTTGCACCCCTCAGTTGCACCCCCCAGTTGCACCCCTCAGTTGCACCCCTCAGTTGCACCCCCCAGTTGCACCCCTCAGTTGCACCCCTCAGTTGCACCCCTCAGTTGCACCCCTCAGTTGCACCCCCCAGTTGCACCCCCCAGTTGCACCCCCCAGTTGCACCCCTCAGTTGCACCCCTCAGTTGCACCCCTCAGTTGCACCCCTCAGTTGCACCCCCCAGTTGCACCCCTCAGTTGCAGCCCGCAGTTGCACCCCTCAGTTGCACCCCCCAGTTGCACCCCTCAGTTGCACCCCTCAGTTGCACCCCCCAGTTGCACCCCCCAGTTGCACCCCTCAGTTGCACCCCTCAGTTGTACCCCCCAGTTGCACCCCTCAGTGGCAGCCCGCAGTTGCACCCCTCAGTTGCACCCCCCAGTTGCACCCCTCAGTTGCACCCCTCAGTTGCACCCCTCAGTTGCACCCCTCAGTTGCACCCCCCAGTTGCACCCCCCAGTTGCACCCCCGGTTGCACCCCTCAGTTGCACCCCTCAGTTGTACCCCCCAGTTGCACCCCTCAGTTGCACCCCTCAGTTGCACCCCTCAGTTGCACCCCTCAGTTGCACCCCCCACTTGCACCCCTCAGTTGCACCCCTCAGTTGCACCCCTCAGTTGCACCCCGCAGTTGCGCCCCTCAGTTGCACCCCTCAGTTGCTCCCCTCAGTTGCAGCCCTCAGTTGCAACCCCCAGTTGCACCCGTCAGTTGCACCCCTCAGTTCCACCCCTCAGCTGCAACCCTCAGATGCACCCCTCAGTTGCAGCCCTCAGTTACACCCCTCAGTTGCACCCCTCAGTTGCAACCCTCAGTTGCACCCCCCAGTTGCACCCCTCAGTTGCACCCCTCAGTTGCACCCCCCAGTTGCACCCCTCAGTTGCACCCCTCAGTTGCACCCCCCAGTTCCACCCCTCAGTTGCACCCCTCAGTTGCCACGCCCAGTTGCAGCCCTCAGTTGCACCCCTCAGTTGCACCCCCAAGTCGCACCCCTCAGTTGCACCCCCCAGTTGCACCCCTCAGTTGCACCCCTCAGTTGCACCCCTCAGTTGCACCCCTCAGTTGCACCCCTCAGTTGCACCCCTCAGTTGCACCCCCAAGTTGCACCCCTCAGTTGCACCCCTCAGTTGCACCCCCCAGTTCCACCCCCCAGTTGCAGCCCTCAGTTGCACCCCTCAGATGCACCTCCAGTTGCATCCCTCAGTTGCACCCATCAGTTGCACCCCCAAGTTGCACCCCTCAGTTGCACCCCTCAGTTGCACCCCTCAGTGGCACCCCTCAGTTGCTCCCCCCAGTTGCACCCCTCAGTTGCACCCCTCAGTTGCACCCCCCAGTTACACCCCTCAGTTGCACCACTCATTTGCACCCCTCAGTTGCACCCCTCAGTTGCACCCCCCAGTTGCACCCCTCAGTTGCACCCCTCAGTTGCACCCCCCCGTTGCACCCCTCAGTTGCACCCCTCAGTTGCAGCCCCCAGTTGCACCCCTCAGTTGCACCCCTCAGTTGCACCCCCCAGTGGCACCCCCCAGTAGCACCCCTCAGTTGCACCCCTCAGTTGAACCCCTCAGTTGCACCCCCCAGTTGCACCCCTCAGCTGCACCCCTCAGTTGCACCCCCCAGTTGCACCCCTCAGTTGCACCCCTCAGTTGCACCCCCCAGTTGCACCCCTCAGTTGCACCCCTCAGTTGCAGCCCCCAGTTGCACCCCTCAGTTGCACCCCTCAGTTGCACCCCCCAGTGGCACCCCCCAGTAGCACCCCTCAGTTGCACCCCTCAGTTGCACCCCTCAGTTGCACCCCTCAGTTGCACCCCTCAGTTGCACCCCTCAGTTGCACCCCTCAGTTGCACCCCCCAGTTGCACCCCTCAGGTGCACCCCCCAGTTGCACCCCTCAGTTGCACCCCTCAGTTGCACCCCTCAGTTGCACCCTTCAGTTGCACCCCTCAGTTGCACCCCCCAGTTGCACCCCTCAGTTGCATCCCTCAGTTGCACCCCCCAGTTGCACCCCTCAGTTGCACCCCCCAGTTGCACCCCCCAGTTGCACCCCTCAGTTGCACCCCTCAGTTGCACCCCTCAGTTGCACCCCTCAGTTGCACCCCCCAGTTGCACCCCTCAGTTGCAGCCCGCAGTTGCACCCCTCAGTTGCACCCCCCAGTTGCACCCCTCAGTTGCACCCCTCAGTTGCACCCCCCAGTTGCACCCCTCAGTTGCACCCCTCAGTTGCACCCCTCAGTTGCACCCCTCAGTTGCACCCCCCAGTTGCACCCCCCAGTTGCACCCCCAGTTGCACCCCTCAGTTGCACCCCTCAGTTGTACCCCCCAGTTGCACCCCTCAGTGGCAGCCCGCAGTTGCACCCCTCAGTTGCACCCCCCAGTTGCACCCCTCAGTTGCACCCCTCAGTTGCACCCCTCAGTTGCACCCCTCAGTTGCACCCCCCAGTTGCACCCCCCAGTTGCACCCCCAGTTGCACCCCTCAGTTGCACCCCTCAGTTGTACCCCCCAGTTGCACCCCTCAGTTGCACCCCTCAGTTGCACCCCTCAGTTGCACCCCTCAGTTGCACCCCCCACTTGCACCCCTCAGTTGCACCCCTCAGTTGCACCCCTCAGTTGCACCCCGCAGTTGCGCCCCTCAGTTGCACCCCTCAGTTGCTCCCCTCAGTTGCACCCCTCAGTTGCAACCCCCAGTTGCACCCGTCAGTTGCACCCCTCAGTTCCACCCCTCAGCTGCAACCCTCAGATGCACCCCTCAGTTGCAGCCCTCAGTTACACCCCTCAGTTGCACCCCTCAGTTGCAACCCTCAGTTGCACCCCCCAGTTGCACCCCTCAGTTGCACCCCTCAGTTGCACCCCCCAGTTGCACCCCTCAGTTGCACCCCTCAGTTGCACCCCCCAGTTCCACCCCTCAGTTGCACCCCTCAGTTGCCACGCCCAGTTGCAGCCCTCAGTTGCACCCCTCAGTTGCACCCCCAAGTCGCACCCCTCAGTTGCACCCCCCAGTTGCACCCCTCAGTTGCACCCCTCAGTTGCACCCCTCAGTTGCACCCCTCAGTTGCACCCCTCAGTTGCACCCCTCAGTTGCACCCCCAAGTTGCACCCCTCAGTTGCACCCCTCAGTTGCACCCCCCAGTTCCACCCCCCAGTTGCAGCCCTCAGTTGCACCCCTCAGATGCACCTCCAGTTGCATCCCTCAGTTGCACCCATCAGTTGCACCCCCAAGTTGCACCCCTCAGTTGCACCCCTCAGTTGCACCCCTCAGTGGCACCCCTCAGTTGCTCCCCCCAGTTGCACCCCTCAGTTGCACCCCTCAGTTGCACCCCCCAGTTACACCCCTCAGTTGCACCACTCATTTGCACCCCTCAGTTGCACCCCTCAGTTGCACCCCCCAGTTGCACCCCTCAGTTGCACCCCTCAGTTGCACCCCCCCGTTGCACCCCTCAGTTGCACCCCTCAGTTGCAGCCCCCAGTTGCACCCCTCAGTTGCACCCCTCAGTTGCACCCCCCAGTGGCACCCCCCAGTAGCACCCCTCAGTTGCACCCCTCAGTTGAACCCCTCAGTTGCACCCCCCAGTTGCACCCCTCAGCTGCACCCCTCAGTTGCACCCCCCAGTTGCACCCCTCAGTTGCACCCCTCAGTTGCACCCCCCAGTTGCACCCCTCAGTTGCACCCCTCAGTTGCAGCCCCCAGTTGCACCCCTCAGTTGCACCCCTCAGTTGCACCCCCCAGTGGCACCCCCCAGTAGCACCCCTCAGTTGCACCCCCCAGTTGCACCCCTCAGTTGCACCCCTCAGTTGCACCCCTCAGTTGCACCCCTCAGTTGCACCCCCCAGTTGCACCCCTCAGTTGCACCCCTCAGTTGCACCCCTCAGTTGCACCCCTCAGTTGCACCCCTCAGTTGCACCCCTCAGTTGCACCCCTCAGTTGCACCCTCCAGTTGCACCCCTCAGTTGCACCCCTCAGTTGCACTCCTCAGTTGCACCCTTCAGTTGCACCCTCCAGTTGCACCCCTCAGTTGCACCCCTCAGTTGCACGCCTCAGTTGCACCCCTCAGTTGCACCCCTCAGTTGCAGCCCTCAGTTGCACCCCCAACTTGCACCCCTCAGTTGCACCCCTCCATTGCACCCCTCAGTTGCACCCCTCCGTTGCACCCCCCAGTTGCACCCCTCAGTTGCACCCCTCCGTTGCACCCCTCAGTTGCACCCCTCAGTTGCACCCCTCAGTTGCACCCCCCAGTTGCACCCCTCAGTTGCACCCCTCCGTTGCACCCCTCAGTTGCAGCCCTCAGTTGCACCCCCCAGTTGCGCCCCTCAGTTGCACCCCTCCGTTGCACCCCTCAGTTGCACCCCCCAGTTGCACCCCTCAGTTGCACCCCTCCGTTGAACCCCCCAGTTGCACCCCTCAGTTGCACCCCTCAGTTGCACCCCCCAGTTGCACCCCTCAGTTGCACCCCTCAGTTGCACCCCCCAGTTGCACCCCCCAATTGCACCCCCCAGTTGCACCCCTCAGTTGCACCCCTCAGTTGCACCCCTCAGTTGCACCCCTCAGTTGCACCCCCCAGTTGCACCCCTCAGTTGCACCCCCCAGTTGCACCCCTCAGTTGCACCCCTCAGTTGCACCCCTCAGTTGCACCCTTCAGTTGCACCCCTCAGTTGCACCACCCAGTTGCACCCCTCAGTTGCATCCCTCAGTTGCACCCCCCAGTTGCACCCCTCAGTTGCACCCCCCAGTTGCACCCCCCAGTTGCACCCCTCAGTTGCACCCCTCAGTTGCACCCCTCAGTTGCACCCCTCAGTTGCACCCCTCAGTTGCACCCCTCAGTTGCACCCCTCCGTTGCACCCCTCAGTTGCACCCCCCAGTTGCACCCCCCAGTTGCACCCCTCAGTTGCAGCCCGCAGTTGCACCCCTCAGTTGCACCCCCCAGTTGCACCCCTCAGTTGCACCCCTCAGTTGCACCCCCCAGTTGCACCCCTCAGTTGCACCCCTCAGTTGCACCCCTCAGTTGCACCCCTCAGTTGCACCCCTCAGTTGCACCCCCCAGTTGCACCCCTCAGTGGCACCCCCCAGTTGCACTTCTCAGTTGCACCCCCCAGTTGCACCCCTCAGTTGCACCCCTCAGTTGCACCCCTCAGTTGCACCCCTCAGTTGCAGCCCTCAGTTGCATCCCTCAGTTGCACCCCTCAGTTGTACCCCTCAGTTGCACCCCCCTGTGGCACCCCTCAGTTGCACCCCCTAATTGTACCCCTCAGTTGCACCCCTCAGTTGCAACCCTCAGTTGCACCCCTCAGTTGCACCCCTCGGTTGCACCCCTCAGTTGCACCACCCAGTTGCACCCCTCAGTTGAACCCCTCAGTTGCACCCCTCAGTTGCACCCCTCACTGGCACCCCCCAGTTGCACCCCTCAGTTGCACCCCTCAGTTGCACCTCCCAGTTGCACCCCTCAGTTGCACCCCTCATTTGCACCCCCCAGTTGCACCCCTCAGTTGCACCCCTCAGTTGCACCCCTCAGTTGCACCCCTCAGTTGCACCCCTCAGTTGCACCCCTCAGTTGCACCCCCCAGTTGCACCCCTCAGTTGCACCCCTCAGTTGCACCCCCCAGTTGCACCCCCCAGTTGCAGCCCTCAGTTGCACCCCTCAGTTGCACCCCCCAGTTGCACCCCTCAGTTGCACCCATCAGTTGCACCCATCAGTTGCACCCCTCAGTTGCACCCCTCAGTTGCACCCCCCAGTTGCACCCCTCAGTTGCACCCCTCAGTGGCACCCCTCAGTTGCACCCCCCAGTTGCACCCCTCAGTTGCACCCCTCAGTTGCACCCCTCAGTTACACCCCTCAGTTGCACCCCTCATTTGCACCCCCCAGTTGCACCCCCCAGTTGCACCCCTCAGTTGCACCCCTCAGTTGCACCCCTCAGGTGCACCCCCCAGTTGCACCCCTCAGTTGCACCCCTCAGTTGCACCCCTCAGTTGCACCCCCCAGTTGCACCCCTCAGTTGTACCCCTCAGTTGCACCCCTCAGTTGCACCCCCCAGTTGCACACCTCAGTTGCACCCCTCAGTTGCACCCCTCAGTTGCACCCCCCAGTTGCACCCCTCAGTTGCACCCCTCAGTCGCACCCCTCAGTTGCACCCCTCAGTTGCACCCCTCAGTTGCACCCCCCAGTTGCAGCCCTCAGCTGCACCCCCCAGTTGCACCCCCCAGTTGCACCCCTCGGTTGCACCCCTCAGTTGCACCCCCCTGTTGCACCCCTCAGTTGCACCCCTCAGTTGCAGCCCCGAGTTGCACCCCCCCATCGCACCCCTCAGTTGCACCCCTCAGTTGCACCCCCCAGTTGCACCCCTCAGTTGCACCCCTCAGTTGCACCCCCCAGTTGCACCCCTCAGTTGCACCCCTCAGTTGCACCCCTCAGTTGCACCCCTCAGTTGCACCCCCCAGTTGCACCCCTCAGTTGCACCCCTCAGTTGCACCCCTCAGTTGCACCCCCCGGTTGCACCCCTCAGTTGCACCCCTCAGTTGCACCCCCCAGTTGCACCCCTCAGTTGCACCCCTCAGTTGCACCCCCCAGTTGCACCCCTCAGTTGCACCCCTCAGTTGCACCCCTTAGTTGCACCCCTCAGTTGCACCCCTCAGTTGCACCCCTCAGTTGCACCCCTCAGTTGCACCCCTCAGTTGCAGCCCTCAGTTGCACCCCTCAGTTGCACACCCCAGTTGCATCCCTCAGTTGCACCCCTCAGTTGCACCCCCCAGTTGCACCCCTCAGTTGCACCCCTCAGTTGCACCCCCCAGTTGCACCCCCCAGTTGCGACCCAAGTTGCACCCCTCAGTTGCAACCCTCATTTGCACCCCCCAGTTGCACCCCTCAGATGCACCCCTCAGTTGCACCCCCCAGTTGCACCCCTCAGTTGCACCTCCCAGTTGCACCCCTCAGTTGCACCCCTCAGTTGCACCCCTCAGTTGCATCCCTCAGTTGCACCCCTCAGTTGTACCCCTCAGTTGCACCCCCCTGTGGCACCCCTCAGTTGCACCCCTCAGTTGCACCCCTCAGTTGCACCCCTCAGTTGCGACCCTCAGTTGCACCCCTCAGTTGCACCCCCCAGTTGCACCCCTCAGTTGCACCCCTCAGTTGCACCACCCAGTTGCACCCCCCAGTTGCACCCCTCAGTTGCACCCCCCAGTTGCACCCCTCAGTTGCACCCCCCAGTTGCACCCCTCAGCTGCACCCCCCAGTTGCACCCCTCAGTTGCACCCCTCAGTTGCACCCCTCAGTTGCACCCCTCCGTTGCACCCCTCAGTTGCACCCCCCAGTTGCACCCCCCAGTTGCACCCCTTAGTTGCAGCCCGCAGTTGCACCCCTCAGTTGCACCCCCCAGTTGCACCCCTCAGTTGCACCCCTCAGTTGCACCCCCCAGTTGCACCCCTCAGTTGCACCCCTCAGTTGCACCCCTCAGTTGCACCCCTCAGTTGCACCCCCCAGTTGCACCCCCCAGTTGCACCCCCAGTTGCACCCCTCAGTTGCACCCCTCAGTTGCACCCCCCAGTTGCACCCCTCAGATGCACCCCTCAGTTGCACCCCCCAGTTGCACCCCTCAGTTGCACCCCCCAGTTGCACCCCTCAGTTGCACCGCTCAGTTGCATCCCTCAGTTGCACCCCTCAGTTGTACCCCTCAGTTGCACCCCCCTGTGGCACCCCTCAGTTGCACCCCCCAATTGCACCCCTCAGTTGCACCCCTCAGTTGCACCCCTCAGTTGCACCCCTCAGTTGCACCCCTCAGTTGCACCCCTCACTGGCACCCCCCAGTTGCACCCCTCAGTTGCACCCCCCAGTTGCACCCCTCAGTTGCACCCCCCAGTTGCACCCCTCAGTTGCACCTGTCAGTTGCACCCCTCAGTTGCACCCCCCAGTTGCACCCCTCAGTTACACCCCTCAGTTGCACCCCCTAGTTGCACCCCTCAGTTGTACCCCTCAGTTGCACCCCTCGGTTGCACCCCTCAGTTGCAGCCCCCAGTTGCACCCCTCAGTTGCACCTGTCAGTTGCACCCCTCAGTTGCACCCCCCAGTTGCACCCCTCAGTTGCACCCCTCAGTTGCACCCCCCAGTTGCACCCCTCAGTTGCACCCCTCAGTGGCACCCCTCAGTTGCACCCCCCAGATGCACCCCTCAGTTGCACCCCTCAGTTGCACCCCTCAGTTACACCCCTCAGTTGCACCCCTCATTTGCACCCCCCAGTTGCACCCCTCAGTTGCACCCCTCAGTTGCACCCCTCAGTTACACCCCTCAGTTGCACCCCTCATTTGCACCCCCCAGTTGCACCCCTCAGTTGCACCCCTCAGTTGCACCCCTCAGTTGCACCCCTCAGTTGCACCCCTCAGTTGCACCCCTCAGTTGCACCCCTCAGTTGCACCCCTCAGTTACACCCCTCAGTTGCACCCCTCATTTGCACGCCCCAGTTGCACCCCTCAGTTGCACCCCTCAGTTGCACCCCTCAGTTACACCCCTCAGTTGCACCCCTCATTTGCACCCCCCAGTTGCACCCCTCAGTTACACCCCTCGGTTGCACCCCTCAGTTGCACCCCCCAGTTGCACCCCTCAGTTGCACCCCTCAGTTGCACCCCTCAGTTGCACCCCCCAGTTGCACCCCTCAGTTGCACCCCTCAGTTGCACCGCTCAGTTACACCCCTCAGTTGCACCCCTCATTTGCTCCCCCCAGTTGCACGCCCCAGTTGCACCCCTCAGTTGCACCCCTCAGTTGCACCCCTCAGTTGCACCCCCCAGTTGCACCCCTCAGTTGCACCCCTCAGTTGCACCCCCCAGTTGCACCCCCCAGTTGCACCCCTCAGTTGCAGCCCGCAGTTGCACCCCTCAGTTGCACCCCCCAGTTGCACCCCTCAGTTGCACCCCTCAGTTGCACCCCTCAGTTGCACCCCTCAGTTGCACCCCTCAGTTGCACCCCTCAGTTGCACCCCCCAGTTGCACCCCCCAGTTGCACCCCCAGTTGCACCCCTCAGTTGCACCCCTCAGTTGCACCCCCCAGTTGCACCCCTCAGATGCACCCCTCAGTTGCACCCCCCAGTTGCACCCCTCAGTTGCACCCCCCAGTTGCACCCCTCAGTTGCACCCCTCAGTTGCACCCCTCAGTTGCACCCCTCAGTTGCACCCCTCAGTTGCATCCCTCAGTTGCACCCCTCAGTTGTACCCCTCAGTTGCAACCCCCTGTGGCACCCCTCAGTTGCACCCCCCAATTGCACCCCTCAGTTGCACCCCTCAGTTGCACCCCTCAGTTGCACCCCTCAGTTGCACCCCTCAGTTGCACCCCTCAGTTGCACCCCTCACTGGCACCCCCCAGTTGCACCCCTCAGTTGCACCCCCCAGTTGCACCCCTCAGTTGCAGCCCCCAGTTGCACCCCTCAGTTGCACCCCTCATTTGCACCCCCCAGTTGCACCCCTCAGTTGCACCCCTCAGTTGCACCTGTCAGGTGCACCCCTCAGTTGCACCCCCCAGTTGCACCCCTCAGTTGCACCCCCCAGTTGCACCCCTCAGTTGCACCCCTCATTTGCACCCCCCAGTTGCACCCCTCAGTTGCACCCCTCAGTTGCACCCCTCAGTTGCACCCCTCAGTTGCACCCCCCAGTTGCACCCCTCAGTTGCACCCCTCAGTTGCACCCCCTAGTTGCACCCCTCAGTTGCACCCCTCAGTTGCACCCCTCGGTTGCACCCCTCAGTTGCAGCCCCCAGTTGCACCCCTCAGTTGCACCTGTCAGTTGCACCCCTCAGATGCACCCCCCAGTTGCACCCCTCAGTTGCACCCCTCAGTTGCACCCCCCAGTTGCACCCCTCAGTTGCACCCTTCAGTGGCACCCCTCAGTTGCACCCCCCAGTTGCACCCCTCAGTTGCACCCCTCAGTTGCACCCCTCAGTTACACCCCTCAGTTGCACCCCTCATTTGCACCCCCCAGTTGCACCCCCCAGTTGCACCCCTCAGTTGCACCCCTCAGTTGCACCCCTCAGTTGCACCCCCCAGTTGCACCCCTCAGTTGCACCCCTCAGTTGCACCCCTCAGTTGCACCCCCCAGTTGCACCCCTCAGTTGCACCCCTCAGTTGCACCCCTCAGTTGCACCCCCCAGTTGCACACCTCAGTTGCACCCCTCAGTTGCACCCCTCAGTTGCACCCCTCAGTTGCACCCCCCAGTTGCACCCCTCAGTTGCACCCCTCAGTTGCACCCCTCAGTTGCACCCCTCAGTTGCACCCCTCAGTTGCACCCGCCAGTTGCACCCCTCAGCTGCACCCCCCAGTTGCACCCCCCAGTTGCACCCCTCAGTTGCACCCCTCAGTTGCACCCCCCAGTTGCACCCCTCAGTTGCACCCCTCAGTTGCACCCCCCAGTTGCACCCCTCAGTTGCACCCCTCAGTTGCAGCCCCCAGTTGCACCCCCCCATCGCACCCCTCAGTTGCACCCCTCAGTTGCACCCCTCAGTTGCACCCCTCAGTTGCACCCCTCAGTTGCACCCCTCAGTTGCACCCCTCAGTTGCACCCCTCAGTTGCACCCCCCAGTTGCACCCCTCAGTTGCACCCGTCAGTGACACCCCCCAGTTGCACCCCCCGGTTGCACCCCTCAGTTGCACCCCTCAGTTGCACCCCCCAGTTGCACCCCTCAGTTGCACCCCTCAGTTGCACCCCCCAGTTGCACCCCTCAGTTGCACCCCTCAGTTGCACCCCTTAGTTGCACCCCTCAGTTGCACCCCTCAGTTGCACCCCTCAGTTGCACCCCTCAGTTGCACCCCTCAGTTGCAGCCCTCAGTTGCACCCCTCAGTTGCACACCCCAGTTGCACCCCTCAGTTGCACCCCTCAGTTGCACCCCCCAGTTGCACCCCTCAGTTGCACCCCTCAGTTGCAGCCCTCAGTTGCACCCCTCAGTTGCACCCCCCAGTTGCACCCCCCCGTTGCGACCCAAGTTGCACCCCTCAGTTGCAACCCTCAGTTGCACCCCCCAGTTGCACCCGTCAGATGCACCCCTCAGTTGCACCCCCCAGTTGCACCCCTCAGTTGCACCTCCCAGTCGCACCCCTCAGTTGCACCCCTCAGTTGCACCCCTCAGTTGCACCCCTCAGTTGCACCCCTCAGTTGCATCCCTCAGTTGCACCCCTCAGTTGTACCCCTCAGTTGCACCCCCCTGTGGCACCTCTCAGTTGCACCCCTCAGTTGCACCCCTCAGTTGCACCCCTCAGTTGCGACCCTCAGTTGCACCCCTCAGTTGCACCCCCCAGTTGCACCCCTCAGTTGCAACCCCTCAGTTGCACCACCCAGTTGCACCCCCCAGTTGCACCCCTCAGTTGCAGCCCCCAGTTGCACCCCTCAGTTGCACCCCCCAGTTGCACCCCTCAGTTGCACCCCCCAGTTGCACCCCTCAGTTGCACCCCCCAGTTGCACCCCTCAGTTGCACCCCTCAGTTGCACCCCTCAGTTGCACCCCTCAGTTGCACCCCTCAGTTGCACCCCTCAGTTGCACCCCTCAGTTGCACCCTTCAGTTGCACCCCCCAGTTGCACCCCTCAGTTGCACCCCTCAGTTGCACCCCTCAGTTGCACCCCCCAGTTGCACCCCCCAGTTGCACCCCCCAGTTGCACCCCCCAGTTGCACCCCTCAGTTGCACCCCCCAGTTGCACCCCTCAGTTGCACCCCTCAGTTGCACCCCCCAGTTGCACCCCTCAGTTGCACCCCTCAGTTGCACCCCTCAGTTGCACCCCTCAGTTGCACCCCTCAGTTGCACCCCTCAGTTGCACCCCTCAGTTGCAGCCCTCAGTTGCACCCCTCAGTTGCACCCCCCAGTTGCACCCCTCAGTTGCACCCCTCAGTTGCGGCCCCCAGTTGCACCCCTCAGTTGCACCCCTCAGTTGCACCCCTCATTTGCACCCCTCAGTTGCACCCCCCAGTTGCACCCTCCAGTTGCAACCCAAATTGCAACCCTCAGTTGCAACCCTCATTTGCACCCCCCAGTTGAACCCTTCAGTTGCACCCCTCAGTTGCACCCCCTAGTTGCACCCCCCAGTTGCACCCCTCAGTTGCACCCCCCAGTTGCACCCCTCAGTTGCACCCCCCAGTTGCACCCCTCAGTTGCACCCCTCAGTTGCACCCCTCAGTTGCACCCCTCAGTTGCACCCCTCAGTTGCATCCCTCAGTTGCACCCCTCAGTTGTACCCCTCAGTTGCACCCCCCTGTGGCACCCCTCAGTTGCACCCCTCAGTTGCACCCCTCAGTTGCACCCCTCAGTTGCGACCCTCAGTTGCACCCCTCAGTTGCACCCCCCAGTTGCACCCCTCAGTTGCACCCCTCAGTTGCACCACCCAGTTGCACCCCTCAGTTGCACCCCTCAGTTGCACCCCTCACTGGCACCCCCCAGTTGCACCCCTCAGTTGCACTCCTCAGTTGCATCCCCAAGTTGCACCCCTCAGTTGCACCCCTCAGTTGCACCCCTCAGTTGCTCCCCTCATTTGCACCCCCCAGTTGCACCCCTCAGTTGCACCCCTCAGTTGCACCCCCCAGTTGCAACCCTCAGTTGCACCCCTCAGTTGCACCCCTCAGTTGCACCCCTCAGTTGCACCCCTCAGTTGCACCCCTCAGTTGCACCCCCCAGTTGGACCCCTCAGTTGCACCCCCCAGTTGCACCCCTCAGTTGCAACCCTCAGTTGCACCCCTCAGTTGCACCCCTCAGTTGCACCCGTCAGTTGCACCCCCCAGTTGCACCCCTCAGTTGCACCCCTCAGTTGCACCCCTCAGTTGCACCCCTCAGTTGCACCCCTCAGTTGCACCCCTCGGTTGCACCCCTCAGTTGCACCCCTCAGTTGCACCTGTCAGTTGCACCCCTCAGTTGCACCCCCCAGTTGCACCCCTCAGTTGCAGCCCTCAGTCGCACCCCTCAGTTGCACCCCTCAGTTGCACCCCTCAGTTGCACCCCTCAGTTGCACCCCTCAGTTGCACCCCTCAGTTGCACTCCCCAGTTGCACCCCTCAGTTGCACCCCTCAGTTGCACCCCTCAGTTGCACCCCTCAGTTGCACCCCCCAGTTGCACCCCTCAGTTGCACCCCTCAGTTGCACCCCCCAGTTGCACCCCTCAGTTGCACCCCTCAGTTGCACCCCTCAGTTGCACCCCTCAGTTGCACCCCCCAGTTGCACCCCCCAGTTGCACCCCTCAGTTGCACCCCTCAGTTGCACCCCTCAGTTGCACCCCCCAGTTGCACCCCTCAGTTGCACCCCTCAGTTGCACCCCCCAGTTACACCCCCCAGTTGCACCCCTCAGTTGCACCCCTCAGTTGCACCCCCCAGTTGCACCCCTCAGTTGCACCCCTCAGTTGCACCCCTCAGTTGCACCCCTCAGTTGCACCCCCCAGTTGCACCCCTCAGTTGCACCCCTCAGTTGCACCCCTCAGTTGCATCCCTCAGTTGCACCCCTCAGTTGTACCCCTCAGTTGCACCCTCCTGTGTCACCCCTCAGTTGCACCCCTCAGTTGCACCCCTCAGTTGCACCCCTCAGTTGCGACCCTCAGTTGCACCCCTCAGTTGCACCCCCCAGTTGCACCCCTCAGTTGCACCCCCGAGTTGCACCCCTCAGTTGCACCCCTCAGTTGCAGCCCTCAGTTGCACCCCTCGGTTGCACACCCCAGTTGCACCCCTCAGTTGCACCCCTCAGTTGCACCCCCCAGTTGCACCCCTCAGTTGCACCCCTCAGTTGCAGCCCTCAGTTGCACCCCTCAGTTGCACCCCCCAGTTGCACCCCCCAGTTGCAACCCAAGTTGCACCCCTCAGTTGCAACCCTCATTTGCACCCCCCAGTTGCACCCCTCAGATGCACCCCTCAGTTGCACCCCCCAGTTGGACCCCTCAGTTGCACCTCCCAGTTGCACCCCTCAGTTGCACCCCTCAGTTGCACCCCTCAGTTGCACCCCTCAGTTGCACCCCTCAGTTGCATCCCTCAGTTGCACCCCTCAGTTGTACCCCTCAGTTGCACCCCCCTGTGGCACCCCTCAGTTGCACCCCTCAGTTGCACCCCTCAGTTGCACCCCTCAGTTGCGACCCTCAGTTGCACCCCTCAGTTGCACCCCCCACTTGCACCCCTCAGTTGCATCCCTCAGTTGCACCACCCAGGTGCACCCCCCAGTTGCACCCCTCAGTTGCAGCCCCCAGTTGCACCCCTCAGTTGCACCCCCCAGTTGCACCCCTCAGTTGCACCCCCCAGTTGCACCCCTCAGTTGCACCCCCCAGTTGCACCACTCAGTTGCACCCCTCAGTTGCACCCCTCAGTTGCACCCCCCAGTTGCACCCCTCAGTTGCACCCCTCAGTTGCACCCCTCAGTTGCACCCCCCAGTTGCACCCCCCAGTTGCACCCCCCAGTTGCACCCCCCAGTTGCACCCCTCAGTTGCACCCCCCAGTTGCACCCCTCAGTTGCACCCCTCAGTTGCACCCCCCAGTTGCACCCCTCAGTTGCACCCCTCAGTTGCACCCCTCAGTTGCACCCCTCAGTTGCACCCCTCAGTTGCACCCCTCAGTTGCACCCCTCAGTTGCACCCCTCAGTTGCAGCCCTCAGTTGCACCCCTCAGTTGCACCCCCCAGTTGCACCCCTCAGTTGCACCCCTCAGTTGCACCCCCCAGTTGCACCCCTCAGTTGCACCCCTCAGTTGCACCCCTCATTTGCACCCCTCAGTTGCACCCCCCAGTTGCACCCCCCAGTTGCAACCCAAGTTGCAACCCTCAGTTGCAACCCTCATTTGCACCCCCCAGTTGAACCCTTCAGTTGCACCCCTCAGTTGCACCCCCTAGTTGCACCCCCCAGTTGCACCCCTCAGTTGCACCCCCCAGTTGCACCCCTCAGTTGCATCCCCCAGTTGCACCCCTCAGTTGCACCCCTCAGTTGCACCCCTCAGTTGCACCCCTCAGTTGCACCCCTCAGTTGCATCCCTCAGTTGCACCCCTCAGTTGTACCCCTCAGTTGCACCCCCCTGTGATACCCCTCAGTTGCACCCCTCAGTTGCACCCCTCAGTTGCACCCCTCAGTTGCGACCCTCAGTTGCACCCCTCAGTTGCACCCCCCAGTTGCACCCCTCAGTTGCACCACTCAGTTGCACCACCCAGTTGCACCCCTCAGTTGCACCCCTCAGTTGCACCCCTCACTGGCACCCCCCAGTTGCACCCCTCAGTTGCACCCCTCAGTTCCACCCCCCAGTTGCACCCCTCAGTTGCACCCCCCAGTTGCACCCCTCAGTTGCACCCCTCATTTGCACCCCCCAGTTGCACCCCTCAGTTGCACCCCTCAGTTGCACCCCCCAGTTGCACCCCTCAGTTGCACCCCTCAGTTGCACCCCTCAGTTGCACCCCTCAGTTGCACCCCTCAGTTGCACCCCTCAGTTGCACCCCCCAGTTGGACCCCTCAGTTGCACCCCCCAGTTGCACCCCTCAGTTGCACCCCTCAGTTGCACCCCCCAGTTGCACCCCTCAGTTGCAACCCTCAGTTGCACCCCTCAGTTGCACCCCTCAGTTGCACCCGTCAGTTGCACCCCCCAGTTGCACCCCTCAGTTGCACCCCTCAGTTGCACCCCCTAGTTGCACCCCTCAGTTGCACCCCTCAGTTGCACCCCTCGGTTGCACCCCTCGGTTGCACCCCTCAGTTGCACCCCTCAGTTGCACCCCTCAGTTGCACCCCCCAGTTGCACCCTTCAGTTGCACCCCCCAGTTGCACCCCTCAGTTGCAGCCCCCAGTTGCACCCCTCAGTTGCACCTGTCAGTTGCACCCCTCAGTTGCACCCCTCAGTTGCACCCCTCAGTTGCAGCCCTCAGTCGCACCCCTCAGTTGCACCCCTCAGTTGCACCCCTCAGTTGCACCCCTCAGTTGCACCCCTCAGTTGCACCCCTCAGTTGCACCCCTCAGTTGCACCCCTCAGTTGCACCCCTCAGTTGCACCCCCCAGTTGCACCCCCCAGTTGCACCCCCCAGTTGCACCCCTCATTTGCACCCCCCAGTTGCACCCCTCAGTTGCACCCCTCAGTTGCACCCCCCAGTTGCACCCCTCAGTTGCACCCCTCAGTTGCACCCCTCAGTTGCACCCCTCAGTTGCACCCCTTAGTTGCACCCCTAAGTTGCACCCCTCAGTTGCACCCCTCAGTTGCAGCCCTCAGTTGCACCCCTCAGTTGCACCCCCCAGTTGCACCCCTCAGTTGCACCCCTCAGTTGCACCCCCCAGTTGCACCCCTCAGTTGCACCCCTCAGTTGCACCCCTCATTTGCACCCCTCAGTTGCACCCCCCAGTTGCACCCCCCAGTTGCAACCCAAGTTGCAACCCTCAGTTGCAACCCTCATTTGCACCCCCCAGTTGAACCCTTCAGTTGCACCCCTCAGTTGCACCCCCTAGTTGCACCCCCCAGTTGCACCCCTCAGTTGCACCCCCCAGTTGCACCCCTCAGTTGCACCCCCCAGTTGCACCCCTCAGTTGCACCCCTCAGTTGCACCCCTCAGTTGCACCCCTCAGTTGCACCCCTCAGTTGCATCCCTCAGTTGCACCCCTCAGTTGTACCCCTCAGTTGCACCCCCCTGTGGCACCCCTCAGTTGCACCCCTCAGTTGCACCCCTCAGTTGCACCCCTCAGTTGCGACCCTCAGTTGCACCCCTCAGTTGCACCCCCCAGTTGCACCCCTCAGTTGCACCACTCAGTTGCACCACCCAGTTGCACCCCTCAGTTGCACCCCTTAGTTGCACCCCTCACTGGCACCCCCCAGTTGCACCCCTCAGTTGCAACCCTCAGTTGCACCCCCCAGTTGCACCCCTCAGTTGCACTCCTCAGTTGCACCCTCCAGTTGCACCCCTCAGTTGCACCCCCCAGTTGCACCCCTCAGTTGCACCCCTCATTTGCACCCCCCAGTTGCACCCCTCAGTTGCACCTCTCAGTTGCACCCCCCAGTTGCACCCCTCAGTTGCACCCCTCAGTTGCACCCCTCAGTTGCACCCCTCAGTTGCAACCCTCAGTTGCACCCCTCAGTTGCACCCCCCAGTTGGACCCCTCAGTTGCAGCCCCCAGTTGCACCCCTCAGTTGCACCCCCCAGTTGCACCCCCCAGTTGCACCCCCCAGTTGCAACCCTCAGTTGCACCCCTCAGTTGCACCCCTCAGTTGCACCCGTCAGTTGCACCCCCCAGTTGCACCCCTCAGTTGAACCCCTCAGTTGCACCCCCTAGTTGCACCCCTCAGTTGCACCCCTCAGTTGCAACCCTCAGTTGCACCCCTCAGTTGCAGCCCCCAGTTGCACCCCTCAGTTGCACCTGTCAGTTGCACCCCTCAGTTGCACCCCTCAGTTGCACCCCTCAGTTGCAGCCCTCAGTCGCACCCCTCAGTTGCACCCCTCAGTTGCACCCCTCAGTTGCACCCCTCAGTTGCACCCCTCAGTTGCACCCCTCAGTTGCACCCCCCAGTTGCACCCCTCAGTTGCACCCCTCAGTTGCACCCCTCAGTTGCACCCCTCAGTTGCACCCCCCAGTTGCACCCCTCAGTTGCACCCCTCAGTTGCACCCCCCAGTTGCATCCCTCAGTTGCACCCCTCAGTTGCACCCCTCAGTTGCACCCCTCAGTTGCACCCCCCAGTTGCACCCCCCAGTTGCACCCCTCAGTTGCACCCCTCAGTTGCACCCCCCAGTTGCACCCCTCACTTGCACCCCTCAGTTGCACCCCTCAGTTGCACCCCCCAGTTGCACCCCTCAGTTGCACCCCTCAGTTGCACCCCTCAGTTGCACCCCTCAGTTGCACCCCGCAGTTGCACCCCCCAGTTGCACCCCTCAGTTGCACCCCCCAGTTGCACCCCTCAGTTGCACCCCTCAGTTGCACCCCTCAGTTGCACCCCCCAGTTGCACCCCTCAGTTGCACCCCTCAGTTGCACCCCCCAGTTGCACCCCTCAGTTGCACCCCTCAGTTGCACCCCTCAGTTGCACCCCTCAGTTGCACCCCTCAGTTGCACCCCTGAGTTGCACCCCTCAGTTGCACCCCTCAGTTGCACCCCCCAGTTGTACCCCTCAGTTGCACCCCTCAGTTGCACCCCCCAGTTGCACCCCTCAGTTGCACCCCTCAGTTGCACCCCTCAGTTGCACCCCTCAGTTGCAACCCCCAGTTGCACCCCCCAGTTGCAACCCAAGTTGCAACCCTCAGTTGCAACCCTCATTTGCACCAACCAGTTGAACCCTTCAGTTGCACCCCTCAGTTGCACCCCCTAGTTGCACCCCCCAGTTGCACCCCTCAGTTGCACCCCCCAGTTGCACCCCTCAGTTGCACCCCCCAGTTGCACCCCTCAGTTGCACCCCTCAGTTGCACCCCTCAGTTGCACCCCTCAGTTGCACCCCTCAGTTGCACCCCTCAGTTGCACCCCTCAGTTGTACCCCTCAGTTGCACCCCCCTGTGGCACCCCTCAGTTGCACCCCTCAGTTGCACCCCTCAGTTGCACCCCTCAGTTGCGACCCTCAGTTGCACCCCTCAGTTGCACCCCCCAGTTGCACCCCTCAGTTGCACCCCTCAGTTGCACCACCCAGTTGCACCCCTCAGTTGCACCCCTCAGTTGCACCCCTCACTGGCACCCCCCAGTTGCACCCCTCAGTTGCACTCCTCAGTTGCACCCCCCAGTTGCACCCCTCAGTTGCACCCCTCAGTTGCACCCCTCAGTTGCACCCCTTAGTTGCACCCCTCAGTTGCACCCCTCAGTTGCACCCCTCAGTTGCAGCCCTCAGTTGCAGCCCTCAGTTGCACCCCCCAGTTGCACCCCTCAGTTGCACCCCTCAGTTGCACCCCTCATTTGCACCCCTCAGTTGCACCCCCCAGTTGCACCCCCCAGTTGCAACCCCAGTTGCACCCCTCAGTTGCAACCCTCATTTGCACCCCCCAGTTGAACCCTTCAGTTGCACCCCTCAGTTGCACCCCCTAGTTGCACCCCCCAGTTGCACCCCTCAGTTGCACCCCCCAGTTGCACCCCTCAGTTGCACCCCCCAGTTGCACCCCTCAGTTGCACCCCTCAGTTGCACCCCTCAGTTGCACCCCCCAGTTGCGCCCCTCAGTTGCACCCCTCAGTTGCACCCCTCAGTTGCACCCCTCAGTTGCACCCCTCAGTTGCACCCCTCAGTTGCACCCCCCAGTTGCACCACTCAGTTGCACCCCTCAGTTGCACCCCCCAGTTGCACCCCTCAGTTGCAACCCTCAGTTGCACCCCTCAGTTGCACCCCCCAGTTGCACCTCTCAGTTGCACCCCTCAGTTGCACCCCTCAGTTGCACCCCTCAGTTGCACCCCCTAGTTGCACCCCTCAGTTGCACCCCTCAGTTGCACCCCTCGGTTGCACCCCTCAGTTGCAGCCCCCAGTTGCACCCCTCAGTTGCACCCCTCAGTTGCAGCCCTCAGTTGCACCCCTCAGTCGCACCCCTCAGTTGCAGCCCTCAGTCGCACCCCTCAGTTGCACCCCTCAGTTGCACCCCTCAGTTGCACCCCTCAGTTGCACCCCTCAGTTGCACCCCTCAGTTGCACCCCCCAGTTGCACCCCTCAGTTGCACCCCTCAGTTGCACCCCTCAGTTGCACCCCTCAGTTGCACCCCCCAGTTGCACCCCCCAGTTGCACCCCTCAGTTGCACCCCCCAGTTGCACCCCTCAGTTGCACCCCTCAGTTGCACCCCTCAGTTGCACCCCTCGGTTGCACCCCTCAGTTGCACCCCCCAGTTGCACCCCCCAGTTGCACCCCTCAGTTGCACCCCTCAGTTGCACCCCCCAGTTGCACCCCTCAGTTGCACCCCTCAGTTGCACCCCTCATTTGCACCCCTCAGTTGCACCCCTCATTTGCACCCCTCAGTTGCACCCCCCAGTTGCACCCCTCAGTTGCACCCCTCGGTTGCAACCCTCAGTTGCACCCCTCGGTTGCAACCCTCAGTTGCAACCCTCATTTGCACCCCCCAGTTGAACCCTTCAGTTGCACCCCTCAGTTGCACCCCCTAGTTGCACCCCTCAGTTGTACCCCTCAGTTGCACCCCCCAGTTGCACCCCTCAGTTGCCCCCCCCAGTTGCACCCCTCAGTTGCACCCCTCAGTTGCACCCCTCAGTTGCACCCCTCAGTTGCACCCCTCAGTTGCATCCCTCAGTTGCACCCCTCAGTTGTACCCCTCAGTTGCACCCCCCTGTGGCACCCCTCAGTTGCACCCCTCAGTTGCACCCCTCAGTTGCACCCCTCAGTTGCGACCCTCAGTTGCACCCCTCAGTTGCACCCCCCAGCTGCACCCCTCAGTTGCATCCCTCAGTTGCACCACCCAGTTGCACCCCTCAGTTGCACCCCTCAGTTGCACCCCTCACTGGCAGCCCCCAGTTGCACACCTCAGTTGCACTCCTCAGTTGCACCCCCCAGTTGCACCCCTCAGTTGCACACCCCAGTTGCACCCCTCAGTTGCACCCCTCATTTGCACCCCCCAGTTGCACCCCTCAGTTGCACCCCTCAGTTGCACCCCCCAGTTGCACCCCTCAGTTGCACCCCTCAGTTGCACCCCTCAGTTGCACCCCTCAGTTGCACCCCTCAGTTGCACCCCTCAGTTGCACCCCCCAGTTAAACCCCTCAGTTGCACCCCCCAGTTGCACCCCTCAGTTGCACCCCTCAGTTGCACCCCTCAGTTGCACCCCTCAGTTGCACCCCTCAGTTGCACCCCTCAGTTGCACCCCTCAGTTGCACCCGTCAGTTGCACCCCCCAGTTGCACCCCTCAGTTGCACCCCTCAGTTGCACCCCCTAGTTGCACCCCTCAGTTGCACCCCTCAGTTGCACCCCTCGGTTGCACCCCTCAGTTGCAGCCCCCAGTTGCACCCCTCAGTTGCACCTGTCAGTTGCACCCCTCAGTTGCACCCCTCAGTTGCACCCCTCAGTTGCAGCCCTCAGTCGCACCCCTCAGTTGCACCCCTCAGTTGCACTCCTCAGTTGCACCCCTCAGTTGCACCCCTCAGTTGCACCCCTCAGTTGCACCCCTCAGTTGCACCCCTCAGTTGCACCCCTCAGTTGCACCCCTCAGTTGCACCACCCAGTTGCACCCCTCAGTTGCACCCCTCAGTTGCACCCCTCAGTTGCACCCCTCAGTTGCACCCCCCAGTTGCACCCCTCAGTTGCACCCCTCAGTTGCACCCCCCAGTTGCACCCCTCAGTTGCACCCCTCAGTTGCACCCCTCAGTTGCACCCCTCAGTTGCACCCCTCAGTTGCACCCCCCAGTTGCACCCCCCAGTTGCACCCCTCAGTTGCACCCCTCAGTTGCACCCCCCAGTTGCACCCCTCAGTTGCACCCCTCAGTTGCACCCCTCAGTTGCACCCCTCAGTTGCACCCCTCAGTTGCTCCCCCCAGTTGCACCCCTCAGTTGCACCCCTCAGTTGCACCCCTCATTTGCACCCCTCAGTTGCACCCCCCAGTTGCACCCCCCAGTTGCAACCGAAGTTGCAACCCTCAGTTGCAACCCTCATTTGCACCCCCCAGTTGAACCCTTCAGTTGCACCCCTCAGTTGCACCCCCTAGCTGCACCCCCCAGTTGCACCCCTCAGTTGCACCCCCCAGTTGCACCCCTCAGTTGCACCCCCCAGTTGCACCCCTCAGTTGCACCCCTCAGTTGCACCCCTCAGTTGCACCCCTCAGTTGCACCCCTCAGTTGCATCCCTCAGTTGCACCCCTCAGTTGTACCCCTCAGTTGCACCCCCCTGTGGCACCCCTCAGTTGCACCCCTCAGTTGCACCCCTCAGTTGCACCCCTCAGTTGCGACCCTCAGTTGCACCCCCCAGTTGCACCCCTCAGTTGCACCACTCAGTTGCACCACCCAGTTGCACCCCTCAGTTGCACCCCTCAGTTGCACCCCTCACTGGCACCCCCCAGTTGCACCCCTCAGTTGCACTCCTCAGTTGCACCCACCAGTTGCACCCCTCAGTTGCACCCCCCAGTTGCACCCCTCAGTTGCACCCCTCATTTGCACCCCCCAGTTGCACCCCTCAGTTGCACCCCTCAGTTGCACCCCCCAGTTGCACCCCTCAGTTGCACCCCTCAGTTGCACCCCTCAGTTGCACCCCTCAGTTGCACCCCCCAGTTGCACCCCTCAGTTGCACCCCTCAGTTGCACCCCTCAGTTGCACCCCTCAGTTGCACTCCTCAGTTGCACCCCCCAGTTGCACCCCTCAGTTGCACCCCCCAGTTGCACCCCTCAGTTGCACCCCTCATTTGCACCCCCCAGTTGCACCCCTCAGTTGCACCCCTCAGTTGCACCCCCCAGTTGCACCCCTCAGTTGCACCCCTCAGTTGCACCCCTCAGTTGCACCCCTCAGTTGCACCCCTCAGTTGCACCCCTCAGTTGCACCCCCCAGTTGCACCACTCAGTTGCACCCCTCAGTTGCACCCCCCAGTTGCACCCCTCAGTTGCAACCCTCAGTTGCACCCCTCAGTTGCACCCCTCAGTTGCACCCGTCAGTTGCACCCCCCAGTTGCACCCCTCAGTTGCACCCCTCAGTTGCACCCCCTAGTTGCACCCCTCAGTTGCACCCCTCAGTTGCACCCCTCGGTTGCACCCCTCAGTTGCAGCCCCCAGTTGCACCCCTCAGTTGCACCTGTCAGTTGCACCCCTCAGTTGCACCCCTCAGTTGCAGCCCTCAGTTGCAGCCCTCAGTCGCACCCCTCAGTTGCACCCCTCAGTTGCACCCCTCAGTTGCACCCCCCAGTTGCACCCCTCAGTTGCAACCCTCAGTTGCACCCCTCAGTTGCACCCCTCAGTTGCACCCGTCAGTTGCACCCCCCAGTTGCACCCCTCAGTTGCACCCCTCAGTTGCACCCCCTAGTTGCACCCCTCAGTTGCACCCCTCAGTTGCACCCCTCGGTTGCACCCCTCAGTTGCAGCCCCCAGTTGCACCCCTCAGTTGCACCTGTCAGTTGCACCCCTCAGTTGCACCCCTCAGTTGCAGCCCTCAGTTGCAGCCCTCAGTCGCACCCCTCAGTTGCACCCCTCAGTTGCACCCCTCAGTTGCACTCCTCAGTTGCACCCCTCAGTTGCACCCCTCAGTTGCACCCCCCAGTTGCACCCCTCAGTTGCACCCCTCAGTTGCACCCCTCAGTTGCACCCCTCAGTTGCACCCCCCAGTTGCACCCCCCAGTTGCACCCCTCAGTTGCACCCCCCAGTTGCACCCCTCAGTTGCACCCCTCAGTTGCACCCCTCAGTTGCACCCCTCAGTTGCACCCCTCAGTTGCACCCCCCAGTTGCACCCCCCAGTTGCACCCCTCAGTTGCACCCCTCAGTTGCACCCCCCAGTTGCACCCCTCAGTTGCACCCCTCAGTTGCACCCCTCATTTGCACCCCTCAGTTGCACCCCTCATTTGCACCCCTCAGTTGCACCCCCCAGTTGCACCCCCCAGTTGCAACCCAAGTTGCAACCCTCAGTTGCAACCCTCATTTGCACCCCCCAGTTGAACCCTTCAGTTGCACCCCTCAGTTGCACCCCCTAGTTGCACCCCTCAGTTGTACCCCTCAGTTGCACCCCCCAGTTGCACCCCTCAGTTGCCCCCCCCAGTTGCACCCCTCAGTTGCACCCCTCAGTTGCACCCCTCAGTTGCACCCCTCAGTTGCACCCCTCAGTTGCATCCCTCAGTTGCACCCCTCAGTTGTACCCCTCAGTTGCACCCCCCTGTGGCACCCCTCAGTTGCACCCCTCAGTTGCACCCCTCAGTTGCACCCCTCAGTTGCGACCCTCAGTTGCACCCCTCAGTTGCACCCCCCAGTTGCACCCCTCAGTTGCACCACTCAGTTGCACCACCCAGTTGCACCCCTCAGTTGCACCCCTCAGTTGCACCCCTCACTGGCAGCCCCCAGTTGCACCCCTCAGTTGCACTCCTCAGTTGCACCCCCCAGTTGCACCCCTCAGTTGCACCCCCCAGTTGCACCCCTCAGTTGCACCCCTCATTTGCACCCCCCAGTTGCACCCCTCAGTTGCACCCCTCAGTTGCACCCCCCAGTTGCACCCCTCAGTTGCACCCCTCAGTTGCACCCCTCAGTTGCACCCCTCAGTTGCACCCCTCAGTTGCACCCCTCAGTTGCACCCCCCAGTTAAACCCCTCAGTTGCACCCCCCAGTTGCACCCCTCAGTTGCACCCCTCAGTTGCACCCCCCAGTTGCACCCCTCAGTTGCAACCCTCAGTTGCACCCCTCAGTTGCACCCCTCAGTTGCACCCGTCAGTTGCACCCCCCAGTTGCACCCCTCAGTTGCACCCCTCAGTTGCACCCCCTAGTTGCACCCCTCAGTTGCACCCCTCAGTTGCACCCCTCGGTTGCACCCCTCAGTTGCAGCCCCCAGTTGCACCCCTCAGTTGCACCTGTCAGTTGCACCCCTCAGTTGCACCCCTCAGTTGCACCCCTCAGTTGCAGCCCTCAGTCGCACCCCTCAGTTGCACCCCTCAGTTGCACCCCTCAGTTGCACCCCTCAGTTGCACCCCTCAGTTGCACCCCTCAGTTGCACCCCTCAGTTGCACCCCTCAGTTGCACCCCTCAGTTGCACCCCTCAGTTGCACCCCTCAATTGCACCCCCCAGTTGCACCCCTCAGTTGCACCCCTCAGTTGCACCCCTCAGTTGCACCCCTCAGTTGCACCCCCCATTTGCACCCCTCAGTTGCACCCCTCAGTTGCACCCCCCAGTTGTACCCCTCAGTTGCACCCCTCAGTTGCATCCCTCAGTTGCACCCCTCAATTGCACCCCTCAGTTGCACCCCCCAGTTGCACCCCCCAGTTGCACCCCTCAGTTGCACCCCTCAGTTGCACCCCCCACTTGCACCCCTCAGTTGCACCCCTCAGTTGCACCCCTCAGCTGCACCCCTCAGTTGCACCCCTCAGTTGCTCCCCCCAGTTGCACCCCTCAGTTGCACCCCTCAGTTGCACCCCTCATTTGCACCCCTCAGTTGCACCCCCCAGTTGCACCCCCCAGTTGCAACCGAAGTTGCAACCCTCAGTTGCAACCCTCATTTGCGGCCCCCAGTTGAACCCTTCAGTTGCACCCCTCAGTTGCACCCCCTAGCTGCACCCCCCAGTTGCACCCCTCAGTTGCACCCCCCAGTTGCACCCCTCAGTTGCACCCCCCAGTTGCACCCCTCAGTTGCACCCCTCAGTTGCACCCCTCAGTTGCACCCCTCAGTTGCACCCCTCAGTTGCATCCCTCAGTTGCACCCCTCAGTTGTACCCCTCAGTTGCACCCCCCTGTGGCACCCCTCAGTTGCACCCCTCAGTTGCACCCCTCAGTTGCACCCCTCAGTTGCGACCCTCAGTTGCACCCCCCAGTTGCACCCCTCAGTTGCACCACTCAGTTGCACCCCTCATTTGCACCCCTCAGTTGCACCCCTCAGTTGCACCCCTCACTGGCACCCCCCAGTTGCACCCCTCAGTTGCACTCCTCAGTTGCAGCCCCCAGTTGCACCCCTCAGTTGCACCCCCCAGTTGCACCCCTCAGTTGCACCCCTCATTTGCACCCCCCAGTTGCACCCCTCAGTTGCACCCCTCAGTTGCACCCCCCAGTTGCACCCCTCAGTTGCACCCCTCAGTTGCACCCCTCAGTTGCACCCCTCAGTTGCACCCCCCAGTTGCACCCCTCAGTTGCACCCCTCAGTTGCACCCCTCAGTTGCACCCCTCAGTTGCACTCCTCAGTTGCACCCCCCAGTTGCACCCCTCAGTTGCACCTCCCAGTTGCACCCCTCAGTTGCACCCCTCATTTGCACCCTCCAGTTGCACCCCTCAGTTGCACCCCCCAGTTGCACCCCTCAGTTGCACCCCTCAGTTGCACCCCTCAGTTGCACCCCTCAGTTGCACCCCTCAGTTGCACCCCTCAGTTGCACCCCCCAGTTGCACCACTCAGTTGCACCCCTCAGTTGCACCCCCCGGTTGCACCCCTCAGTTGCAACCCTCAGTTGCACCCCTCAGTTGCACCCCTCAGTTGCACCCGTCAGTTGCACCCCCCAGTTGCACCCCTCAGTTGCACCCCTCAGTTGCACCCCCTAGTTGCACCCCTCAGTTGCACCCCTCAGTTGCACCCCTCGGTTGCACCCCTCAGTTGCAGCCCCCAGTTGCACCCCTCAGTTGCACCTGTCAGTTGCACCCCTCAGTTGCACCCCTCAGTTGCAGCCCTCAGTTGCAGCCCTCAGTCGCACCCCTCAGTTGCACCCCTCAGTTGCACCCCTCAGTTGCACCCCTCAGTTGCACCCCTCAGTTGCACCCCTCAGTTGCACCCCCCAGTTGCACCCCTCAGTTGCACCCCTCAGTTGCACCCCTCAGTTGCACCCCTCAGTTGCACCCCCCAGTTGCACCCCCCAGTTGCACCCCTGAGTTGCACCCCCCAGTTGCACCCCTCAGTTGCACCCCTCAGTTGCACCCCTCAGTTGCACCCCTCAGTTGCACCCCTCAGTTGCACCCCCCAGTTGCACCCCCCAGTTGCACCCCTCAGTTGCACCCCTCAGTTGCACCCCCCAGTTGCACCCCTCAGTTGCACCCCTCAGTTGCACCCCTCATTTGCACCCCTCAGTTGCACCCCTCATTTGCACCCCTCAGTTGCACCCCCAAGTTGCACCCCCCAGTTGCAACCCAAGTTGCAACCCTCAGTTGCAACCCTCATTTGCACCCCCCAGTTGAACCCTTCAGTTGCACCCCTCAGTTGCACCCCCTAGTTGCACCCCCCAGTTGCACCCCTCAGTTGCACCCCCCAGTTGCACCCCTCAGTTGCCCCCCCCAGTTGCACCCCTCAGTTGCACCCCTCAGTTGCACCCCTCAGTTGCACCCCTCAGTTGCACCCCTCAGTTGCATCCCTCAGTTGCACCCCTCAGTTGTACCCCTCAGTTGCACCCCCCTGTGGCACCCCTCAGTTGCACCCCTCAGTTGCACCCCTCAGTTGCACCCCTCAGTTGCGACCCTCAGTTGCACCCCTCAGTTGCACCCCCCAGTTGCACCCCTCAGTTGCACCACTCAGTTGCACCACCCAGTTGCACCCCTCAGTTGCACCCCTCAGTTGCACCCCTCACTGGCAGCCCCCAGTTGCACCCCTCAGTTGCACTCCTCAGTTGCACCCCCCAGTTGCACCCCTCAGTTGCACCCCCCAGTTGCACCCCTCAGTTGCACCCCTCATTTGCACCCCCCAGTTGCACCCCTCAGTTGCACCCCTCAGTTGCACCCCCCAGTTGCACCCCCCAGTTGCACCCCTCAGTTGCACCCCCCAGTTGCACCCCTCAGTTGCACCCCCCAGTTGCACCCCTCAGTTGCACCCCTCAGTTGCACCCCTCAGTTGCAGCCCTCAGTCGCACCCCTCAGTTGCACCCCTCAGTTGCACCCCTCAGTTGCACCCCTCAGTTGCACCCCCCAGTTGCACCCCTCAGTTGCACCCCTCAGTTGCACCCCTCAGTTGCACCCCTCAGTTGCACCCCCCAGTTGCACCCCTCAGTTGCACCCCCCAGTTGCACCCCTCAGTTGCACCCCTCAGTTGCACCCCTCAGTTGCACCCCTCAGTTGCACCCCTCAGTTGCACCCCTCAGTTGCACCCCTCAGTTGCACCCCTCAGTTGCACCCCTCAGTTGCACCCCCCAGTTGCACCCCTCAGTTGCACCCCTCAGTTGCACCCCCCAGTTGCACCCCCCAGTTGCACCCCTCAGTTGCACCCCTCAGTTGCACCCCCCAGTTGCACCCCTCAGTTGCACCCCTCAGTTGCACCCCTCAGTTGCACCCCTCAGTTACACCCCTCAGTTGCTCCCCCCAGTTGCACCCCTCAGTTGCACCCCTCAGTTGCACCCCTCATTTGCACCCCTCAGTTGCACCCCTCAGTTGCACCCCCCAGTTGCAACCGAAGTTGCAACCCTCAGTTGCAACCCTCATTTGCACCCCCCAGTTGAACCCTTCAGTTGCACCCCTCAGTTGCACCCCCTAGCTGCACCCCCCAGTTGCACCCCTCAGTTGCACCCCCCAGTTGCACCCCTCAGTTGCACCCCCCAGTTGCACCCCTCAGTGGCACCCCTCAGTTGCACCCCTCAGTTGCACCCCTCAGTTGCACCCCTCAGTTGCATCCCTCAGTTGCACCCCTCAGTTGTACCCCTCAGTTGCACCCCCCTGTGGCACCCCTCAGTTGCACCCCTCAGTTGCACCCCTCAGTTGCACCCCTCAGTTGCGACCCTCAGTTGCACCCCTCAGTTGCACCCCCCAGTTGCACCCCTCAGTTGCACCACTCAGTTGCACCACCCAGTTGCACCCCTCAGTTGCACCCCTCAGTTGCACCCCTCACTGGCACCCCCCAGTTGCACCCCTCAGTTGCACTCCTCAGTTGCACCCCCCAGTTGCACCCCTCAGTTGCACCCCCCAGTTGCACCCCTCAGTTGCACCCCTCATTTGCACCCTCCAGTTGCACCCCTCAGTTGCACCCCTCAGTTGCACCCCCCAGTTGCACCCCTCAGTTGCACCCCTCAGTTGCACCCCTCAGTTGCACCCCTCAGTTGCACCCCTCAGTTGCACCCCTCAGTTGCACCCCCCAGTTGGACCCCTCAGTTGCACCCCCCAGTTGCACCCCTCAGTTGCACCCCCCAGTTGCACCCCTCAGTTGCAACCCTCAGTTGCACCCCTCAGTTGCACCCCTCAGTTGCACCCGTCAGTTGCACCCCCCAGTTGCACCCCTCAGTTGCACCCCTCAGTTGCACCCCCTAGTTGCACCCCTCAGTTGCACCCCTCAGTTGCACCCCTCAGTTGCACCCCTCAGTTGCACCCCTCAGTTGCACCCCTCAGTTGCACCTGTCAGTTGCACCCCTCAGTTGCACCCCTCAGTTGCACCCCTCAGTTGCACCCCTCAGTCGCACCCCTCAGTTGCACCCCTCAGTTGCACCCCTCAGTTGCACCCCTCAGTTGCACCCCTCAGTTGCACCCCTCAGTTGCACCCCCCAGTTGCACCCCTCAGTTGCACCCCTCAGTTGCACCCCTCAGTTGCACCCCTCAGTTGCACCCCCCAGTTGCACCCCTCAGTTGCACCCCTCAGTTGCACCCCCCAGTTGCACCCCTCAGTTGCACCCCTCAGTTGCACCCCTCAGTTGCACCCCTCAGTTGCACCCCCCAGTTGCACCCCCCTGTTGCACCCCTCAGTTGCACCCCTCAGTTGCACCCCCCAGTTGCACCCCTCAGTTGCACCCCTCAGTTGCACCCCTCAGTTGCACCCCTCAGTTGCACCCCTCAGTTGCACCCCGCAGTTGCACCCCCCAGTTGCACCCCTCAGTTGCACCCCCCAGTTGCACCCCTCAGTTGCACCCCTCAGTTGCACCCCTCAGTTGCACCCCTCAGTTGCACCCCTCAGTTGCACCCCTCAGTTGCACCCCCCAGTTGCACCCCTCAGTTGCACCCCTCAGTTGCACCCCTCAGTTGCACCCCTCAGTTGCACCCCTCGGTTGCACCCCTCAGTTGCACCCCTCAGTTGCACCCCTCAGTTGCAGCCCTCAGTTGCACCCCTCAGTTGCACCCCCCAGTTGCACCCCTCAGTTGCACCCCTCAGTTGCACCCCCCAGTTGCACCCCTCAGTTGCACCCCTCAGTTGCACCCCTCAGTTGCACCCCTCAGTTGCACCCCCCAGTTGCACCCCCCAGTTGCAACCCAAGTTGCAACCCTCAGTTGCAACCCTCATTTGCACCACCCAGTTGAACCCTTCAGTTGCACCCCTCAGTTGCACCCCCTAGTTGCACCCCCCAGTTGCACCCCTCAGTTGCACCCCCCAGTTGCACCCCTCAGTTGCACCCCTCAGTTGCACCCCTCAGTTGCACCCCTCAGTTGCACCCCTCAGTTGCATCCCTCAGTTGCACCTGTCAGTTGCACCCCTCAGTTGCACCCCTCAGTTGCACCCCTCAGTTGCAGCCCGCAGTCGCACCCCTCAGTTGCACCCCTCAGTTGCACCCCTCAGTTGCACCCCTCAGTCGCACCCCTCAGTTGCACCCCTCAGTTGCACCCCCCAGTTGCACCCCTCAGTTGCACCCCTCAGTTGCACCCCTCAGTTGCACCCCTCAGTTGCACCCCCCAGTTGCACCCCTCAGTTGCACCCCTCAGTTGCACCCCCCAGTTGCACCCCTCAGTTGCACCCCTCAGTTGCACCCCTCAGTTGCACCCCTCAGTTGCACCCCCCAGTTGCACCCCCCTGTTGCACCCCTCAGTTGCACCCCTCAGTTGCACCCCCCAGTTGCACCCCTCAGTTGCACCCCTCAGTTGCACCCCTCAGTTGCACCCCTCAGTTGCACCCCTCAGTTGCACCCCGCAGTTGCACCCCCCAGTTGCACCCCTCAGTTGCACCCCCCAGTTGCACCCCTCAGTTGCACCCCTCAGTTGCACCCCTCAGTTGCACCCCTCAGTTGCACCCCTCAGTTGCACCCCTCAGTTGCACCCCCCAGTTGCACCCCTCAGTTGCACCCCTCAGTTGCACCCCTCAGTTGCACCCCTCAGTTGCACCCCTCAGTTGCACCCCTCAGTTGCACCCCTCAGTTGCAGCCCTCAGTTGCAGCCCTCAGTTGCACCCCTCAGTTGCACCCCCCAGTTGCACCCCTCAGTTGCACCCCTCAGTTGCACCCCCCAGTTGCACCCCTCAGTTGCACCCCTCAGTTGCACCCCTCAGTTGCACCCCTCAGTTGCACCCCCCAGTTGCACACCCCAGTTGCAACCCAAGTTGCAACCCTCAGTTGCAACCCTCATTTGCACCACCCAGTTGAACCCTTCAGTTGCACCCCTCAGTTGCACCCCCTAGTTGCACCCCCCAGTTGCACCCCTCAGTTGCACCCCCCAGTTGCACCCCTCAGTTGCACCCCCCAGTTGCACCCCTCAGTTGCACCCCTCAGTTGCACCCCTCAGTTGCACCCCTCAGTTGCACCCCTCAGTTGCACCCCTCAGTTGCACCCCTCAGTTGCACCCCTCAGTTGCATCCCTCAGTTGCACCTGTCAGTTGCACCCCTCAGTTGCACCCCTCAGTTGCACCCCTCAGTTGCAGCCCTCAGTCGCACCCCTCAGTTGCACCCCTCAGTTGCACCCCTCAGTTGCACCCCTCAGTTGCACCCCTCAGTTGCACCCCTCAGTTGCACCCCCCAGTTGCACCCCTCAGTTGCACCCCTCAGTTGCACCCCTCAGTTGCACCCCTCAGTTGCACCCCTCAGTTGCACCCCCCAGTTGCACCCCCCTGTTGCACCCCTCAGTTGCACCCCTCAGTTGCACCCCCCAGTTGCACCCCTCAGTTGCACCCCTCAGTTGCACCCCTCAGTTGCACCCCTCAGTTGCACCCCTCAGTTGCACCCCGCAGTTGCACCCCCCAGTTGCACCCCTCAGTTGCACCCCCCAGTTGCACCCCTCAGTTGCACCCCTCAGTTGCACCCCTCAGTTGCACCCCTCAGTTGCACCCCTCAGTTGCACCCCTCAGTTGCACCCCCCAGTTGCACCCCTCAGTTGCACCCCTCAGTTGCACCCCTCAGTTGCACCCCTCAGTTGCACCCCTCAGTTGCACCCCTCAGTTGCACCCCTCAGTTGCACCCCCCAGTTGCACCCCTCAGTTGCACCCCTCAGTTGCACCCCTCAGTTGCACCCCTCAGTTGCACCCCCCAGTTGCACCCCCCAGTTGCACCCCTCAGTTGCACCCCCCAGTTGCACCCCTCAGTTGCACCCCTCAGTTGCACCCCTCAGTTGCACCCCTCAGTTGCAACCCTCATTTGCACCACCCAGTTGAACCCTTCAGTTGCACCCCTCAGTTGCACCCCCTAGTTGCACCCCCCAGTTGCACCCCTCAGTTGCACCCCCCAGTTGCACCCCTCAGTTGCACCCCCCAGTTGCACCCCTCAGTTGCACCCCTCAGTTGCACCCCTCAGTTGCACCCCTCAGTTGCACCCCTCAGTTGCATCCCTCAGTTGCACCCCTCAGTTGTACCCCTCAGTTGCACCCCCCTGTGGCACCCCTCAGTTGCACCCCCCAGTTGCACCCCTCAGTTGCACCCCTCAGTTGCGACCCTCAGTTGCACCCCTCAGTTGCACCCCCCAGTTGCACCCCTGAGTTGCACCCCTCAGTTGCACCACCCAGTTGCACCCCTCAGTTGCACCCCTCAGTTGCACCCCTCACTGGCACCCCACAGTTGCACCCCTCAGTTGCACTCCTCGGTTGCACCCCCCAGTTGCACCCCTCAGTTGCACCCCTCATTTGCACCCCCCAGTTGCACCCCTCAGTTGCACCCCTCAGTTGCACCCCTCAGTTGCATCCCTCAGTTGCACCCCTCAGTTGCACCCCTCAGTTGCACCCCTCAGTTGCACCTACCAGTTGCACCCCTCAGTTGCACCCCCCAGTTGAACCCCTCAGTTGCACCCCTCAGTTGCACCCCTCAGTTGCACCCCTCAGTTGCACCCCTCAGTTGCACCCCTCAGTTGCACCCCCCAGTTGCACCCCTCAGTTGCACCCCCGAGTTGCACCCCTCAGTTGCATCCCTCAGTTGCACCCCCCAGTTGCACCCCTCAGTTGCAACCCTCAGTTGCACCCCTCAGTTGCACCCCTCAGTTGCACCCGTCAATTGCACCCCCCAGTTGCACCGGTCAGTTGCACCCCTCAGTTGCACCCCCTAGTTGCACCCCTCAGTTGCACCCCTCAGTTGCACCCCTCGGTTGCACCCCTCAGTTGCAGCCCCTAGTTGCACCCCTCAGTTGCACCTGTCAGTTGCACCCCTCAGTTGCACCCCTCAGTTGCACCCCTCAGTTGCAGCCCTCAGTCGCACCCCTCAGTTGCAACCCTCAGTTGCACCCCTCAGTTGCACCCCTCAGTTGCACCCCTCAGTTGCACCCCTCAGTTGCACCCCCCAGTTGCACCCCTCAGTTGCACCCCTCAGGTGCACCCCCCAGTTGAACCCCTCAGTTGCAACCCTCAGTTGCACCCCTCAGTTGCACCCCTCAGTTGCACCCCCCAGTTGCACCCCCCAGTTGCACCCCTCAGTTGCACCCCTCAGTTGCACCCCTCAGTTGCACCCCCCAGTTGCACCCCTCAGTTGCACCCCTCAGTTGCACCCCCCAGTTGCACCCCCCAGTTGCACACCTCAGTTGCACCCCCCAGTTGCACCCCTCATTTGGACCCCCCAGTTGCACCCCTCAGTTGCACCCCTCAGTTGCACCCCCCAGTTGCACCCCTCAGTTGCACCCCTCAGTTGCACCCCTCAGTTACACCCCTCAGTTGCACCCCTCAGTTGCACCCCTCAGTTGCACCCCTCAGTTGCACCCCTCAGTTGCACCCCTCAGTTGCACCCCCCAGTTGCACCCCCCTGTTGCACCCCTCAGTTGCACCCCTCAGTTGCACCCCCCAGTTGCACCCCTCAGTTGCACCCCTCAGTTGCACCCCTCAGTTGCACCCCTCAGTTGCACCCCTCAGTTGCACCCCGCAGTTGCACCCCCCAGTTGCACCCCTCAGTTGCACCCCCCAGTTGCACCCCTCAGTTGCACCCCTCAGTTGCACCCCTCAGTTGCACCCCTCAGTTGCACCCCTCAGTTGCACCCCTCAGTTGCACCCCCCAGTTGCACCCCTCAGTTGCACCCCTCAGTTGCACCCCTCAGTTGCACCCCTCAGTTGCACCCCTCAGTTGCACCCCTCAGTTGCACCCCTCAGTTGCACCCCCCAGTTGCACCCCTCAGTTGCACCCCTCAGTTGCACCCCTCAGTTGCACCCCTCAGTTGCACCCCCCAGTTGCACCCCCCAGTTGCACCCCTCAGTTGCACCCCCCAGTTGCACCCCTCAGTTGCACCCCTCAGTTGCACCCCTCAGTTGCACCCCTCAGTTGCAACCCTCATTTGCACCACCCAGTTGAACCCTTCAGTTGCACCCCTCAGTTGCACCCCCTAGTTGCACCCCCCAGTTGCACCCCTCAGTTGCACCCCCCAGTTGCACCCCTCAGTTGCACCCCCCAGTTGCACCCCTCAGTTGCACCCCTCAGTTGCACCCCTCAGTTGCACCCCTCAGTTGCACCCCTCAGTTGCATCCCTCAGTTGCACCCCTCAGTTGTACCCCTCAGTTGCACCCCCCTGTGGCACCCCTCAGTTGCACCCCCCAGTTGCACCCCTCAGTTGCACCCCTCAGTTGCGACCCTCAGTTGCACCCCTCAGTTGCACCCCCCAGTTGCACCCCTGAGTTGCACCCCTCAGTTGCACCACCCAGTTGCACCCCTCAGTTGCACCCCTCAGTTGCACCCCTCACTGGCACCCCACAGTTGCACCCCTCAGTTGCACTCCTCGGTTGCACCCCCCAGTTGCACCCCTCAGTTGCACCCCTCATTTGCACCCCCCAGTTGCACCCCTCAGTTGCACCCCTCAGTTGCACCCCTCAGTTGCATCCCTCAGTTGCACCCCTCAGTTGCACCCCTCAGTTGCACCCCTCAGTTGCACCTACCAGTTGCACCCCTCAGTTGCACCCCCCAGTTGAACCCCTCAGTTGCACCCCTCAGTTGCACCCCTCAGTTGCACCCCTCAGTTGCACCCCTCAGTTGCACCCCTCAGTTGCACCCCCCAGTTGCACCCCTCAGTTGCACCCCCGAGTTGCACCCCTCAGTTGCACCCCTCAGTTGCACCCCCCAGTTGCACCCCTCAGTTGCAACCCTCAGTTGCACCCCTCAGTTGCACCCCTCAGTTGCACCCGTCAATTGCACCCCCCAGTTGCACCGGTCAGTTGCACCCCTCAGTTGCACCCCCTAGTTGCACCCCTCAGTTGCACCCCTCAGTTGCACCCCTCGGTTGCACCCCTCAGTTGCAGCCCCTAGTTGCACCCCTCAGTTGCACCTGTCAGTTGCACCCCTCCGTTGCACCCCTCAGTTGCACCCCTCAGTTGCAGCCCTCAGTCGCACCCCTCAGTTGCAACCCTCAGTTGCACCCCTCAGTTGCACCCCTCAGTTGCACCCCCCAGTTGCACCCCTCAGTTGCACCCCCAAGTTGCACCCCTCAGTTGCACCCCTCAGTTGCACCCCCCAGTTGAACCCCTCAGTTGCAACCCTCAGTTGCACCCCTCAGTTGCACCCCTCAGTTGCACCCCCCAGTTGCACCCCCCAGTTGCACCCCTCAGTTGCACCCCTCAGTTGCACCCCTCAGTTGCACCCCCCAGTTGCACCCCTCAGTTGCACCCCTCAGTTGCACCCCTCAGTTGCACCCCTCAGTTGCACCCCTCAGTTGCATCCCTCAGTTGCACCCCTCAGTTGCACCCCTCAGTTGCACCCCCCAGTTGCACCCCTCAGTTGCACCCCTCAGTTGCACCCCTCAGTTGCACCCCTCAGTTGCACCCCTCAGTTGCACCCCCCAGTTGCACCCCTCAGTTGCACCCCTCAGTTGCACCCTTCACTTGCACCCCTCAGTTGCACCCCTCAGTTGCACCCCTCAGTTGCACCCCTCAGTTGCACCCCTCAGTTGCACCCCCCAGTTGCAACCCCAGTTGCACCCCTCAGTTGCAACCCTCAGTTGCACCCCCCAGTTGCACCCCTCAGATGCACCCCTCAGTTGCACCCCCCAGTTGCACCCCTCAGTTGCAGCCCCCAGTTGCACCCCTCAGTTGCACCCCTCAGTTGCACCCCTCAGTTGCACCCCTCAGTTGCACCCCTCAGTTGCATCCCTCATTTGCACCTCTCAGTTGTACCCCTCAGTTGCAACCCCCTGTGGCACCCCTCAGTTGCACCCCTCAGTTGCACCCCTCAGTTGCACCCCTCAGTTGCGACCCTCAGTTGCAACCCTCAGTTGCACCCCTCAATTGCACCCCTCAGTTGCACCCCTTAGTTGCACCCCTCAGTTGCACCCCTCAGTTGCACCCCCCAGTTGCACCCCTCAGTTGCAACCCTCAGTTGCACCCCCCAGTTGCACCCCTCAGTTGCACCCCCAAGTCGCACCCCTCAGTTGCACCCCTCAGTTGCACCCCCCAGTTGCACCCCTCAGTTGCACCCCTCAGTTGCACCCCTCAGTTGCACCCCTCAGTTGCACCCCCCAGTTGCACCCCTCAGTTGCACCCCTCAGTTGCACCCCTCAGTTGCACCCCCCAGTTGCACCCCTCAGTTGCACCCCTCAGTTGCACCCCTCAGTTGCACCCCCCAGTTGCACCCCTCAGTTGCACCCCTCAGTTGCACCCCCCAGTTGCACCCCTCAGTTGCACCCCTCAGTTGCACCCCTCAGTTGCACCCCTCAGTTGCGACCCTCAGTTGCAACCCTCAGTTGCACCCCCCAGTTGCACCCCTCAGTTGCACCCCTCAGTTGCACCACCCAGTTGCACCCCTCAGTTGCACCCCTCAGTTGCACCCCTCAGTTGCACCCCTCACTGGCACCCCCCAGTTGCACCCCTCAGTTGCACCCCCCAGTTGCACCCCTCAGTTGCACCCCCCAGTTGCACCCCTCAGTTGCACCCCTCAGTTGCACCCCTCAGTTGCATCCCTCATTTGCACCCCTCAGTTGTACCCCTCAGTTGCAACCCCCTGTGGCACCCCTCAGTTGCACCCCTCAGTTGCACCCCTCAGTTGCACCCCTCAGTTGCGACCCTCAGTTGCAACCCTCAGTTGCACCCCTCAATTGCACCCCTCAGTTGCACCCCTTAGTTGCACCCCTCAGTTGCACCCCTCAGTTGCACCCCCCAGTTGCACCCCTCAGTTGCAACCCTCAGTTGCACCCCCCAGTTGCACCCCTCAGTTGCACCCCCAAGTCGCACCCCTCAGTTGCACCCCTCAGTTGCACCCCTCAGTTGCACCCCTCAGTTGCACCCCTCAGTTGCACCCCTCAGTTGCACCCCTCAGTTGCACCCCCCAGTTGCACCCCTCAGTTGCACCCCTCAGTTGCACCCTTCACTTGCACCCCTCAGTTGCACCCCTCAGTTGCACCCCTCAGTTGCACCCCTCAGTTGCACCCCTCAGTTGCACCCCCCAGTTGCAACCCCAGTTGCACCCCTCAGTTGCAACCCTCAGTTGCACCCCCCAGTTGCACCCCTCAGATGCACCCCTCAGTTGCACCCCCCAGTTGCACCCCTCAGTTGCAGCCCCCAGTTGCACCCCTCAGTTGCACCCCTCAGTTGCACCCCTCAGTTGCACCCCTCAGTTGCACCCCTCAGTTGCATCCCTCATTTGCACCCCTCAGTTGTACCCCTCAGTTGCAACCCCCTGTGGCACCCCTCAGTTGCACCCCTCAGTTGCACCCCTCAGTTGCACCCCTCAGTTGCACCCCCCAGTTGCACCCCTCAGTTGCACCCCTCAGTTGCACCCCCCAGTTGCACCCCTCAGTTGCAACCCTCAGTTGCACCCCTCAGTTGCACCCCTCAGTTGCACCCGTCAGTTGCACCCGTCAGTTGCACCCCCCAGTTGCACCCCTCAGTTGCACCCCTCAGTTGCACCCCCAGTTGCACCCCTCAGTTGCACCCCTCAGTTGCACCCCTCGGTTGCATCTCTCAGTTGCAGCCCCCAGTTGCACCCCTCAGTTGCACCTGTCAGTTGCACCCCTCAGTTGCACCCCTCAGTTGCACCCCTCAGTTGCAGCCCTCAGTCGCACCCCTCAGTTGCACCCCTCAGTTGCACCCCTCAGTTGCACCCCTCAGTTGCACCCCTCAGTTGCACCCCTCAGTTGCACCCCCCAGTTGCACCCCTCAGTTGCACCCCTCAGTTGCACCCCTCAGTTGCACCCCTCAGTTGCACCCCCCAGTTGCACCCCTCAGTTGCACCCCCCAGTTGCACCCCTCAGTTGCACCCCTCAGTTGCACCCCCCAGTTGCACCCCTCAGTTGCACCCCTCAGTTGCACCCCTCAGTTGCACCCCTCAGTTGCACCCCTCAGTTGCACCCCTCAGTTGCACTCCTCAGTTGCACCTCTCAGTTGCAGCCCTCAGTTGCACCCCTCAGTTGCACCCCCCAGTTGCACCCCTCAGTTGCACCCCTCAGTTGCACCCCCCAGTTGCACCCCTCAGTTGCACCCCTCAGTTGCACCCCTCAGTTGCACCCCTCAGTTGCACCCCCCAGTTGCACCCCCCAGTTGCACCCCTCAGTTGCACCCCTCAGTTGCACCCCCCAGTTGCACCCCCCCGTTGCACCCCTCAGTTGCACCCCTCAGTTGCACCCCCCAGTTGCACCCCTCAGTTGCACCCCTCAGTTGCACCCCTCAGTTGCACCTCTCAGTTGCACCCCCCAGTTGCACCCCTCAGTTGCACCCCTCAGTTGCACCTCTCAGTTGCACCCCCCAGTTGCACCCCTCAGTTGCACCCCCCAGTTGCACCCCCCAGTTGCACCCCTCAGTTGCACCCCTCAGTTGCACCCCTCAGTTGCACCCCTCCGTTGCATCCCTCAGTTGCACCCCTCAGTTGCACCCCCCAGTTGCACCCCTCAGTTGCACCCCTCAGTTGCACCCCCCAGTTGCACCCCTCAGTTGCAACCCTCAGTTGCACCCCTCAGTTGCACCCCTCAGTTGCACCCGTCAGTTGCACCCGTCAGTTGCACCCCCCAGTTGCACCCCCCAGTTGCACCCCTCAGTTGCACCCCCAGTTGCACCCCTCAGTTGCACCCCTCAGTTGCACCCCTCGGTTGCATCTCTCAGTTGCAGCCCCCAGTTGCACCCCTCAGTTGCACCTGTCAGTTGCACCCCTCAGTTGCACCCCTCAGTTGCACCCCTCAGTTGCAGCCCTCAGTCGCACCCCTCAGTTGCACCCCTCAGTTGCACCCCTCAGTTGCACCCCTAAGTTGCACCCCTCAGTTGCACCCCTCAGTTGCACCCCCCAGTTGCACCCCTCAGTTGCACCCCTCAGTTGCACCCCTCAGTTGCACCCCTCAGTTGCACCCCCCAGTTGCACCCCTCAGTTGCACCCCCCAGTTGCACCCCTCAGTTGCACCCCTCAGTTGCACCCCCCAGTTGCACCCCTCAGTTGCACCCCTCAGTTGCACCCCTCAGTTGCACCCCTCAGTTGCACCCCTCAGTTGCACCCCTCAGTTGCACTCCTCAGTTGCACCTCTCAGTTGCAGCCCTCAGTTGCACCCCTCAGTTGCACCCCCCAGTTGCACCCCTCAGTTGCACCCCTCAGTTGCACCCCCCAGTTGCACCCCTCAGTTGCACCCCTCAGTTGCACCCCTCAGTTGCACCCCTCAGTTGCACCCCCCAGTTGCACCCCCCAGTTGCACCCCTCAGTTGCACCCCTCAGTTGCACCCCCCAGTTGCACCCCCCCGTTGCACCCCTCAGTTGCACCCCTCAGTTGCACCCCCCAGTTGCACCCCTCAGTTGCACCCCTCAGTTGCACCCCTCAGTTGCACCTCTCAGTTGCACCCCCCAGTTGCACCCCTCAGTTGCACCCCCCTGTTGCACCCCTCAGTTGCACCCCTCAGTTGCACCACCCAGTTGCACCCCTCAGTTGCACCCCCCCGTTGCACCCCTCAGATGCACCCCTCAGTTGCACCCCTCAGTTGCACCCCCCAGTTGCACCCCTCAGTTGCACCCCCCAGTTGCACCCCTCAGTTGCACCCCTCAGTTGCACCCCCCAGTTGCACCCCTCAGTTGCACCCCTCAGTTGCACCCCTCAGTCCCACCCCTCAGTTGCACCCCTCAGTTGCACCCCTCAGTTGCACCCCTCAGTTGCACCCCTCAGTTGCACCCCCCAGTTGCACCCCTCAGTTGCACCCCTCAGTTGCAGCCCCCAGTTGCACCCCTCAGTTGCACCCCTCAGTTGCACCCCTCAGTTGCACCCCTCAGTTGCACCCGTCAGTGACACCCCCCAGTTGCACCCCTCAGTTGCACCCCCCAGTTGCACCCCTCAGTTGCACCCCTCGGTTGCACCCCCCAGTTGCACCCCTCAGTTGCACCCCTCAGTTGCACCCCTCAGTTGCACCCCTCAGTTGCACCCCTAAGTTGCACCCCTCAGCTGCACCACTCAGTTGCACCCCTCAGTTGCAGCCCTCAGTTGCACCCCTCAGTTGCACCCCTCTGTTGCAGCCCTCAGTTGCACCCCTCAGTTGCACCCCCCAGTTGCACCCCTCAGTTGCACCCCTCAGTTGCACCCCCCAGTTGCACCCCTTAGTTGCACCCCTCAGTTGCACCCCTCAGTTGCACCCCTCAGTTGCACCCCCCAGTTGCACCCCCCAGTTGCAACCCCATTTGCACCCCTCAGTTGCAACCCTCAGTTGCACCCCCCAGTTGCACCCCTCAGATGCACCCCTCAGTTGCACCCCCCAGTTGCACCCCTCAGTTGCACCCCCCAGTTGCACCCCTCAGTTGCACCCCTCAGTTGCACCCCTCAGTTTCACCCCTCAGTTGCACCCCTCAGTTGCATCCCTCAGTTGCACCCCTCAGTTGTACCCCTCAGTTGCACCCCCCTGTGGCACCCCTCAGTTGCACCCCTCAGTTGCACCCCTCAGTTGCACCCCTCAGTTGCGACCCTCAGTTGCACCCCTCAGTTGCACCCCCCAGTTGCACCCCTCAGTTGCACCCCTCAGTTGCACCACCCAGTTGCACCCCTCAGTTGCACCCCTCAGTTGCACCCCTCAGTTGCACCCCTCACTGGCACCCCCCAGTTGCACCCCTCAGTTGCACCCCTCAGTTGCACCCCTCAGTTGCACCCCTCAGTTGCACCCCCCAGTTGCACCCCTCAGTTGCACACCCCAGTTGCACCCCTCAGTTGCACCGCCCAGTTGCACCCCTCAGTTGCACCCCTCAGTTGCACCCCTCAGTTGCACCCCTCAGTTGCACCCCTCAGTTGCACCCCTCAGTTGCACCCCTCAGTTGCACCCCCCAGTTGCACCCCTCAGTTGCACCTCTCAGTTGCACCCCCCAGTTGCACCCCTCAGTTGCAACCCTCAGTTGCACCCCTCAGTTGCACCCCTCAGTTGCACCCGTCAGTTGCACCCGTCAGTTGCACCCCCCAGTTGCACCCCTCAGTTGCACCCCTCAGTTGCACCCCCCAGTTGCACCCCTCAGTTGCACCCCTCAGTTGCACCCCTCGGTTGCATCCCTCAGTTGCAGCCCCCAGTTGCACCCCTCAGTTGCACCTGTCAGTTGCACCCCTCAGTTGCACCCCTCAGTTGCACCCCTCAGTTGCAGCCCTCAGTCGCACCCCTCAGTTGCACCCCTCAGTTGCACCCCCCAGTTGCACCCCTCAGTTGCACCCCTCAGTTGCACCCCCCAGGTGCACCCCCCAGTTGCACCCCTCAGTTGCACCCCTCAGTTGCACCCCTCAGTTGCACCCCCCAGTTGCACCCCTCAGTTGCACCCCTCAGTTGCACCCCTCAGTTGCACCCCTCAGTTGCACCCCTCAGTTGCACCCCTCAGTTGCAGCCCTCAGTCGCACCCCTCAGTTGCACCCCTCAGTTGCACCCCTCAGTTGCACCCCTCAGTTGCACCCCTCAGTTGCACCCCTCAGTTGCACCCCCCAGTTGCACCCCTCAGTTGCACCCCTCAGTTGCACCCCCCAGTTGCACCCCTCAGTTGCACCCCCCAGTTGCACCCCTCATTTGCACCCCCCAGTTGCACCCCTCAGTTGCACCCCTCAGTTGCACCCCCCAGTTGCACCTCTCAGTTGCACCCCCCAGTTGCACCCCTCAGTTGCACCCCTCAGTTGCACCCGTCAGTGACACCCCCCAGTTGCACCCCTCAGTTGCACCCCTCGGTTGCACCCCCCAGTTGCACCCCTCAGTTGCACCCCTCACTTGCACCCCCCAGTTGCACCCCTCAGTTGCACCCCTCAGTTGCACCCCTCAGTTGCACACCTCAGTTGCACCCCTCAGTTGCACCCCTCAGTTGCACCCCTCAGTTGCAGCCCTCAGTTGCAGCCCTCAGTTGCACCCCTCAGTTGCACCCCCCAGTTGCACCCCTCAGTTGCACCCCTCAGTTGCACCCCCCAGTTGCACCCCTCAGTTGCACCCCTCAGTTGCACCCCTCAGTTGCACCCCTCAGTTGCACCCCTCAGTTGCACCCCTCAGTTGCACCACCCAGTTGCACCCCCCAGTTGCACCCCTCAGTTGCACCCCTCAGTTGCACCCCTCAGTTGCACCCCTCAGTTGCACCCCTCAGTTGCACCCCTCAGTTGCACCCCCAGTTGCACCCCCCAGTTGCACCCCCCAGTTGCACCCCTCAGTTGCACCCCTCAGTTGCACCCCTCAGTTGCACCCCCCAGTTGCACCCCTCAGTTGCACCCCTCAGTTGCACCCCTCAGTTGCACCCCTCAGTTGCACCCCTCAGTTGCACCCCTCAGTTGCATCACCCAGTTGCACCCCCCAGTTGCACCCCTCAGTTGCACCCCTCAGTTGCACCCCTCAGTTGCACCCCTCAGTTGCACCCCTCAGTTGCACCCCTCAGTTGCACCCCTCAGTTGCACCCCCCAGTTGCACCCCCCAGTTGCACCACCCAGTTGCACCCCTCAGTTGCACCCCCCAGTTGCACCCCTCAGTTGCACCCCTCAGTTGCACCCCTCAGTTGCACCCCTCAGTTGCACCCCCCAGTTGCACCCCTCAGTTGCACCCCTCAGTTGCACCCCTCAGTTGCACCCCCCAGTTGCACCCCTCAGTTGCACCCCTCAGTTGCACCCCTCAGTTGCACCCCTCAGTTGCACCCCTCAGTTGCACCCCCCAGTTGCACCCCTCAGTTGCACCCCTCAGTTGCACCCCTCAGTTGCACCCCTCAGTTGCACCCCCCAGTTGCACCCCTCAGTTGCACCCCTCAGTTGCACCCCTCAGTTGCACCCCTCAGTTGCACCCCTCAGTTGCACCCCCCAGTTGCACCCCTCAGTTGCACCCCTCAGTTGCACCCTTCACTTGCACCCCCCGGTTGCACCACTCGGTTGCACCCCCCAGTTGCACCCCCCAGTTGCACCCCCCAGTTGCAACCCCAGTTGCACCCCTCAGTTGCACCCCTCAGTTGCACCCCTCAGTTGACCCCCCAGTTGCACCCCTCAGTTGCAACCCCCAGTTGCACCCCTCAGTTGCACCCCTCAGTTGCACCCCTCAGTTGCACCCCTCAGTTGCACCCCTCAGTTGCATCCCTCAGTTGCACCCCTCAGTTGTACCCCTCAGTTGCAACCCCCTGTGGCACCCCTCAGTTGCACCCCTCAGTTGCACCCCTCAGTTGCACCCCTCAGTTGCGACCCTCAGTTGCAACCCTCAGTTGCACCCCCCAGTTGCACCCCTCAGTTGCACCCCTCAGTTGCACCACCCAGTTGCACCCCTCAGTTGCACCCCTCAGTTGCACCCCTCACTGGGACCCCCCAGTTGCACCCCTCAGTTGCACCCCCCAGTTGCACCCCTCAGTTGCACCCCCCAGTTGCACCCCTCAGTTGCACCCCTCATTTGCACCCCCCAGTTGCACCCCTCAGTTGCACCCCTCAGTTGCACCCCCCAGTTGCACCCCTCAGTTGCATCCCTCAGTTGCACCCCTCAGTTGCACCCCTCAGTTGCATCCCTCAGTTGCACCCCTCAGTTGCACCCCCCAGTTGCACCCCTCAGTTGCACCCCTCAGTTGCACCCCGCAGTTGCACCCCTCAGTTGCACCCCTCAGTTGCACCCCCCAGTTGCACCCCTCAGTTGCACCCCTCAGTTGCACCCCTCGGTTGCATCCCTCAGTTGCAGCCCCCAGTTGCACCCCTCAGTTGCACCTATCAGTTGCACCCCTCAGTTGCACCCCTCAGTTGCACCCCTCAGTTGCAGCCCTCAGTCGCACCCCTCAGTTGCACCCCTCAGTTGCACCCCTCAGTTGCACCCCTCAGTTGCACCCCTCAGTTGCACCCCTCAGTTGCACCCCCCAGTTGCACCCCTCAGTTGCAACCCTCAGTTGCACCCCCCAGTTGCACCCCTCAGTTGCACCCCTCAGTTGCACCCCTCAGTTGCACCCCTCAGTTGCACCCCCCAGTTGCACCCCTCAGTTGCACCCCTCAGTTGCACCCCTCAGTTGCACCCCTCAGTTGCACCCCCCAGTTGCACCCCTCAGTTGCACCCCTCAGTTGCACCCCTCAGTTGCACCCCCCAGTTGCACCCCTCAGTTGCACCCCTCAGTTGCACCCCTCAGTTGCACCCCCCAGTTGCACCCCTCAGTTGCACCCCTCAGTTGCACCCCCCAGTTGCACCCCTCAGTTGCACCCCTCAGTTGCACCCCCCAGTTGCACCCCTCAGTTGCACCCCTCAGTTGCACCCCTCAGTTGCACCCCTCAGTTGCACCCCTGAGTTGCACCCCTCAGTTGCGACCCTCAGTTGCAACCCTCAGTTGCACCCCCCAGTTGCACCCCTCAGTTGCACCCCTCAGTTGCACCACCCAGTTGCACCCCTCAGTTGCACCCCTCAGTTGCACCCCTCAGTTGCACCCCTCACTGGCACCCCCCAGTTGCACCCCCCAGTTGCACCCCCCAGTTGCACCCCTCAGTTCTGGTGACCTGGCACCAGTCTAAAAACCCTCAGGATGGTAGCTGTGGGACGGATTGCCCACACGCACTGCCACGCTCGAAGCCAGTCGTGATACGTCTCGATTTCTGGTGCGTCTTTCCTGTGTCAGGCCGGGCCCACCCCGCCCGCCAACCGTCCAGGACCCCTCCCTGGGCCAGACATGCAGTCCTGTGGGGGACAGATGCACATACGTGCCCCCCCCCCGACCGCCGGACGCCAACATGGCACCTGCCCCGACAGCTCTCCGCCGACATGGCGCGGGCTCAGTGGCAGGGCACTATCGTGGTGCCGCGAACGTACCCGTGCGCCGTCGTGGCGCGGCCTTCAGGGCAGAGCGCCGTCGTGGTGCGGCCTTCTCGGCAGAGCGCCGCCACGGCGCCGCCCAAACAATCCAGCGCCAACGTGGCGCCACTTCAGTGGCAGCACACCACCGGGGTGCTGCCGGCGCCACTTCAGTGGCAGCACACCACCGGGGTGCTGCCAGCGTGCACGTGTGCCGCCGTGGCGCAGTGTTCGGGGCACGGCGCCGTCGTGGCACTGCCCGGACAGCCAGTTCAGTGGCCGAGCGCCATCGTGGTGCCGCCAACGTACACGTGCGCCATCGTGGCGCAATCCTCAGGGCAGAACGTCACCGCGGCGCTGCCCAGACAGCCCTGAGCCGACGTGGCGCCAGTTCAGTGACGTGGCACCACCATGGTGCAGTCAACGTACACGTGCGCCGTCGTGGCGCAACCTTCAGGGCAGAGCGCCACCGTGGCGCTGCCCAAACGTTCTTCGTGCGCCAGCCTGGCCATGGTGTGTCCTCCAGGCCAATACTCGAGGCACCATGGCGGGGTCTGCACTTGGCGCTCCGCCACCCTCCGTGACACCCCGTGCAGAGGTGACGAGTCATCGGCGGTACTCACCGCCTCACGTGCCATCGGCGAACGTCGCCGTCTCGCTCGGGCACCATCGTGGTGCCACTTTCTCGGTCACGTACCGTCTCGGTGCACGTATCGTAGGGCTCGTCGTTTGGGCTCGGCCTTTGCGGCAGGGCGTCGTCGGTGACCTCCACAGCGGTGCACCACCGTGGTGCTATGGCTGTGACGCACGTCCCGCACTCACAGAACCCGGGGGTACCCAGGCCACCGGCGGTGCGCGTGATCGTGTAGCGTGGCCGAACTCGCGACGCCGGCGGTACTCAGCCCGCCAGCAGTGCGCATAGTCGTGCTGGGCCGCGTTCTATTTAGCCCGGCGACGTTTGCAAGTCGGGGGAGACCCACACCTTCCGTGCCCGTTGATCGTGGGACGCTACCTCGGGTGGACCCACGACAGGTCGGAGCGGTCGGTGGCCGGGACCGGAGAGCAGATCGGACCGTAGCGTTGTCGTACACCGGCGCTTTGACCCAGACGGCCTGCTGGGAGGGGCGTTCTCAGGTGTGCGACGAGATTCGTCTTACTCTAGCGGAGGTAAGACGGAGGACTCCCTCGGCTGTGCCTGCGTGGGGCCCCCGGGGGACGACGCCAAGGCTCACCGTACGTGGGACCGCGGCAGGCGCTCCTCCTCCTCCTCCTCCTCCTCAGTTGCACCCCCCCGTTGCACCCCTCAGTTGCACCCCTCAGTTGCACCCCTCAGTTGCACCCCTCAGTTGCATCCCTCAAATGCACCCCTCAGTTGCACCCCCCAGTTGCACCCCTCAGTTGCACCCCTCAGTTGCACCCCCCAGTTGCACCCCTCAGTTGCAACCCTCAGTTGCACCCCTCAGTTGCACCCCTCAGTTGCACCCGTCAGTTGCACCCGTCAGTTGCACCCCCCAGTTGCACCCCTCAGTTGCACCCCTCAGTTGCACCCCCCAGTTGCACCCCTCAGTTGCACCCCTCAGTTGCACCCCTCGGTGGCATCTCTCAGTTGCAGCCCCCAGTTGCACCCCTCAGTTGCACCTGTCAGTTGCACCCCTCAGTTGCACCCCTCAGTTGCACCCCTCAGTTGCAGCCCTCAGTCGCACCCCTCAGTTGCACCCCTCAGTTGCACCCCTCAGTTGCACCCCTCAGTTGCACCCCTCAGTTGCACCCCTCAGTTGCACCCCCCAGTTGCACCCCTCAGTTGCAACCCTCAGTTGCACCCCCCAGTTGCAGCCCTCAGTTGCACCCCTCAGTTGCACCCCTCAGTTGCACCCCTCAGTTGCACCCCCCAGTTGCACCCCTCAGTTGCACCCCTCAGTTGCACCCCTCAGTTGCACCCCCCAGTTGCACCCCTCAGTTGCACCCCTCAGTTGCACCCCTCAGTTGCACCCCCCAGTTGCACCCCTCAGTTGCACCCCTCAGTTGCACCCCCCAGTTGCACCCCTCAGTTGCACCCCTCAGTTGCACCCCTCAGTTGCACCCCTCAGTTGCACCCCCCAGTTGCACCCCTCAGTTGCACCCCCCAGTTGCACCCCTCAGTTGCACCCCTCAGTTGCACCCCTCAGTTGCACCCCTCAGTTGCACCCCTCAGTTGCACCCCCCAATTGCACCCCTCAGTTGCACCCCTCAGTTGCACCCCCCAGTTGCACCCCTCAGTTGCATCCCCCAGTTGCACCCCTCAGTTGCACCCCTCAGTTGCACCACCCAGTTGCACCCCTCAGTTGCACCCCTCAGTTGCACCCCTCAGTTGCACCACCCAGTTGCACCCCTCACTGGCACCCCCCAGTTGCACCCCTCAGTTGCACCCCCCAGTTGCACCCCTCAGTTCTGGTGACCTGGCACCAGTCTAAAAACCCTAAGGATGGTAGCTGTGGGACGGATTGCCCACACGCACTGCCACGCTCGAAGCCAGTCGTGATATGTCTCGATTTCTGGTGCGTCTTCCCTGTGTCAGGCCGGGCCCACCCCGCCCGCCAACCGTCCAGGACCCCTCCCTGGGCCAGACATGCAGTCCTGTGGGGGACAGATGCACATACGTGCCCCCCCCCCGACCGCCGGACGCCAACGTGGCACCTGCCCCGACAGCTCTCCGCCGACATGGCGCGGGCTCAGTGGCAGGGCACTATCGTGGTGCCGCGAACGTACCCGTGCGCCGTCGTGGCGCAGTGTTCGGGGCACGGCGCCGTCGTGGCACTGCCCGGACAGCCAGTTCAGTGGCCGAGCGCCATCGTGGTGCCGCCAACGTACACGTGCGCCATCGTGGCGCAATCCTCAGGGCAGAACGTCACCGCGGCGCTGCCCAGACAGCCCTGAGCCGACGTGGCGCCAGTTCAGTGACGTGGCACCACCATGGTGCAGTCAACGTACACGTGCGCCGTCGTGGCGCAACCTTCAGGGCAGAGCGCCACCGTGGCGCTGCCCAAACGTTCTTCGTGCGCCAGCCTGGCCATGGTGTGTCCTCCAGGCCAATACTCGAGGCACCATGGCGGGGTCTGCACTTGGCGCTCCGCCACCCTCCGTGACACCCCGTGCAGAGGTGACGAGTCATCGGCGGTACTCACCGCCTCACGTACCATCGGCGAACGTCGCCGTCTCGCTCGGGCACCATCGTGGTGCCACTTTCTCGGTCACGTACCGTCTCGGTGCACGTATCGTAGGGCTCGTCGTTTGGGCTCGGCCTTTGCGGCAGGGCGTCGTCGGTGACCTCCACAGCGGTGCACCACCGTGGTGCTATGGCTGTGACACACGTCCCGCACTCACAGAACCCGGGGGTACCCAGGCCACCGGCGGTGCGCGTGATCGTGTAGCGTGGCCGAACTCGCGACGCCGGCGGTACTCAGCCCGCCAGCAGTGCGCATAGTCGTGCTGGGCCGCGTTCTATTTAGCCCGGCGACGTTTGCAAGTCGGGGGTGATGCCCCGGGAGACCCACACCTTCCGTGCCCGTTGATCGTGGGACGCTACCTCGGGTGGACCCACGACAGGTCGGAGCGGTCGGTGGCCGGGACCGGAGAGCAGATCGGACCGTAGCGTTGTCGTACACCGGCGCTTTGACCCAGACGGCCTGCTGGGAGGGGCGTTCTCAGGTGTGCGACGAGATTCGTCTTACTCTAGCGGAGGTAAGACGGAGGACTCCCTCGGCTGTGCCTGCGTGGGGCCCCCGGGGGACGACGCCAAGGCTCACCGTACGTGGGACCGCGGCAGGCGCTCCTCCTCCTCCTCCTCCTCCTCAGTTGCACCCCCCCGTTGCACCCCTCAGTTGCACCCCTCAGTTGCACCCCTCAGTTGCACCCCTCAGTTGCATCCCTCAGTTGCACCCCTCAGTTGCACCCCCCAGTTGCACCCCTCAGTTGCACCCCTCAGTTGCACCCCCCAGTTGCACCCCTCAGTTGCAACCCTCAGTTGCACCCCTCAGTTGCACCCCTCAGTTGCACCCGTCAGTTGCACCCGTCAGTTGCACCCGTCAGTTGCACCCCCCAGTTGCACCCCTCAGTTGCACCCCCCAGTTGCACCCCTCAGTTGCACCCCTCAGTTGCACCCCTCGGTGGCATCTCTCAGTTGCAGCCCCCAGTTGCACCCCTCAGTTGCACCTGTCAGTTGCACCCCTCAGTTGCACCCCTCAGTTGCACCCCTCAGTTGCAGCCCTCAGTCGCACCCCTCAGTTGCACCCCTCAGTTGCACCCCTCAGTTGCACCCCTCAGTTGCACCCCTCAGTTGCACCCCCCAGTTGCACCCCCCAGTTGCACCCCTCAGTTGCAACCCTCAGTTGCACCCCCCAGTTGCACCCCTCAGTTGCACTCCCCAGTCGCACCCCCCAGTTGCACCCCTCAGTTGCACCCCTCAGTTGCACCCCTCAGTTGCACCCCTCAGTTGCACCCCCCAGTTGCACCCCTCAGTTGCACCCCTCAGTTGCACCCCTCAGTTGCACCCCCCAGTTGCACCCCTCAGTTGCACCCCTCAGTTGCACCCCTCAGTTGCACCCCCCAGTTGCACCCCTCAGTTGCACCCCTCAGTTGCACCCCCCAGTTGCACCCCTCAGTTGCACCCCTCAGTTGCACCCCTCAGTTGCACCCCTCAGTTGCACCCCCCAGTTGCACCCCTCAGTTGCACCCCCCAGTTGCACCCCTCAGTTGCACCCCTCAGTTGCACCCCCCAGTTGCACCCCTCAGTTGCACCCCTCAGTTGCACCCCTCAGTTGCACCCCTCAGTTGCACCCCTCAGTTGCACCCCTCAGTTGCACTCCTCAGTTGCACCTCTCAGTTGCAGCCCTCAGTTGCACCCCTCAGTTGCACCCCCCAGTTGCACCCCTCAGTTGCACCCCTCAGTTGCACCCCCCAGTTGCACCCCTCAGTTGGACCCCTCAGTTGCACCCCTCAGTTGCACCCCTCAGTTGCACCCCCCAGTTGCACCCCTCAGTTGCACCCCTCAGTTGCACCCCTCAGTTGCACCCCCCAGTTGCACCCCCCAGTTGCACCCCTCAGTTGCACCCCTCAGTTGCACCCCCCAGTTGCACCCCTCAGTTGCACCCCTCAGTTGCACCCCTCAGTTGCACCTCTCAGTTGCACCCCCCAGTTGCACCCCTCAGTTGCACCCCCCTGTTGTACCCCTCAGTTGCACCCCTCAGTTGCACCCCCCAGTTGCACCCGTCAGTTGCACCCCTCAGTTGCACCCCTCAGTTGCACCCCCCAGTTGCACCCCTCATTTGCACCCCCCAGTTGCACCCCTCAGTTGCACCCCTCAGTTGCACCCCTCAGTTGCACCCCTCAGTTGCACCCCTCAGTTGCACCCCTCAGTTGCACCCCTCAGCTGCACCCCTCAGTTGCACCCCCCAGTTGCACCCCTCAGTTGCAGCCCCCAGTTGCACCCCTCAGTTGCACCCCTCAGTTGCACCCCTCAGTTGCACCCCTCAGTTGCACCCCTCAGTTGCACCCCCCAGTTGCACCCCCCAGTTGCACCCCTCAGTTGCACCCCCCAGTTGCACCCCTCAGTTGCACCCCTCGGTTGCACCCCCCAGTTGCACCCCTCAGGTGCACCCCTCAGTTGCACCCCTCAGTTGCACCCCTCAGTTGCACCCCTCAGTTGCACCCCTCAGCTGCACCACTCAGTTGCACCCCTCAGTTGCACCCCTCAGTTGCACCCCTCAGTTGCACCCCTCAGTTGCAGCCCTCAGTTGCACCCCTCAGTTGCACCCCCCAGTTGCACCCCTCAGTTGCACCCCTCAGTTGCACCCCCCAGTTGCACCCCTCAGTTGCACCCCTCAGTTGCACCCCTCAGTTGCACCCCTCAGTTGCGCCCCTCAGTTGCACCCCTCAGTTGCACCCCTCAGTTGCACCCCTCAGTTGCACCCCTCAGTTGCACCCCCCAGTTGCACCCCTCAGTTGCAACCCTCAGTTGCACCCCCCAGTTGCACCCCTCAGTTGCACCCCCCAGTCGCACCCCCCAGTTGCACCCCTCAGTTGCACCCCTCAGTTGCACCCCTCAGTTGCACCCCTCAGTTGCACCCCCCAGTTGCACCCCTCAGTTGCACCCCTCAGTTGCACCCTTCAGTTGCACCCCCCAGTTGCACCCCTCAGTTGCACCCCTCAGTTGAACCCCTCAGTTGCACCCCCCAGTTGCACCCCTCAGTTGCACCCCTCAGTTGCACCCCCCAGTTGCACCCCTCAGTTGCACCCCTCAGTTGCACCCCTCAGTTGCACCCCTCAGTTGCACCCCCCAGTTGCACCCCTCAGTTGCACCCCCCAGTTGCACCCCTCAGTTGCACCCCTCAGCTGCACCCCCCAGTTGCACCCCTCAGTTGCACCCCTCAGTTGCACCCCTCAGTTGCACCCCTCAGTTGCACCCCCCAGTTGCACCCCCCAGTTGCACCCCTCAGTTGCACCCCTCAGTTGCACCCCCCAGTTGCACCCCCCAGTTGCACCCCTCAGTTGCACCCCTCAGTTGCACCCCCCAGTTGCACCCCTCAGTTGCACCCCTCAGTTGCACCCCTCAGTTGCACCTCTCAGTTGCACCCCCCAGTTGCACCCCTCAGTTGCACCCCCCTGTTGTACCCCTCAGTTGCACCCCTCAGTTGCACCCCCCAGTTGCACCCCTCAGTTGCACCCCTCAGTTGCACCCCTCAGTTGCACCCCCCAGTTGCACCCCTCATTTGCACCCCCCAGTTGCACCCCTCAGTTGCACCCCTCAGTTGCACCCCTCAGTTGCACCCCTCAGTTGCACCCCTCAGTTGCACCCCTCAGTTGCACCCCTCAGTTGCACCCCTCAGTTGCACCCCCCAGTTGCACCCCTCAGTTGCACCCCTCAGTTGCAGCCCCCAGTTGCACCCCTCAGTTGCACCCCTCAGATGCACCCCTCAGTTGCACCCCTCAGTTGCACCCCTCAGTTGCACCCCCCAGTTGCACCCCTCAGTTGCACCCCCCAGTTGCACCCCTCAGTTGCACCCCTCGGTTGCACCCCCCAGTTGCACCCCTCAGGTGCACCCCTCAGTTGCACCCCTCAGTTGCACCCCTCAGTTGCACCCCTCAGTTGCACCCCTCAGCTGCACCACTCAGTTGCACCCCTCAGTTGCACCCCTCAGTTGCACCCCTCAGTTGCACCCCTCAGTTGCAGCCCTCAGTTGCACCCCTCAGTTGCACCCCCCAGTTGCACCCCTCAGTTGCACCCCTCAGTCGCACCCCCCAGTTGCACCCCTCAGTTGCACCCCTCAGTTGCACCCCTCAGTTGCACCCCTCAGTTGCACCCCTCAGTTGCACCCCTCAGTTGCACCCCTCAGTTGCACCCCTCAGTTGCACCCCTCAGTTGCACCCCTCAGTTGCACCCCCCAGTTGCACCCCTCAGTTGCAACCCTCAGTTGCACCCCCCAGTTGCACCCCTCAGTTGCACCCCCCAGTCGCACCCCCCAGTTGCACCCCTCAGTTGCACCCCTCAGTTGCACCCCTCAGTTGCACCCCTCAGTTGCACCCCCCAGTTGCACCCCTCAGTTGCACCCCTCAGTTGCACCCCTCAGTTGCACCCCCCAGTTGCAACCCTCAGTTGCACCCCTCAGTTGCACCCCTCAGTTGCACCCCCCAGTTGCACCCCTCAGTTGCACCCCTCAGTTGCACCCCCCAGTTGCACCCCTCAGTTGCACCCCTCAGTTGCACCCCTCAGTTGCACCCCTCAGTTGCACCCCCCAGTTGCACCCCTCAGTTGCACCCCCCAGTTGCACCCCTCAGTTGCACCCCTCAGTTGCACCCCCCAGTTGCACCCCTCAGTTGCACCCCTCAGTTGCACCCCTCAGTTGCACCCCTCAGTTGCACCTCTCAGTTGCACTCCTCAGTTGCACCTCTCAGTTGCAGCCCTCAGTTGCACCCCCCAGTTGCACCCCCCAGTTGCACCCCTCAGTTGCACCCCTCAGTTGCACCCCCCAGTTGTACCCCTCAGTTGCACCCCTCAGTTGCACCCCTCAGTTGCACCCCTCAGTTGCACCCCCCAGTTGCACCCCCCAGTTGCACCCCTCAGTTGCACCCCTCAGTTGCACCCCCCAGTTGCACCCCCCAGTTGCACCCCTCAGTTGCACCCCTCAGTTGCACCCCCCAGTTGCACCCCTCAGTTGCACCCCTCAGTTGCACCCCTCAGTTGCACCTCTCAGTTGCACCCCCCAGTTGCACCCCTCAGTTGCACCCCCCAGTTGCACCCCTCAGTTGCACCCCTCAGTTGCACCCCCCAGTTGCACCCCTCAGTTGCACCCCTCAGTTGCACCCCTCAGTTGCACCTCCCAGTTGCACCCCTCATTTGCACCCCCCAGTTGCACCCCTCAGTTGCACCCCTCAGTTGCACCCCCCAGTTGCACCCCTCAGTTGCACCCCTCAGTTGCACCCCTCAGTTGCACCCCTCAGTTGCACCCCTCAGTTGCACCCCTCAGTTGCACCCCTCAGTTGCACCCCTCAGTTGCACCCCCCAGTTGCACCCCTCAGTTGCACCCCTCAGTTGCAGCCCCCAGTTGCACCCCTCAGTTGCACCCCTCAGTTGCACCCCTCAGTTGCACCCCCCAGTTGCACCCCTCAGTTGCACCCCTCAGTTGCACCCCTCAGTTGCACCCCTCAGTTGCACCCCTCAGTTGCACCCCTCAGTTGCACCCCTCAGTTGCACCCCTCAGTTGCACCCCTCAGTTGCACCCCTCAGTTGCACCCCCCAGTTGCACCCCTCAGTTGCAACCCTCAGTTGCACCCCCCAGTTGCACCCCTCAGTTGCACCCCCCAGTCGCACCCCCCAGTTGCACCCCTCAGTTGCACCCCTCAGTTGCACCCCTCAGTTGCACCCCTCAGTTGCACCCCCCAGTTGCACCCCTCAGTTGCACCCCTCAGTTGTACCCCTCAGTTGCACCCCCCAGTTGCACCCCTCAGTTGCACCCCTCAGTTGCACCCCTCAGTTGCACCCCCCAGTTGCACCCCTCAGTTGCACCCCTCAGTTGCACCCCTCAGTTGCAGCCCTCAGTTGCACCCCCCAGTTGCACCCCTCAGTTGCACCCCCCAGTTGCACCCCTCAGTTGCACCCCTCAGTTGCACCCCCCAGTTGCACCCCTCAGTTGCACCCCTCAGTTGCACCCCTCAGTTGCACCCCTCAGTTGCACCCCTCAGTTGCACCCCTCAGTTGCACTCCTCAGTTGCACCTCTCAGTTGCAGCCCTCAGTTGCACCCCTCAGTTGCACCCCCCAGTTGCACCCCTCAGTTGCACCCCTCAGTTGCACCCCCCAGTTGCACCCCTCAGTTGCACCCCTCAGTTGCACCCCTCAGTTGCACCCCTCAGTTGCACCCCCCAGTTGCACCCCCCAGTTGCACCCCTCAGTTGCACCCCTCAGTTGCACCCCCCAGTTGCACCCCCCAGTTGCACCCCTCAGTTGCACCCCCCAGTTGCACCCCTCAGTTGCACCCCTCAGTTGCACTCCTCAGTTGCACCTCTCAGTTGCAGCCCTCAGTTGCACCCCTCAGTTGCACCCCCCAGTTGCACCCCTCAGTTGCACCCCTCAGTTGCACCCCCCAGTTGCACCCCTCAGTTGCACCCCTCAGTTGCACCCCTCAGTTGCACCCCTCAGTTGCAACCCCCAGTTGCACCCCCCAGTTGCACCCCTCAGTTGCACCCCTCAGTTGCACCCCCCAGTTGCACCCCCCAGTTGCACCCCTCAGTTGCACCCCTCAGTTGCACCCCCCAGTTGCACCCCTCATTTGCACCCCCCAGTTGCACCCCCCAGTTGCACCCCTCAGTTGCACCCCCCAGTTGCACCCCCCAGTTGCACCCATCAGTTGCACCCCCAAGTTGCACCCCTCAGTTGCACCCCTCAGTTGCACCCCCCAGTTGCACCCCTCAGTTGCAACCCCCAGTTGCACCCCTCAGTTGCACCCCTCGGTTTCACCCCTCAGTTGCACCCCTCAGTTGCATCCCTCAGTTGCACCCCTCAGTTGTACCCCTCAGTTGCACCCCCCTGTGGCACCCCTCAGTTGCACCCCTCAGTTGCACCCCTCAGTTGCACCCCTCAGTTGCAACCCTCAGTTGCACCCCTCAGTTGCACCCCCCAGTTGCACCCCTCAGTTGCACCCCTCAGTTGCACCACCCAGTTGCACCCCTCAGTTGCACCTCTCAGTTGCACCCCTCAGTTGCACCCCTCAGTTGCACCCCTCACTGGCACCCCCCAGTTGCACCCCTCAGTTGCACCCCTCAGTTGCACCCCCCAGTTGCACCCCTCAGTTGCACACCCCAGTTGCACCCCTCAGTTGCACCCCTCATTTGCACCCCCGAGTTGCACCCCTCAGTTGCACCCCTCAGTTGCACCCCCCAGTTGCACCCCTCAGTTGCACCCCTCAGTTGCACCCCTCAGTTGCACCCCTCAGTTGCACCCCTCAGTTGCACCCCTCAGTTAAACCCCCCAGTTGCACCCCTCAGTGGCACCCCCCAGTTGCACCCCTCAGTTGCACCTCTCAGTTGCACCCCCCAGTTGCACCCCTCAGTTGCAACCCTCAGTTGCACCCCTCAGTTGCACCCCTCAGTTGCACCCGTCAGTTGCACCCGTCAGTTGCACCCCCCAGTTGCACCCCTCAGTTGCACCCCTCAGTTGCACCCCCCAGTTGCACCCCTCAGTTGCACCCCTCAGTTGCACCCCTCGGTTGCATCCCTCAGTTGCAGCCCCCAGTTGCACCCCTCAGTTGCACCTGTCAGTTGCACCCCTCAGTTGCACCCCTCAGTTGCACCCCTCAGTTGCAGCCCTCAGTCGCACCCCTCAGTTGCACCCCTCAGTTGCACCCCTCAGTTGCACCCCTCAGTTGCACCCCTCAGTTGCACCCCTCAGTTGCACCCCCCAGTTGCACCACTCAGTTGCACCCCTCAGTTGCACCCCCCAGTTGCACCCCTCAGTTGCACCCCCCAGTTGCACCCCTCAGTTGCACCCCTCAGTTGCACCCCCCAGTTGCACCCCCCAGTTGCACCCCTCAGTTGCACCCCCCAGTTGCACCCCCCAGTTGCACCCATCAGTTGCACCCCCAAGTTGCACCCCTCAGTTGCACCCCTCAGTTGCACCCCCCAGTTGCACCCCTCAGTTGCAACCCCCAGTTGCACCCCTCAGTTGCACCCCTCAGTTTCACCCCTCAGTTGCACCCCTCAGATGCATCCCTCAGTTGCACCCCTCAGTTGTACCCCTCAGTTGCACCCCCCTGTGGCACCCCTCAGTTGCACCCCTCAGTTGCACCCCTCAGTTGCACCCCTCAGTTGCGACCCTCAGTTGCACCCCTCAGTTGCACCCCCCAGTTGCACCCCTCAGTTGCACCCCTCAGTTGCACCACCCAGTTGCACCCCTCAGTTGCACCTCTCAGTTGCACCCCTCAGTTGCACCCCTCAGTTGCACCCCTCACTGGCACCCCCCAGTTGCACCCCTCAGTTGCACCCCTCAGTTGCACCCCCCAGTTGCACCCCTCAGTTGCACACCCCAGTTGCACCCCTCAGTTGCACCCCTCATTTGCACCCCCGAGTTGCACCCCTCAGTTGCACCCCTCAGTTGCACCCCTCAGTTGCACCCCTCAGTTGCACCCCTCAGTTGCACCCCTCAGTTACACCCCCCAGTTGCACCCCTCAGTTGCACCCCCCAGTTGCACCCCTCAGTTGCACCCCTCAGTTGCAACCCTCAGTTGCACCCCTCAGTTGCACCCCTCAGTTGCACCCGTCAGTTGCACCCGTCAGTTGCACCCCCCAGTTGCACCCCTCAGTTGCACCCCTCAGTTGCACCCCTCAGTTGCACCCCTCAGTTGCACCCCTCAGTTGCACCCCTCGGTTGCATCCCTCAGTTGCAGCCCCCAGTTGCACCCCTCAGTTGCACCTGTCAGTTGCACCCCTCAGTTGCACCCCTCAGTTGCACCCCTCAGTTGCAGCCCTCAGTCGCACCCCTCAGTTGCACCCCTCAGTTGCACCCCTCAGTTGCACCCCTCAGTTGCACCCCTCAGTTGCACCCCTCAGTTGCACCCCCCAGTTGCACCACTCAGTTGCACCCCTCAGTTGCACCCCCCAGTTGCACCCCTCAGTTGCACCCCCCAGTTGCACCCCTCAGTTGCACCCCTCAGTTGCACCCCCCAGTTGCACCCCTCAGTTGCACCCCTCAGTTGCACCCCTCAGTTGCACCCCTCAGTTGCACCCCCCAGTTGCACCCCTCAGTTGCACCCCTAAGTTGCACCCCTCAGTTGCACCCCCCAGTTGCACCCCTCAGTTGCACCCCCCAGTTGCACCCCTCAGTTGCACCCCTCAGTTGCACCCCCCAGTTGCACCCCTCAGTTGCACCCCTCAGTTGCACCCCTCAGTTGCACCCCTCAGTTGCACCCCCCCGTTGCACCCCCCAGTTGCACCCCTCAGTTGCACCCCTCAGTTGCACCCCCCAGTTGCACCCCTCAGTTGCACCCCCCAGTTGCACCCCTCAGTTGCACCCCTCAGTTGCACCCCTCAGTTGCACCCCCCAGTTGCACCCCTCAGTTGCACCTCTCAGTTGCACCCCCCAGTTGCACCCCTCAGTTGCAACCCTCAGTTGCACCCCTCAGTTGCACCCCTCAGTTGCACCCGTCAGTTGCACCCGTCAGTTGCACCCCCCAGTTGCACCCCTCAGTTGCACCCCTCAGTTGCACCCCCCAGTTGCACCCCTCAGTTGCACCCCTCAGTTGCACCCCTCGGTTGCATCCCTCAGTTGCAGCCCCCAGTTGCACCCCTCAGTTGCACCTGTCAGTTGCACCCCTCAGTTGCACCCCTCAGTTGCACCCCTCAGTTGCAGCCCTCAGTCGCACCCCTCAGTTGCACCCCTCAGTTGCACCCCTCAGTTGCACCCCTCAGTTGCACCCCTCAGTTGCACCCCTCAGTTGCACCCCCCAGTTGCACCACTCAGTTGCACCCCTCAGTTGCACCCCCCAGTTGCACCCCTCAGTTGCACCCCCCAGTTGCACCCCTCAGTTGCACCCCTCAGTTGCACCCCCCAGTTGCACCCCTCAGTTGCACCCCTCAGTTGCACCCCTCAGTTGCACCCCTCAGTTGCACCCCCCAGTTGCACCCCTCAGTTGCACCCCTCAGTTGCACCCCTCAGTTGCACCCCCCAGTTGCACCCCTCAGTTGCACCCCTCACTTGCACCCCCCAGTTGCACCCCCCAGTTGCACCCCTCAGTTGCACCCCTCAGTTGCACCCCCCAGTTGCACCCCTCAGTTGCACCCCTCAGTTGCACCCCTAAGTTGCACCCCTCAGTTGCACCCCCCAGTTGCACCCCTCAGTTGCACCCCCCAGTTGCACCCCTCAGTTGCACCCCTCAGTTGCACCCCTCAGTTGCACCCCTCAGTTGCACCCCTCAGTTGCACCCCTCAGTTGCACCCCTCAGTTGCACCCCTCAGTTGCACCCCTCAGTTGCACCCCTCAGTTGCACCTCTCAGTTGCAGCCCTCAGTTGCACCCCTCAGTTGCACCCCCCAGTTGCACCCCTCAGTTACACCCCCCAGTTGCACCCCCCAGTTGCACCCCTCAGTTGCACCCCTCAGTTGCACCCCTCAGTTGCACCCCTCAGTTGCACCCCCCCGTTGCACCCCCCAGTTGCACCCCTCAGTTGCACCCCTCAGTTGCACCCCCCAGTTGCACCCCCCGGTTGCACCCCTCAGTTGCACCCCTCAGTTGCACCCCCCAGTTGCACCCCTCAGTTGCACCCCCCAGTTGCACCCCTCAGTTGCACCCCTCAGTTGCACCCCTCAGTTGCACCCCCCAGTTGCACCCCTCAGTTGCACCCCCCTGTTGCACCCCTCAGTTGCACCCCTCAGTTGCACCCCTCGGTTGCATCCCTCAGTTGCAGCCCCCAGTTGCACCCCTCAGTTGCACCTGTCAGTTGCACCCCTCAGTTGCACCCCTCAGTTGCACCCCTCAGTTGCAGCCCTCAGTCGCACCCCTCAGTTGCACCCCTCAGTTGCACCCCTCAGTTGCACCCCTCAGTTGCACCCCTCAGTTGCACCCCTCAGTTGCACCCCCCAGTTGCACCCCTCAGTTGCACCCCTCAGTTGCACCCCCCAGTTGCACCCCTCAGTTGCACCCCTCAGTTGCACCCCTCATTTGCACCCCCCAGTTGCACCCCTCAGTTGCACCCCTCAGTTGCACCCCTCAGTTGCACCCCTCAGTTGCACCCCCCAGTTGCACCCCTCAGTTGCACCCCTCAGTTGCACCCCTCAGTTGCACCCCTCAGTTGCACCCCTCAGTTGCACCCCTCAGTTGCACCCCCCAGTTGCACCCCTCAGTTGCACCCCTCAGTTGCACCCCCCAGTTGCACCCCTCAGTTGCACCCCTCAGTTGCACCCCTCAGTTGCACCCCCCAGTTGCACCCCTCAGTTGCACCCCTCAGTTGCACCCCTCAGTTGCACCCCTCAGTTGCACCCCCCAGTTGCACCCCTCAGTTGCACCCCTCAGTTGCACCCCCCAGTTGCACCCCTCAGTTGCACCCCTCAGTTGCACCCCTCAGTTGCACCCCTCAGTTGCACCCCCCAGTTGCACCCCTCAGTTGCACCCCTCAGTTGCACCCCTCAGTTGCACCCCTCAGTTGCACCCCCCAGTTGCACCCCTCAGTTGCACCCCCCAGTTGCACCCCTCAGTTGCACCCCCCAGTTGCACCCCTCAGTTGCACCCCCCAGTTCCACCCCTCAGTTGCACCCCCCAGTTGCACCCCCCAGTTGCACCCCTCAGTTGCACCCCCCAGGTTGCACCCCTCAGTTGCACCCCTCAGTTGCACCCCTCAGTTGCACCCCTCAGTTGCACCCCCCAGTTGCACCCCTCAGTTGCACCCCCCAGTTGCACCCCTCAGTTGCACCCCTCAGTTGCACCCCTCAGTTGCACCCCTCAGTTGCACCCCTCAGTTGCACCCCTCAGTTGCACCCCTCAGTTGCACCCCCCAGGTTGCACCCCTCAGTTGCACCCCTCAGTTGCACCCCTCAGTTGCACCCCTCAGTTGCACCCCCCAGTTGCACCCCCCAGTTGCACCCCTCAGTTGCACCCCTCAGTTGCACCCCTCAGTTGCACCCCTCAGTTGCACCCCTCAGTTGCACCCCCCAGTTGCACCCCTCAGTTGCACCCCCCAGTTGCACCCCTCAGTTGCACCCCTCAGTTGCACCCCTCAGTTGCACCCCTCAGTTGCACCCCTCAGTTGCACCCCTCAGTTGCACCCCTCAGTTGCACCCCTCAGTTGCACCCCCCAGTTGCACCCCTCAGTTGCACCCCTCAGTTGCACCCCTCAGTTGCACCCCTCAGTTGCACCCCTCAGTTGCACCCCTCAGTTGCACCCCTCAGTTGCACCCCCCAGGTTGCACCCCTCAGTTGCACCCCTCAGTTGCACCCCTCAGTTGCACCCCCCAGTTGCACCCCTCAGTTGCACCCCTCAGTTGCACCCCTCAGTTGCACCCCTCAGTTGCACCCCTCAGTTGCACCCCTCAGTTGCACCCCTCAGTTGCACCCCCCAGGTTGCACCCCTCAGTTGCACCCCTCAGTTGCACCCCTCAGTTGCACCCCTCAGTTGCACCCCCCAGTTGCACCCCTCAGTTGCACCCCCCAGTTGCACCCCTCAGTTGCACCCCTCAGTTGCACCCCTCAGTTGCACCCCTCAGTTGCACCCCTCAGTTGCACCCCTCAGTTGCACCCCTCAGTTGCACCCCTCAGTTGCACCCCTCAGTTGCACCCCTCAGTTGCACCTCTCAGTTGCACCCCTCAGTTGCACCCCTCAGTTGCACCCCCCAGTTGCACCCCTCAGTTGCACCCCTCAGTTGCACCCCTCAGTTGCACCCCCCAGTTGCACCCCTCAGTTGCACCCCTCAGTTGCACCCCTCAGTTGCACCCCCCAGTTGCACCCCCCAGTTGCACCCCTCAGTTGCACCCCTCAGTTGCACCCCCCAGTTGCACCCCCCCGTTGCACCCCTCAGTTGCACCCCTCAGTTGCACCCCCCAGTTGCACCCCTCAGTTGCACCCCCCAGTTGCACCCCTCAGTTGCACCCCTCAGTTGCACCCCCCAGTTGCACCCCTCAGTTGCACCCCCCTGTTGCACCCCTCAGTTGCACCCCTCAGTTGCACCCCCCAGTTGCACCCCTCAGTTGCACCCCCCAGTTGCACCCCTCAGATGCACCCCTCAGTTGCACCCCTCAGTTGCACCCCCCAGTTGCACCCCTCAGTTGCACCCCTCAGTTGCACCCCTCAGTTGCACCCCTCAGTTGCACCCCTTAGTTGCACCCCTCAGTTGCACCCCTCAGTTGCACCCCCCAGTTGCACCCCTCAGTTGCACCCCTCAGTTGCACCCCCCAGTTGCACCCCTCAGTTGCACCCCCCAGTTGCACCCCTCAGTTGCACCCCTCAGTTGCACCCCCCAGTTGCACCCCTCAGTTGCACCCCTCAGTTGCACCCCTCAGTTGCACCCCTCAGTTGCACCACCCAGTTGCACCCCTCAGTTGCACCCCCCAGTTGCACCCCTCAGTTGCACCCCCCAGTTGCACCCCTCAGTTGCACCCCCCAGTTCCACCCCTCAGTTGCACCCCCCAGTTGCACCCCTCAGTTGCACCCCTCAGTTGCACCCCCCAGGTTGCACCCCTCAGTTGCACCCCTCAGTTGCACCCCCCAGTTGCACCCCTCAGTTGCACCCCCCAGTTGCACCCCTCAGTTGCACCCCTCAGTTGCACCCCTCAGTCGCACCCCTCAGTTGCACCCCTCAGTTGCACCTCTCAGTTGCACCCCTCAGTTGCACCCCTCAGTTGCACCCCCCAGTTGCACCCCTCAGTTGCACCTCTCAGTTGCACCCCTCAGTTGCACCCCTCAGTTGCACCCCCCAGTTGCACCCCTCAGTTGCACCCCTCAGTTGCACCCCTCAGTTGCACCCCCCAGTTGCACCCCTCAGTTGCACCCCTCAGTTGCACCCCTCAGTTGCACCCCCCAGTTGCACCCCCCAGTTGCACCCCTCAGTTGCACCCCTCAGTTGCACCCCCCAGTTGCACCCCCCCGTTGCACCCCTCAGTTGCACCCCTCAGTTGCACCCCCCAGTTGCACCCCTCAGTTGCACCCCCCAGTTGCACCCCTCAGTTGCACCCCTCAGTTGCACCCCCCAGTTGCACCCCTCAGTTGCACCCCCCTGTTGCACCCCTCAGTTGCACCCCTCAGTTGCACCCCCCAGTTGCACCCCTCAGTTGCACCCCCCAGTTGCACCCCTCAGATGCACCCCTCAGTTGCACCCCTCAGTTGCACCCCCCAGTTGCACCCCTCAGTTGCACCCCTCAGTTGCACCCCTCAGTTGCACCCCTCAGTTGCACCCCTTAGTTGCACCCCTCAGTTGCACCCCTCAGTTGCACCCCCCAGTTGCACCCCTCAGTTGCACCCCTCAGTTGCACCCCCCAGTTGCACCCCTCAGTTGCACCCCCCAGTTGCACCCCTCAGTTGCACCCCTCAGTTGCACCCCCCAGTTGCACCCCTCAGTTGCACCCCTCAGTTGCACCCCTCAGTTGCACCCCTCAGTTGCACCACCCAGTTGCACCCCTCAGTTGCACCCCCCAGTTGCACCCCTCAGTTGCACCCCCCAGTTGCACCCCTCAGTTGCACCCCCCAGTTCCACCCCTCAGTTGCACCCCCCAGTTGCACCCCTCAGTTGCACCCCTCAGTTGCACCCCCCAGGTTGCACCCCTCAGTTGCACCCCTCAGTTGCACCCCCCAGTTGCACCCCTCAGTTGCACCCCCCAGTTGCACCCCTCAGTTGCACCCCTCAGTTGCACCCCTCAGTCGCACCCCTCAGTTGCACCCCTCAGTTGCACCTCTCAGTTGCACCCCTCAGTTGCACCCCTCAGTTGCACCCCCCAGTTGCACCCCTCAGTTGCACCTCTCAGTTGCACCCCTCAGTTGCACCCCTCAGTTGCACCCCCCAGTTGCACCCCTCAGTTGCACCCCTCAGTTGCACCCCTCAGTTGCACCCCCCAGTTGCACCCCTCAGTTGCACCCCTCAGTTGCACCCCTCAGTTGCACCCCCCAGTTGCACCCCCCAGTTGCACCCCTCAGTTGCACTCCTCAGTTGCACCCCCCAGTTGCACCCCCCCGTTGCACCCCTCAGTTGCACCCCTCAGTTGCACCCCCCAGTTGCACCCCTCAGTTGCACCCCTCAGTTGCACCCCTCAGTTGCACCCCTCAGTTGCACCCCCCAGTTGCACCCCTCAGTTGCACCCCCCTGTTGCACACCTCAGTTGCACCCCTCAGTTGCACCCCCCAGTTGCACCCCTCAGTTGCACCCCCCAGTTGCACCCCTCAGATGCACCCCTCAGTTGCACCCCTCAGTTGCACCCCCCAGTTGCACCCCTCAGTTGCACCCCTCAGTTGCACCCCTCAGTTGCACCCCTCAGTTGCACCCCTCAGTTGCAACCCTCAGTTGCAACCCTCAGTTGTGCCCCTCAGTTGCACCCCCCTGTGGCACCCCTCAGTTGCACCCCCCAGTTGCACCCCTCAGTTGCACCCCTCAGTTGCACCCCTCAGTTGCACCCCTTAGTTGCACCCCCCAGTTGCACCCCTCAGTTGCACCCCTCAGTTGCACCACCCAGTTGCACCCCTCAGTTGCACCCCTCAGTTGCACCCCTCAGTTGCACCCCCCAGTTGCACCCCTCAGTTGCACCCCTCAGTTGCACCCCCCAGTTGCACCCCTCAGTTGCACCCCCCAGTTGCACCCCTCATTTGCACCCCCCAGTTGCACCCCTCAGTTGCACCCCTCAGTTGCACCCCCCAGTTGCACCCCTCAGTTGCACCCCTCAGTTGCACCCCTCAGTTGCACCCCTCAGTTGCACCCCTCAGTTGCACCCCTCAGTTGCACCCCCCAGTTGCACCCCTCAGTTGCACCCCTCAGTTGCACCCCTCAGTTGCACCCCCCAGTTGCACCCGTCAGTTGCACCCCTCAGTTGCACCCCCCAGTTGCACCCCTCAGTTGCACCCCTCAGTTGCACCCCCCAGTTGCACCCGTCAGTTGCACCCCTCAGTTGCACCCCTCAGTTGCACCCCTCAGTTGCACCCGTCAGTTGCACCCCCCAGTTGCACCCCTCAGTTGCACCCCTCAGTTGCACCCCCCAGTTGCACCCCTCAGTTGCACCCCTCAGTTGCACCCCCCAGTTGCACCCCTCAGTGGCACCCCTCAGTTGCACCCCCCAGTTGCACCCCTCAGTTGCACCCCTCAGTTGCACCCCCCAGTTGCACCCGTCAGTTGCACCCCTCAGTTGCACCCCTCAGTTGCACCCCTCAGTTGCACCCGTCAGTTGCACCCCCCAGTTGCACCCCTCAGTTGCACCCCTCAGTTGCACCCCCTAGTTGCACCCCTCAGCTGCACCCCTCAGTTGCACCCCTCGGTTGCACCCCTCAGTTGCAGCCCCCAGTTGCACCCCTCAGTTGCACCTGTCAGTTGCACCCCTCAGTTGCACCCCTCAGTTGCACCCCTCAGTTGCAGCCCTCAGTCGCACCCCTCAGTTGCACCCCCCAGTTGCACCCCTCAGTTGCACCCCTCAGTTGCACCCCTCAGTTGCACCCCTCAGTTGCACCCCTCACGGGCACCCCCCAGTTGCACCCCTCAGTTGCACCCCTCAGTCGCACCCCCTAGTTGCACCCCTCAGTTGCACCCCTCAGTTGCACCCCTCGGTTGCACCCCTCAGTTGCAGCCCCCAGTTGCACCCCTCAGTTGCACCTGTCAGTTGCACCCCTCAGTTGCACCCCGCAGTTGCACCCCTCAGTTGCACCCCTCAGTTGCACCCCCCAGTTGCACCCCCGAGTTGCACCGCTCAGTTGCACCGCTCAGTTGCACCCCTCAGTTGCACCCCCCAGTTGCACCCCTCAGTTGCACCCCTCAGTTGCACCCCTCAGTTGCACCCCTCAGTTGCACCCCCCAGTTGCACCCCCCAGTTGCACCCCTCAGTTGCACCCCTCAGTTGCACCCCTCAGTTGCACCCCCCGGTTGCACCCCTCAGTTGCACCCCTCAGTTGCACCCACCAGTTGCACCCCCCAGTTGCACCTCCCAGTTGCACCCCTCAGTTGGACCCCCCAGTTGCACCCCTCAGTTGCACCCCTCAGTTGCACCCCTCAGTTGCACCCCTCAGTTGCACCCCCCAGTTGCACCCCTCAGTTGCACCCCTCAGTTGCACCCCTCAGTTGCACCCCTCAGTTGCACCCCTCAGTTGCACCCCTCAGTTGCACCCCTCATTTGCACCCCCCAGTTGCACCCCTCAGTTGCACCCCTCAGTTGCACCCCTCAGTTGCACCCCTCAGTGGCACCCCCCAGTTGCACCCCCCAGTTGCACCCCTCAGTTGCACCCCTCAGTTGCACCCCCCAGTTGCACCCCCCAGTTGCACCCCTCAGTTGCACCCCTCAGTTGAACCCCCCAGTTGCACCCCTCAGTTGCACCCCTCGGTTGCACCCCTCAGTTGCATCCCTCAGTTGCACCCGTCAGTTGCACCCCCCAGTTGCACCCCTCAGTTGCACCCCTCAGTTGCACCCCCTAGTTGCACCCCTCAGTTGCACCCTTCAGTTGCACACCTCAGTTGCACCCCTCAGTTGCAGCCCCCGGTTGCACCCCTCATTTGCACCCCCCAGTTGCACCCCTCAGTTGCACCCCTCAGTTGCATCCCTCAGTTGCACCCCCCAGTTGCACCCCTCAGTTGCACCCCTCAGTCGCACCCCTCAGTTGCACCCCTCAGTTGCACCCCTCAGTTCCACCCCTCAGTTGCACCCCTCAGTTGCACCCCCCAGTTGCACCCCTCAGTTGCACCCCTCAGTTGCACCCCTCAGTTGCACCCCTCAGTTGCACCCCCCAGTTGCACCCCCCAGTTGCACCCCTTAGTTGCACCCCTCAGTTGCACCCCTCAGTTGCACCCCTCAGTTGCACCCCCCAGTTGCACCCCCCAGTTGCACCCCCCAGTTGCACCTCTCAGTTGCACCCCTCAGTTGCACCCCCCAGTTGCACCCCTCAGTTGAACCCCTCAGTTGCACCCCTCAGTTGCACCCCCCAGTTGCACCCCCCAGTTGCACCCCTCAGTTGCACCCCTCAGTTGCACCCCTCAGTTGCACCTCTCAGTTGCAGCCCTCAGTTGCACCCCTCAGTTGCACCCCCCAGTTGCACCCCTCAGTTGCACCCCTCAGTTGCACCCCCCAGTTGCACCCCTCAGTTGCACCCCTCAGTTGCACCCCTCAGTTGCACCCCTCAGTTGCACCCCCCAGTTGCACCCCCCAGTTGCACCCCTCAGTTGCACCCCTCAGTTGCACCCCCCAGTTGCACCCCCCAGTTGCACCCCTCAGTTGCACCCCTCAGTTGCACCCCCCAGTTGCACCCCTCAGTTGCACCCCTCAGTTGCACCCCTCAGTTGCACCCCTCAGTTGCACCCCCCAGTGGCACCCCTCAGTTGCACCCCCCTGTTGCACCCCTCAGTTGCACCCCTCAGTTGCACCCCCCAGTTGCACCCCTCAGTTGCACCCCCCAGTTGCACCCCTCAGATGCACCCCTCAGTTGCACCCCCCAGTTGCACGCCTCAGTTGCACCCCTCAGTTGCACCCCTCAGTTGCACCCCTCAGTTGCACCCCTCAGTTGCACCCCTCAGTTGCATCCCTCAGTTGCAACCGTCAGTTGTGCCCCTCAGTTGCACCCCCCTGTGGCACCCCTCAGTTGCACCCCCCAGTTGCACCCCTCAGTTGCACCCCTCAGTTGCACCCCTCAGTTGCACCCCCCAGTTGCACCCCTCAGTTGCACCCCTCAGTTGCACCCCTCAGTTGCACCCCCCAGTTGCACCCCTCAGTTGCACCCCCCAGTTGCACCCCTCATTTGCACCCCCCAGTTGCACCCCTCAGTTGCACCCCTCAGTTGCACCCCCCAGTTGCAGCCCTCAGCTGCACCCCTCAGTTGCACCCCTCAGTTGCACCCCTCAGTTGCACCCCTCAGTTGCACCCCTCAGTTGCACCCCTCAGTTGCACCCCTCAGTTGCACCCCCCAGTTGCACCCCTCAGTTGCACCCCTCAGTTGCACCCCCCAGTTGCACCCCTCAGTTGCACCCCTCAGTTGCACCCGTCAGTTGCACCCCTCAGTTGCACCCGTCAGTTGCACCCCCCAGTTGCACCCCTCAGTTGCAGCCCTCAGTTGCACCCCCTAGTTGCACCCCTCAGCTGCACCCCTCAGTTGCACCCCTCGGTTGCACCCCTCAGTTGCAGCCCCCAGTTGCACCCCTCAGTTGCACCTGTCAGTTGCACCCCTCAGTTGCACCCCTCAGTTGCACCCCTCAGTTGCAGCCCTCAGTCGCACCCCTCAGTTGCACCCCCCAGTTGCACCCCTCAGTTGCACCCCTCAGTTGCACCCCTCAGTTGCACCCCTCAGTTGCACCCCTCACGGGCACCCCCCAGTTGCACCCCTCAGTTGCACCCCTCAGTTGCACCCCCTAGTTGCACCCCTCAGTTGCACCCCTCAGTTGCACCCCTCGGTTGCACCCCTCAGTTGCAGCCCCCAGTTGCACCCCTCAGTTGCACCTGTCAGTTGCACCCCTCAGTTGCACCCCTCAGTTGCACCCCTCAGTTGCACCCCTCAGTTGCACCCCCCAGTTGCACCCCCGAGTTGCACCGCTCAGTTCCACCGCTCAGTTGCACCCCTCAGTTGCAGCCCTCAGTTGCACCCCCCAGTTGCACCCCTCAGTTGCACCCCTCAGTTGCACCGCCCAGTTGCACCCCTCAGTTGCACCCCTCAGTTGCACCCCTCAGTTGCACCCCTCAGTTGCACCCCCCAGTTGCACCCCCCAGTTGCACCCCTCAGTTGCACCCCTCAGTTGCACCCCTCAGTTGCACCCCCCAGTTGCACCCCTCAGTTGCACCCCTCAGTTGCACCCCTCAGTTGCACCCCTCAGTTGCACCCCCCAGTTGCACCCCTCAGTTGCACCCCTCAGTTGCACCCACCAGTTGCACCCCCCAGTTGCACCTCTCAGTTGCACCCCTCAGTTGGACCCCCCAGTTGCACCCCTCAGTTGCACCCCTCAGTTGCACCCCTCAGTTGCACCCCTCAGTTGCACCCCTCAGGTGCACCCCTCAGTTGCACCCCTCAGTTGCACCCCTCAGTGGCACCCCCCAGTTGCACCCCCCAGTTGCACCCCTCAGTTGCACCCCTCAGTTGCACCCCTCAGTTACTGGTGACCTGGCACCAGTCTAAAAACCCTCAGGATGGTAGCTGTGGGACAGATTGCCCACACGCACTGCCACGCTCGAAGCCAGTCGTGATACGTCTCGATTTCTCGTGCGTCTTCCCTGTGTCAGGCCGGGCCCACCCCGCCCGCCAACCGTCCAGGACCCCTCCCTGGGCCAGAGATGCAGTCCTGTGGGGGACAGATGCACATACGTGGCCTCCCCCCGACCGCCAGACGCCAACGTGGCGCCTGCCCCGACAGCTCTGCGATGACATGGCGCGGGCTCAGTGGCAGGGCACCATCGTGGTGCCGCGAACGTACCCGTGCGCCGTCGTGGCGCGGCCTTCTGGGCAGAGCGCCGTCGTGGTGCGGCCTTCTCGGCAGAGCGCCGCCGCGGCGCCGCCCAAACAGTCCAACGCCAACGTGGCGCCACTTCAGTGACAGCACACCACCGTGGTGCAGCCAACACGCACGTGTGCCGCCGTGGCGCAGTGTTCGGGGCACGGCGCCGTCGTGGCACTGCCCGGACAGCCCTATACCTCCAAGGCGCCAGTTCAGTGGCAGAGCGCCATCGTGGTGCCGCCAACGTACACGTGCACCATCGTGGCGCAATCCTCAGGGCAGAACGCCACCGCGGCGCTGCCCAGCCAGCCCTGCGCCGACGTGGCGCCAGTTCAGTGACGTGGCACCACCGTGGTGCAATCAACGTGCACGTGCGCCGTCGTGGCGCAACCTTCAGGGCAGAGCGCCACCGTGGCGCTGCCCAAACGGTCTTCGTGCGCCAGCCTCGCCATGGTGTGTCCTCCAGGCCAATACTCGAGGCACCATGGCGGGGTCTGCACCTGGCGCTCCGCCAACCCCCGTGACACCCCGTGCAGAGGTGACGTGTCATCGGCGGTACTCACCGCCTCACGTACCATTGACGAACGGCGCCGTCTCGCTCGGGCACCATCGTGGTGCCATTTTCTCGGTCACGTGCCGTCTCGGTACACGTATCGTGGGGCATGTCGTTTGGGCTCGGCCTTTGCGGCCGGGCGTCGTCGGTGACCTCCACGGCGGTGCACCACCGTGGTGCTATGGCCGTGACGCACGTCCCGCACTCACAGAACCCGGGGGTACCCAGGCCACCGGCGGTGCGCGTGATCGTGTAACGTGACCGTACTCGCGACGCCGGCGGTACTCAGCCCACCGGCAGTGCGCATAGTCGTGCTGGGCCGCGTTCTATTTAGCCCGGCGGCGTTTTCAAGTCGGAGGTGATGCCCCGGGAGACCCACATCTTCCGTGCCCGTTGATCTTGGAACGCTTACTCGGGTGGATCCAGGACAGGTCGGAGCGGTTGGTGGCCGGGACCGGAGAGCAGATCGAGCCGTAGCGTTGTCGTACACCGACGTTGTGACCCAGACGGCCTGCTGGGAGGAGCGTTCTCAGGTGTGCGACGAGATTCGTCTTGCTCTAGCGGAGGTAAGACGGAGGACTCCCTCGGCAGAGCCTGCGTTTGGCCCCCGAGGGACGACGCCAAGGCTCACCGTACGTGGGACCGCGGCAGGCGCTCCTCCTCCTCCTCCTCCTCCTCAGTTGCACCCCCCAGTTGCACCCCTCAGTTGCACCCCTCAGTTGCACCCCTCAGTTGCACCCCTCGGTTGCACCCCTCACTTGCACCCCTCAGTTGCACCCCTCAGTTGCACCCCCCAGTTGCACCCCTCAGTTGCACCCCTCAGTTGCACCCCCTAGTTGCACCCCTCAGTTGCACCCTTCAGTTGCACACCTCAGTTGTACCCCTCAGTTGCAGCCCCCAGTTGCACCCCTCATTTGCACCCCCCAGTGGCACCCCTCAGGTGCACCCCTCAGTTGCATCCCTCAGTTGCACCCCCCAGTTGCACCCCTCAGTTGCACCCCTCAGTCGCACCCCTCAGTTGCACCCCTCAGTTGCACCCCTCAGTTCCACCCCTCAGTTGCACCCCTCAGTTGCACCCCCCAGTTGCACCCCTCAGTTGCACCCCTCAGTTGCACCCCTCAGTTGCACCCCTCAGTTGCACCCCCCAGTTGCACCCCCCAGTTGCACCCCTTAGTTGAACCCCTCAGTTGCACCCCTCAGTTGCACCCCTCAGTTGCACCCCCCAGTTGCACCCCCCAGTTGCACCCCCCAGTTGCACCTCTCAGTTGCACCCCTCAGTTGCACCCCCCAGTTGCACGCCTCAGTTGCACCCCTCAGTTGCACCCCTCAGTTGCACCCCTCAGTTGCACCCCCCAGTTGCACCCCTCAGTTGCACCCCTCAGTTGCACCCCTCAGTTGCACCCCTCAGTTGCACCCCCCAGTTGCACCCCTCAGTTGCACCCCTCATTTGCACCCCCCAGTTGCACCCCTCAGTTGCACCCCCCAGTTGCACCCCTCAGTTGCACGCCTCAGTTGCACCCCTCAGTTGCACCCCTCATTTGCACCCCCCAGTTGCACCCCTCAGTTGCACCCCTCAGTTGCACCCCTCAGTTGCACCCCTCAGTGGCACCCCCCCAGTTGCACCCCCCAGTTGCACCCCCCAGTTGCACCCCTCAGCTGCACCCCCCAGTTGCACCCCTCAGTTGCACCCCTCAGTTGCACCCCCCAGTTGCACCCCTCAGTTGCACCCCTCGGTTGCACCCCTCAGTTGCACCCCTCAGTTGCACCCGTCAGTTGCACCCCTCAGTTGCACCCCTCAGTTGCACCCCTCAGTTGCACCCCTCAGTTGCACCCCTCAGTTGCACCCCTCAGTTGCACCCCTCAGTTGCACCCCTCAGTTGCACCCCTCAGTTGCACCCCTCAGTTGCACCCCCCAGTTGCACCCCTCAGTTGCACCCCTCAGTTGCACCCCTCAGTTGCACCCCTCAGTTGCACCCCTCAGTTGCACCCCTGAGTTGCACCCCCCAGTTGCACCCCTCAGTTGCACCCCTCAGTTGCACCACCCAGTTGCACCCCTCAGTTGCACCCCTCAGTTGCACCCCTCAGTTGCAGCCCCCAGTTGCACCCCTCATTTGCACCCCCCAGTGGCACCCCTCAGTTGCACCCCTCAGTTGCATCCCTCAGTTGCACCCCCCAGTTGCACCCCTCAGTTGCACCCCTCAGTCGCACCCCTCAGTTGCACCCCTCAGTTGCACCCCTCAGTTCCACCCCTCAGTTGCACCCCTCAGTTGCACCCCCCAGTTGCACCCCTCAGTTGCACCCCTCAGTTGCACCCCTCAGTTGCACCCCTCAGTTGCACCCCCCAGTTGCACCCCCCAGTTGCACCCCTTAGTTGAACCCCTCAGTTGCACCCCTCAGTTGCACCCCTCAGTTGCACCCCCCAGTTGCACCCCCCAGTTGCGACCCCCAGTTGCACCTCTCAGTTGCACCCCTCAGTTGCACCCCCCAGTTGCACGCCTCAGTTGCACCCCTCAGTTGCACCCCTCAGTTGCACCCCTCAGTTGCACCCCCCAGTTGCACCCCTCAGTTGCACCCCTCAGTTGCACCCCTCAGTTGCACCCCTCAGTTGCACCCCCCAGTTGCACCCCTCAGTTGCACCCCTCATTTGCACCCCCCAGTTGCACCCCTCAGTTGCACCCCCCAGTTGCACCCCTCAGTTGCACCCCTCAGTTGCACCCCTCAGTTGCACCCCTCATTTGCACCCCCCAGTTGCACCCCTCAGTTGCACCCCTCAGTTGCACCCCTCAGTTGCACCCCTCAGTGGCACCCCCCCAGTTGCACCCCCCAGTTGCACCCCTCAGTTGCACCCCTCAGCTGCACCCCCCAGTTGCACCCCTCAGTTGCACCCCTCAGTTGCACCCCCCAGTTGCACCCCTCAGTTGCACCCCTCGGTTGCACCCCTCAGTTGCACCCCTCAGTTGCACCCGTCAGTTGCACCCCTCAGTTGCACCCCTCAGTTGCACCCCTCAGTTGCACCCCTCAGTTGCACCCCTCAGTTGCACCCCTCAGTTGCACCCCTCAGTTGCACCCCTCAGTTGCACCCCTCAGTTGCACCCCTCAGTTGCACCCCCCAGTTGCACCCCTCAGTTGCACCCCTCAGTTGCACCCCTCAGTTGCACCCCTCAGTTGCACCCCTCAGTTGCACCCCTGAGTTGCACCCCCCAGTTGCACCCCTCAGTTGCACCCCTCAGTTGCACCACCCAGTTGCACCCCTCAGTTGCACCCCTCAGTTGCACCCCTCAGTTGCACCCCTCAGTTGCACCCCTCAGTTGCACCCCTCAGGTGAACCCCCAGGTGCACCCCTCAGTTGCACCCCTCAGTTGCACCCCTCAGTGGCACCCCCCAGTTGCACCCCCAGTTGCACCCCTCAGTTGCACCCCTCAGTTGCACCCCCCAGTTGCACCCCCCAGTTGCACCCCTCAGTTGCACCCCTCAGTTGCACCCCCCAGTTGCACCCCTCAGTTGCACCCCTCGGTTGCACCCCTCAGTTGCACCCCTCAGTTGCACCCGTCAGTTGCACCCCCCAGTTGCACCCCTCAGTTGCACCCCTCAGTTGCACCCCCTAGTTGCACCCCTCAGTTGCACCCTTCAGTTGCACACCTCAGATGCAGCCCTCAGTTGCAGCCCCCAGTTGCACCCCTCATTTGCACCCCCCAGTTGCACCCCTCAGTTGCACCCCTCAGTTGCATCCCTCAGTTGCGGCCCCCAGTTGCACCCCTCAGTTGCACCCCTCAGTTGCACCCCCCAGTTGCACCCCCCAGTTGCACCCCCCAGTTGCACCCCTCAGTTGCACCCCTCAGTTGCACCCCCCAGTTGCACCCCTCAGTTGCACCCCTCAGTTGCACCCCTCAGTTGCACCCCTCAGTTGCAACCCTCAGTTGCACCCCTCAGTTGCACCCCTCAGTTGCACCCCTCAGTTGCACCCCCCAGTTGCACCCCTCAGTTGCACCCCTCAGTTGCACCCCCCAGTTGCACCCCTCAGTTGCACCCCTCAGTTGCACCCCTCAGTTGCACCCCTCAGTTGCACCCGTCAGTGACACCCCCCAGTTGCACCCCTCAGTTGCATCCCCCAGTTGCACCCCTCAGTTGCACCCCTCGGTTGCACCCCCCAGTTGCACCCCTCAGTTGCACCCCTCAGTTGCACCCCCCAGTTGCACCCCTCAGATGCACCCCTCAGTTGCACCCCCCAGTTGCACCCCTCAGATGCACCCCTCAGTTGCACCCCCCAGTTGCACCCCTCAGTTGCACCCCCCAGTTGCACCCCTCAGTTGCACCCCTCAGTTGCACCCCTCAGTTGCACCCCTCAGTTGCACCCCTCAGTTGTACCCCTCAGTTGCACCCCTCAGTTGCACCCCTCAGTTGCACCCCTCAGTTGCACCCCCCAGTTGCACCCCCCAGGTGCGACCCTCAGTTGCACCCCTCAGTTGCACCCCCCAGTTGCACCCCTCACTTGCACCCCTCAGTTGCACCACCCAGTTGCACCCCTCAGTTGCACCCCTCAGTTGCACCCCTCAGTTGGACCCCTCAGTTGGACCCCTCAGTTGCACCCCTCAGTTGCACCCCCCGTTTGCACCCCTCAGTTGCACCCCTCAGTTGCACCACCCAGTTGCACCCCTCAGTTGCACCCCTCAGTTGCACCCCTCAGTTGCACCCCTCAGTTGCACCCCCCAGTTGCACCCCTCAGTTGCACCCCTCAGTTGCACCCCCCAGTTGCACCCCTCAGTTGCACCCCCCAGTTGCACCCCTCAGTTGCCTCAGTTGCACCCCTCAGTTGCACCCCTCAGTTGCACCCCTCAGTTGCACCCCTCAGTTGCACCCCTCAGTTGCACCCCTCAGTTGCACCCCTCAGTTGCACCCCTCAGTTGCACCCCTCAGTTGCACCCCTCAGTTGCACCCCTCAGTTGCACCCCCCAGTTGCACCCCTCAGTTGCACCCCTCAGTTGCACCCCCCAGTTGCACCCCTCAGTTGCACCCCCCAGTTGCACCCCTCAGTTGCACCCCTCATTTGCACCCCTCATTTGCACCCCCCAGTTGCACCCCCCAGTTGCACCCCTCAGTTGCACCCCTCAGTTGCACCCCTCAGTTGCAGCCCTCAGTCGCACCCCTCAGTTGCACCCCTCAGTTGCACCCCTCAGTTGCACCCCTCAGCTGCACCCCTCAGTTGCACCCCTCAGTTGCACCCCCCAGTTGCACCCCTCAGTTGCACCCCCCAGTTGCACCCCTCAGTTGCACCCCTCAGTTGCACCCCTCAGTCGCACCCCCCAGTTGCACCCCTCAGTTGCACCCCCCAGTTGCACCCCTCAGTTGCACCCCCCAGTTGCACCCCCCAGTTGCACCCCTCAGTTGCAACCCTCAGTTGCACCCCTCAGTTGCACCCCTCAGTTGCACCCGTCAGTTGCACCCGTCAGTTGCACCCCCCAGTTGCACCCGTCAGTTGCACCCCTCAGTTGCACCCCCTAGTTGCACCCCTCAGTTGCACCCCTCAGTTGCACCCCTCGGTTGCACCCCTCAGTTGCAGCCCCCAGTTGCACCCCTCAGTTGCACCTGTCAGTTGCCCCCCTCAGTTGCACCCCTCAGTTGCACCCCTCAGTTGCAGCCCTCAGTCGCACCCCTCAGTTGCACCCGTCAGTTGCACCCCTCAGTTGCACCCCTCAGTTGCACCCCTCAGTTGCACCCCTCAGTTGCATCCCCCAGTTGCGACCCTCAGTTGCACCCCTCAGTTGCACCCCTCAGTTGCACCCCTCAGTTGCACCTCTCAGTTGCAGCCCTCAGTTGCACCCCTCAGTCGCAACCCCCAGTTGCACCCCTCAGTTGCACCCCTCAGTTGCACCCCCCAGTTGCAATCCTCAGTTGCACCCCTCAGTTGCACCCCTCAGTTGCACCCCTCAGTTGCACCCCCCAGTTGCACCCCCCAGTTGCACGCCTCAGTTGCACCCCTCAGTTGCACCCCCCAGTTGCACCCCCCAGTTGCACCCCTCAGTTGCACCCCTCAGTTGCACCCCCCAGTTGCACCCCTCATTTGCACCCCTCAGTTGCACCCCTCAGTTGCACCCCTCAGTTGCACCCCCCAGTTGCACCCCTCAGTTGCACCCCCCTGTTGCACCCCTCAGTTGCAGCCCTCAGTTGCATCCCCCAGTTGCACCCCTCAGTTGCACCCCCCAGTTGCACCCCTCAGATGCACCCCTCAGTTGCACCCCTCAGTTGCACCCCCCAGTTGCACCCCTCAGTTGCACCCCTCAGTTGCACCCCTCAGTTGCACCCCTCAGTTGCACCCCTCAGTTGCATCCCTCAGTTGCAACCCTCAGTTGTGCCCCTCAGTTGCACCCCCCTGTGGCACCCCTCAGTTGCACCCCCCAGTTGCACCCCTCAGTTGCACCCCTCAGTTGCACCCCTCAGTTGTGCCCCTCAGTTGCACCCCCCAGTTGCACCCCTCAGTTGCACCCCTCAGTTGCACCACCCAGTTGCACCCCTCAGTTGCACCCCTCAGTTGCACCACTCAGTTGCAACCCCCAGTTGCACCCCTCAGTTGCACCCCCCAGTTTCACCCCTCAGTTGCAACCCTCAGTTGCACCCCTCAGTTGCACCCCTCAGTTGCACCACTCAGTTGCACCCCCCAGTTGCACCCCTCAGTTGCACCCCTCAGTTGCACCCCCTAGTTGCACCCCTCAGTTGCACCCCTCAGTTGCACCCCTCGGTTGCACCCCTCAGTTGCAGCCCCCAGTTGCACCCCTCAGTTGCACCTGTCAGTTGCACCCCTGAGTTGCACCCCTCAGTTGCACCCCTCAGTTGCAGCCCTCAGTCGCACCCCTCAGTTGCACCCCTCAGTTGCACCCCTCAGTTGCACCCCTCAGTTGCACCCCTCAGTTGCACCCCTCAGTTGCACCCGCCAGTTGCACCCCTCAGTTGCACCCCTCAGTTGCACCCCTCAGTTGCACCCCTCAGTTGCATCCCTCAGTTGCACCCCCCAGTTGCACCCCTCAGTTGCACCCCCCAGTTGCACCCCTCAGTTGCACCCCTCATTTGCACCCCCCAGTTGCACCCCCCAGTTGCACCCCTCAGTTGCATCCCTCAGTTGCACCCCTCAGTTGCAGCCCTCAGTCGCACCCCTCAGTTGCACCCCTCAGTTGCACCCCTCAGTTGCACCCCTCAGCTGCACCCCTCAGTTGCACCCCTCAGTTGCAACCCTCAGTTGCACCCCTCAGTTGCACCCCTCAGTTGCACCCGTCAGTTGCACCCGTCAGTTGCACCCCCCAGTTGCACCCGTCAGTTGCACCCCTCAGTTGCACCCCCTAGTTGCACCCCTCAGTTGCACCCCTCAGTTGCACCCCTCGGTTGCACCCCTCAGTTGCAGCCCCCAGTTGCACCCCTCAGTTGCACCTGTCAGTTGCACCCCTCAGTTGCACCCCTCAGTTGCACCCCTCAGTTGCACCCCTCAGTTGCAGCCCTCAGTCGCACCCCTCAGTGGCAACCCTCAGTTGCACCCCTCAGTTGCACCCCTCAGTTGCACCCCTCAGTTGCACCCCTCAGTTGCACCCCCCAGTTGCACCCCTCAGTTGCACCCCTCAGTTGCACCCCTCAGTTGCACCCCTCAGTTGCACCTCTCAGTTGCAGCCCTCAGTTGCACCCCTCAGTTGCACCCCCCAGTTGCACCCCTCAGTTGCACCCCTCAGTTGCACCCCCCAGTTGCACCCCTCAGTTGCACCCCTCAGTTGCACCCCTCAGTTGCACCCCTCAGTTGCACCCCCCAGTTGCACCCCCCAGTTGCACCCCCCAGTTGCACCCCTCAGTTGCACCCCTCAGTTGCACCCCCCAGTTGCACCCCTCAGTTGCACCCCTCAGTTGCACCCCCCAGTTGCACCCCTCAGTTGCACCCCTCAGTTGCACCCCCCAGTTGCACCCCTCAGTTGCACCCCTCAGTTGCACCCCCCAGTTGCACCCCTCAGTTGCACCCCTCAGTTGCACCCCTCAGTTGCACCCCTCAGTTGCACCCCCCAGTTGCACCCCCCAGTTGCACCCCCCAGTTGCACCCCCCAGTTGCACCCCTCAGTTGCACCCCTCAGTTGCACCCCTCAGTTGCACCCCTCAGGTGCACCTCTCAGTTGCACCCCTCAGTTGCACCCCTCAGTTGCACCCCTCAGTTGCACCCCTCAGTTGCACCCCTCAGTTGCACCCCCTAGTTGCACCCCTCAGTTGCACCCCCCTGTTGCACCCCTCAGTTGCACCCCTCAGTTGCATCCCCCAGTTGCACCCCTCAGTTGCACCCCCCAGTTGCACCCCTCAGATGCACCCCTCAGTTGCACCCCTCAGTTGCACCCCCCAGTTGCACCCCTCAGTTGCACCCCTCAGTTGCACCCCTCAGTTGCACCCCTCAGTTGCATCCCTCAGTTGCATCCCTCAGTTGCAACCCTCAGTTGTGCCCCTCAGTTGCACCCCCCTGTGGCACCCCTCAGTTGCACCCCCCAGTTGCACCCCTCAGTTGCACCCCTCAGTTGCACCCCTCAGTTGCACCCCTCAGTTGCACGCCCCAGTTGCACCCCTCAGTTGCACCCCTCAGTTGCACCACCCAGTTGCACCCCTCAGTTGCACCCCTCAGTTGCACCCCTCAGTTGCAACCCCCAGTTGCACCCCTCACTTGCACCCCCCAGTTGCACCCCTCAGTTGCACCCCTCGGTTGCACCCCCCAGTTGCACCCCTCATTTGCACCCCCCAGTTGCACCCCTCAGTTGCACCCCTCAGTTGCACCCCCCAGTTGCACCCCTCAGTTGCACCCCTCAGTTGCACCCCTCAGTTGCACCCCCCAGTTGCACCCCTCAGTTGCACCCCTCAGTTGCACCCCCCAGTTGCACCCCTCAGTTGCACCCCTCAGTTGCACCCCTCAGTTGCACCCCCCAGTTGCACCCCTCAGTTGCACCCCCCAGTTGCACCCCTCAGTTGCACCCCTCAGTTGCACCCCCTAGTTGCACCCCTCAGTTGCACCCCTCAGTTGCACCCCTCGGTTGCACCCCTCAGTTGCAGCCCCCAGTTGCACCCCTCAGTTGCACCTGTAAGTTGCACCCCTCAGTTGCACCCCTCAGTTGCACCCCCCAGTTGCAGCCCTCAGTTGCTACCCTCAGTTGCACCCCTCAGTTGCACCCCCCAGTTGCACCCCTCAGTTGCAGCCCTCAGTTGCACCCCTCAGTTGCACCCCCCAGTTGCACCCCCCAGTTGCACCCCTCAGTTGCACCCCCCAGTTGCACCCCTCAGTTGCACCCCTCAGTTGCACCCCTCAGTTGCACCCCTCAGTTGCACCCCCCAGTTGCACCCCCCAGTTGCACCCCTCAGTTGCACCCCTCAGTTGCACCCCCCAGTTGCACCCCCCAGTTGCACCCCTCAGTTGCACCCCTCAGTTGCACCCCCCAGTTGCACCCCTCAGTTGCACCCCTCAGTTGCACCCCTCAGTTGCACCCCTCAGTTGCACCCCCCAGTTGCACCCCTCAGTTGCACCCCCCTGTTGCACCCCTCAGTTGCACCCCTCAGTTGCATCCCCCAGTTGCACCCCTCAGTTGCACCCCCCAGTTGCACCCCTCAGATGCATCCCTCGGTTGCACCCCCCAGTTGCACCCCTCAGTTGCAGCCCTCAGTCGCACCCCTCAGTTGCACCCCTCAGTTGCACCCCTCAGTTCCACCCCTCAGTTGTACCCCTCAGTTGCACCCCCCAGTTGCACCCCTCAGTTGCACCCCTCAGTTGCACCCCTCAGTTGCATCCCTCAGTCGCATCCCTCAGTTGCAACCCTCAGTTGTGCCCCTCAGTTCCACCCCTCAGTTGTACCCCTCAGTTGCACCCCCCAGTTGCACCCCTCAGTTGCACCCCTCAGTTGCACCCCTCAGTTGCATCCCTCAGTTGCATCCCTCAGTTGCAACCCTCAGTTGTGCCCCTCAGTTGCACCCCCCTGTGGCACCCCTCAGTTGCACCCCCCAGTTGCACCCCTCAGTTGCACCCCTCAGTTGCACCCCTCAGTTGCACCCCTCAGTTGCACCCCTCAGTTGCACCCCTCAGTTGCACCCCTCAGTTGCACCACCCAGTTGCACCCCTCAGTTGCACCCCTCAGTTGCACCCCTCAGTTGCAACCCCCAGTTGCACCCCTCACTTGCACCCCTCAGTTGCACCCCTCAGTTGCACCCCTCGGTTGCACCCCCCAGTTGCATCCCTCATTTGCACCCCCCAGTTGCACCCCTCAGTTGCACCCCTCAGTTGCACCCCCCAGTTGCACCCCTCAGTTGCACCCCTCAGTTGCACCCCTCAGTTGCACCCCTCAGTTGCACCCCTCAGTTGCACTCCTCAGTTGCACCCCTCAGTTGCACCCCTCAGTTGCACCCCCCAGTTGCACCCCTCAGTTGCACCCCTCAGTTGCACCCCCCAGTTGCACCCCTCAGTTGCACCCCTCAGTTGCACCCCTCAGTTGCACCCCCCAGTTGCACCCCTCAGTTGCACCCCCCAGTTGCACCCCTCAGTTGCACCCCTCAGTTGCACCCCCTAGTTGCACCCCTCAGTTGCACCCCTCAGTTGCACCCCTCGGTTGCACCCCTCAGTTGCAGCCCCCAGTTGCACCCCTCAGTTGCACCTGTAAGTTGCACCCCTCAGTTGCACCCCTCAGTTGCACCCCCCAGTTGCAGCCCTCAGTTGCTACCCTCAGTTGCACCCCTCAGTTGCACCCCCCAGTTGCACCCCTCAGTTGCAGCCCTCAGTTGCAGCCCTCAGTTGCACCCCCCAGTTGCACCCCCCAGTTGCACCCCTCAGTTGCACCCCCCAGTTGCACCCCTCAGTTGCACCCCTCAGTTGCACCCCTCAGTTGCACCCCTCAGTTGCACCCCCCAGTTGCACCCCCCAGTTGCACCCCTCAGTTGCACCCCTCAGTTGCACCCCCCAGTTGCACCCCTCAGTTGCACCCCTCAGTTGCACCCCCCAGTTACACCCCCCAGTTGCACCCCTCAGTTGCACCCCTGAGTTGCACCCCTCAGTTGCACCCCCCAGTTGCACCCCCCAGTTGCACCCCTCAGTTGCACCCCTCAGTTGCACCCCCCAGTTGCACCCCTCAGTTGCACCCCTCAGTTGCACCCCTCAGTTGCACCCCTCAGTTGCACCCCCCAGTTGCACCCCTCAGTTGCACCCCCCTGTTGCACCCCTCAGTTGCACCCCTCAGTTGCATCCCCCAGTTGCACCCCTCAGTTGCACCCCCCAGTTGCACCCCTCAGATGCATCCCTCGGTTGCACCCCCCAGTTGCACCCCTCAGTTGCAGCCCTCAGTCGCACCCCTCAGTTGCACCCCTCAGTTGCACCCCTCAGTTCCACCCCTCAGTTGTACCCCTCAGTTGCACCCCCCAGTTGCACCCCTCAGTTGCACCCCTCAGTTGCACCCCTCAGTTGCACCCCTCAGTTGCACCCCCCAGTTGCACCCCGCAGTTGCACCCCTCAGTTGCACCCCTCAGTTGCACCCCTCAGTTGCACCCCTCAGTTGCACCCCTCAGTTGCACCCCCCAGTTGCACCCCCCAGTTGCACCCCCCAGTTGCACCTCTCAGTTGCACCCCTCAGTTGCACCTCCCAGTTGCACGCCTCAGTCGCACCCCTCAGTTGCACCCCTCAGTTGCACCCCTCAGTTGCAGCCCTCAGTTGCACCCCTCAGTTGCACCCCTCAGTTGCACCCCTCAGTTGCACCCATCAGTTGCACCCCTCAGTGGCACCCCTCAGTTGCACCCCTCAGTTGCACCCCTCAGATGCACCCCTCGGTTGCACCCCTCAGTTGCACCCCTCAGGTGCACCCCTCAGTTGCAGCCCTCAGTTGCACCCCTCAGTTGCACCCATCAGTTGCACCCCTCAGTGGCACCCCTCAGTTGCACCCCTCAGTTGCACCCCTCAGATGCGGCCCTCGGTTGCACCCCTCAGTTGCACCCCTCAGTTGCACCCCTCAGTTGCACCCCTCAGTTGCAGCCCTCAGTTGCACCCACCAGTTGCACCCCCCAGTTGCACCTCTCAGTTGCACCCCTCAGTTGGACCCCTCAGTTGCACCCCTCAGTTGCACCCCTCAGTTGCAGCCCTCAGTTGCACCCCTCAGTTGCACCCCCCAGTTGCACCCCTCAGTTGCACCCCTCGGTTGCACCCCTCAGTTGCAACCCTCAGTTGCACCCCTCAGTTGCACCCCCCAGTTGCACCCCTCAGTTGCACCCCTCAGTTGCACCCCTCAGTTGCACCCCTCAGTTGCACCCCTCAGTTGCACCCCTCAGTTGCACCCCTCAGTTGCACCCCTCAGTTGCACTCCTCAGTTGCACCCCTCGGTTGCACCCCTCAGTTGCACCCCCCAGTTGCACCCCTCAGTTGCACGACTCAGTTGCACCCCTGAGTTGCACCCCTCAGTTGCACCCCTCAGTTGCACCCCCCAGTTGCACCCCCCAGTTGCACCCCTCATTTGCACCCCCCAGTTGCACCCCTCAGTTGCACCCCTCAGTTGCACCCCCCAGTTGCACCCCTCAGTTGCACCCCTCAGTTGCACCCCTCAGTTGCACCCCTCAGTTGCACCCCTCAGTTGCACTCCTCAGTTGCACCCCTCAGTTGCACCCCTCAGTTGCACCCCTCAGTTGCACCCCTCGGTTGCACCCCTCAGTTGCACCCCTCAGTTGCACCCCTCAGTTGCACCTGTAAGTTGCACCCCTCAGTTGCACCCCTCAGTTGCACCCCCCAGTTGCAGCCCTCAGTTGCTACCCTCAGTTGCACCCCTCAGTTGCACCCCCCAGTTGCACCCCTCAGTTGCAGCCCTCAGTTGCACCCCTCAGTTGCACCCCCCAGTTGCACCCCCCAGTTGCACCCCTCAGTTGCACCCCCCAGTTGCACCCCTCAGTTGCACCCCTCAGTTGCACCCCTCAGTTGCACCCCTCAGTTGCACCCCTCAGTTGCACCCCTCAGTTGCACCCCTCAGTTGCACCCCTCAGTTGCACCCCTCAGTTGCACCCCCCAGTTGCACCCCCCAGTTGCACCCCTCAGTTGCACCCCCCAGTTGCACCCCTCAGTTGCACCCCTCAGTTGCACCCCTCAGTTGCACCCCTCAGTTGCACCCCTCAGTTGCACCCCTCAGTTGCACCCCTCAGTTGCACCCCTCAGTTGCACCCCCCAGTTGCACCCCCCAGTTGCACCCCTCAGTTGCACCCCTCAGTTGCACCCCCCAGTTGCACCCCCCAGTTGCACCCCTCAGTTGCACCCCTCAGTTGCACCCCCCAGTTGCACCCCTCAGTTGCACCCCTCAGTAGCACCCCTCAGTTGCACCCCTCAGTTGCATTCCCCAGTTGCACCCCTCAGTTGCACCCCCCTGTTGCACCCCTCAGTTGCACCCCTCAGTTGCATCCCCCAGTTGCACCCCTCAGTTGCACCCCCCAGTTGCACCCCTCAGATGCATCCCTCGGTTGCACCCCCCAGTTGCACCCCTCAGTTGCAGCCCTCAGTCGCACCCCTCAGTTGCATCCCTCAGTTGCACCCCTCAGTTGTACCCCTCAGTTGCACCCCCCAGTTGCACCCCTCAGTTGCACCCCTCAGTTGCACCCCTCAGTTGCACCCCTCAGTTGCACCCCCCAGTTGCACCCCGCAGTTGCACCCCTCAGTTGCACCCCTCAGTTGCACCCCTCAGTTGCACCCCTCAGTTGCACCGCCCAGTTGCACCCCCCAGTTGCACCCCCCAGTTGCACCTCTCAGTTGCACCCCTCAGTTGCACCTCCCAGTTGCACGCCTCAGTCGCACCCCTCAGTTGCACCCCTCAGTTGCACCCCTCAGTTGCAGCCCCCAGTTGCACCCCTCAGTTGCACCCCTCAGTTGCAGCCCTCAGTTGCACCCCTCAGTTGCACCCCTCAGTTGCACCCCTCAGTTGCACCCCTCAGTTGCACCCCTCAGTTGCACCCCTCAGTTGCACCCCTCAGTTGCACCCCTCAGATGCACCCCTCGGTTGCACCCCTCAGTTGCACCCCTCAGTTGCACCCCTCAGTTGCAGCCCTCAGTTGCACCCCTCAGTTGCACCCACCAGTTGCAACCCCCAGTTGCACCTCTCAGTTGCACCCCTCAGTTGGACCCCTCAGTTGCACCCCTCAGTTGCACCCCTCAGTTGCAGCCCTCAGTTGCAGCCCTCAGTTGCACCCCCCAGTTGCACCCCTCAGTTGCACCCCTCAGTTGCAGCCCTCAGTTGCACCCCTCAGTTGCAGCCCTCAGTTGCACCCCTCAGTTGCACCCACCAGTTGCACCCCCCAGTTGCACCTCTCAGTTGCACCCCTCAGTTGGACCCCTCAGTTGCACCCCTCAGTTGCACCCCTCAGTTGCACCCCCCAGTTGCACCCCTCAGTTGCACCCCCCAGTTGCACCCCTCAGTTGCACCCCTCAGTTGCACCCCCCAGTTGCACCCCTCAGTTGCACCCCCCAGTTGCACCCCTCAGCTGCACCCCTCAGTTGCACCCCTCAGTTGCACCCCTCAGTTGCACCCCTCAGTTGCACCCCTCACTTGCACCCCTCAGTTGCGCCCCCCAGTTGCACCCCTCAGTTGCACCCCTCAGTTGCACCCCTCAGTTGCAACCCTCAGCTGCACCCCTCAGTTGCACCCCTCAGTTGCACCCCTCAGTTGCACCCCTCAGTTGCACCCCTCAGTTGCACCCTTCAGTTGCACCCCCCAGTTGCACCCCTCAGTTGCACCCCCCAGTTGCACCCCCCAGTTGCACCCCTCAGTTGCACCCCTTAGTTGCACCCCCCATTGCACCCCTCAGTTGCACCCCTCAGTTGCACCCCTCAGTTGCACCCCTCATTTGCACCCCCCAGTTGCACCCCTCAGTTGCACCCCTCAGTTGCACCCCTCAGTTGCACCCCTCAGTGGCACCCCCCAATTGCACCCCCCAGTTGCACCCCTCAGTTGCACCCCTCAGTTGCACCCCCCAGTTGCACCCCCCAGTTGCACCCCTCAGTTGCACCCCTCAGTTGCACCCCTCAGTTGCACCCCTCAGTTGCACCCCCCCGTTGCACCCCTCAGTTGCACCCCTCAGTTGCACCCGTCAGTTGCACCCCCCAGTTGCACCCTTCAGTTGCACACCTCAGTTGCACCCCTCAGTTGCAGCCCCCAGTTGCACCCCTCAGTTGCACCTGTCAGTTGCACCCCTCAGTTGCACCCCTCAGTTGCATCCCTCAGTTGCACCCCCCAGTTGCACCCCTCAGTTGCAGCCCTCAGTCGCACCCCTCAGTTGCACCCCTCAGTTGCACCCCTCAGTTCCACCCTTCAGCTGCACCCCCCAGATGCACCCCCCAGTTGCACCCCTCAGTTGCACCCCTCAGTTGCACCCCTCAGTTGCACCCCTCAGTTGCACCCCCCAGTTGCACCCCCCAGTTGCACCCCTCATTGCACCCCTCCGTTGCACCCCTCAGTTGCACCCCTCAGTTGCACCCCTCAGTTGCACCCCCCAGTTGCACCCCCCAGTTGCACCCCCCAGTTGCACCTCTCAGTTGCACCCCTCAGCTGCACCCCCCAGTTAAACGCCTCAGTTGCACCCCTCAGTTGCACCCCTCAGTTGCACCCCTCAGTTGCAGCCCCCAGTTGCACCCCTCAGTTGCACCCCTCAGTTGCACCCCTCAGTTGCACCCCTCAGTTGCACCCCCCAGTTGCACCCCTCAGTTGCACCCCTCATTTGCACCCCCCAGTTGCACCCCTCAGTTGCACCCCTCAGTTGCACCCCTCAGTTGCACCCCTCAGTGGCACCCCTCAGTTGCACCCCCCAGTGGCACCCCTCAGTTGCACCCCTCAGTTGCACCCCTCAGTTGTGCCCCTCAGTTGCACCCCCCAGTTGCACGCCGCAGTTGCACCCCTCAGTTGCACCCCTCAGTTGCACCCCTCAGTTGCAGCCCCCAGGTGCACCCCTCAGTTGCACCCCTCAGTTGCACCCCTCAGTTGCACCCCTCAGTTGCACCCCCCAGTTGCACCCCTCAGTTGCACCCCTCATTTGCACCCCCCAGTTGCACCCCTCAGTTGCACCCCTCAGTTGCACCCCTCAGTTGCACCCCTCAGTGGCACCCCTCAGTTGCACCCCTCAGTTGCACCCCTCAGTTGCACCCCCCAGTTGCACCCCTCAGTTGCACCCCTCAGTTGCACCCCTCAGTTGCACCCCTCAGTTGCACCCCCCAGTTGCACCCCCCAGTTGCACCCCTCAGTTGCACCCCTCAGTTGCACCCCTCAGTTGCACCCCCCAGTTGCACCCCTCAGTTGCACCCCCCAGTTGCACCCCCCAGTTGCACCCCTCAGTTGCACCCCTCAGTTGCACCCCTCAGTTGCACCCCCCAGTTGCACCCCTCAGTTGCACCCCTCAGTTGCACCTACCAGTTGCACCCCTCAGTTGCACCCCTCAGTTGCACCCCCCAGTTGGACACCTCAGTTGCACCCCTCAGTTGCACCCCTCAGTTGCACCCCTCAGTTGCACCCCTCAGTTGCACCCCTCAGTTGCACCCCTCAGTTGCACGCCTCAGTTGCACCCCTCAGTTGCACCCCTCAGTTGCACCCCCCAGTTGCACCCCTCAGTTGCACCCCTCAGTTGGACCCCCCAGTTGCACCCCTCAGTTGCACCCCTCCGTTGCACCCCCCAGTTGCACCCCTCAGTTGCACCCCTCAGTTGCACCCCTCAGTTGCACCCCCCAGTTGCACCCCTCAGTTGCACCCCTCAGTTGCACATCCCAGTTGCACCCCTCAGTTGCACCCCTCAGTTGCACCCCTCAGTTGCACCCCCCACTTGCACCCCTCAGTTGCACCCCTGAGTTGCACCCCTCAGTTGCACCCCTCAGTTGCCCCCCCCCAATTACACCCCTCAGTTGAACCCCTCAGTTGGACCCCCCAGTTGCAACCCTCAGTTGCACCCCTCAGTTGCACCCCTCAGTTGGACCCCCCAGTTGCACCCCTCAGTTGCACCCCTCAGTTGCACCCCCCAGTTGCACCCCTCAGTTCAGTTGCACTCCCCTGTCTCACCCCTCAGTTGCACCCCCCAGTTGCACCCCTCAGTTGCACCCCTCAGTTGCACCCCTCAGTTGCACCCCTCAGTTACAGCCCTCAGTTGCACCCCTCAGTTGCACCCCTCAGTTGCACCCCCCAGTTGCACCCCTCAGTTGCACCCCTCAGTTGCACCCCTCAGTTGCACCCCCCAGTTGCACCCCTCAGTTGCACCCCTCAGTTGCACCCCTCAGTTGCACCCCTCAGTTGCACCCCCCAGTTGCACCCCTCAGTTGCACCCCTCAGTTGCACCCCTCAGTTGCACCCCTCAGTTGCACCCCCCAGCTGCACCCCCCAGTTGCATCCCCCAGTTGCACCCCTCAGTTGCACCCCTCAGTTGCACCCCTCATTTGCACCCCTCAGTTGCACCCCCCAGTTGCACCCCTCAGTTGCACCCCTCAGTTGCAGCCCCCAGTTGCACCCCCCAGTTGCACCCCTCAGTTGCACCCCTCAGTTGCACCCCCCAGTTGCACCCCTCAGTTGCACCCCTCAGTTGCACCCCCCAGTTGCACCCCTCAGTTGCACCCCTCAGTTGCACCCCCCAGTTGCACCCCTCAGTTGCACCCCTCAGTTGCACCCCCCAGTTGCACCCCTCAGTTGCACCCCTCAGTTAGACCCCCCCGTTGCACCCCTCAGTTGCACCCCTCAGTTGCACCCCTCAGTTGCACCCCCCAGTTGCAACCCTCAGTTGCACCCCTCAGTTGCACCCCTCAGTTGCACCCCTCAGTTGCACGCCTCAGTTGCACCCCTCAGTTGCACCCCTCAGTTGCACCCCTCAGTTGCACCCCTCAGTTGCACCCCTCAGTTGCACCCCTCAGTTGCACCCCCCAGTTGCACCCCTCAGTTGCACCCCTCAGTTGCACCCCTCAGTTGCGCCCCTCAGTTGCACCCCTCAGTTGCACCCCTCAGTTGCACCCCTCAGTTGCACCCCTCAGTTGCACCCCTCAGTTGCACCCCTCAGTTGCACCCCCCAGTTGCATCCCTCAGTTGCAACCCTCAGTTGCACCCCCCAGTTGCACCCCTCAGTTGCATCCCTCAGTTGCACCCCCCAGTTGCACCCCTCAGTTGCACCCCTCGGTTGGACCCCTCAGTTGCACCCCCCAGTTGCACCCCTCAGTTGCACCCCTCAGTTGCAGCCCTCAGTTGCACCCCTCAGTTGCACCCCTCAGTTGCACCCCCCAGATGCACCCCTCAGTTGCACCCCTCAGTTGCACCCCTCACTGGCACCCCCCAGTTGCATCCCTCAGTTGCACCCCCCAGTTGCACCCCTCAGTTGCACCCCCCAGTTGCACCCCTCAGTTGCACCCCTCAGTTGCACCCCCCAGTTGCACCCCTCAGTTGCACCCCCCAGTTGCACCCCTCAGTTGCACCCCTCAGTTGCACCCCCCAGATGCACCCCTCAGTGGCACCCCTCACTGGCACCCCTCACTGGCACCCCCAAGTTGCAGCCCTCAGTTGCACCCCTCAGTTGCACCCCTCAGTTGCACCCCTCAGTTGCACCCCCCAGATGCACCCCTCAGTTGCACCCCTCAGTTGCACCCCTCAGTTGCACGCCCCAGTTGCACCCCTGAATTGCACCCCCCAGTTGCATCCCTCAGTTGCAACCCTCAGTTGCACCCCCCAGTTGCACCCCTCAGTTGCACCCCTCAGTTGCACCCCCCGGTTGCACCCCTCAGTTGCACCCCTCAGTTGCACCCCTCACTTGCACCCCTCAGTTGCACCCCTCAGTTGCACCCCTCAGTTGCACCCCTCAGTTGCACCCCCCAGTTGCATCCCTCACTTGCAACCCTCAGTTGCACCCCCCAGTTGCACCCCTCAGTTGCACCCCTCAGTTGTACCCCCCAGTTGCACCCCTCAGTTGCACCCCTCGGTTGCACCACTCAGTTGCACCCCCCAGTTGCACCCCTCAGTTGCACCCCTCAGTTGCAGCCCTCAGTTGCACCCCTCAGTTGCACCCCTCAGTTGCACCCCCCAGATGCACCCCTCAGTTGCAGCCCTCAGTTGCACCCCTCACTGGCACCCCGCAGTTGCACCCCTCAGTTGCACCCCTCAGTTGCACCCCCCAGTTGCATCCCTCAGTTGCACCCCCCAGTTGCACCCCTCAGTTGCACCCCTCAGTTGCACCCCTCAGTTGCACCCCTCAGTTGCACCCCCCAGTTGCACCCCTCAGTTGCACCCCTCAGTTGCACCTACCAGTTGCACCCCTCAGTTGCACCCCTCAGTTGCACCCCCCAGTTGCACCCCTCAGTTGCACCCCTCAGTTGCACCCCTCAGTTGCACCCCTCAGTTGCACCCCTCAGTTGCACTCCTCAGTTGCACCCCTCAGTTGCACGCCTCAGTTGCACCCCTCAGTTGCACCCCTCAGTTGGACCCCCCAGTTGCACCCCTCAGTTGCACCCCTCAGTTGGACCCCCCAGTTGCACCCCTCAGTTGCACCCCTCCGTTGCACCCCCCAGTTGCACCCCTCAGTTGCACCCCTCAGTTGCACCCCTCAGTTGCACCCCCCAGTTGCACCCCTCAGTTGCACCCCTCAGTTGCACATCCCAGTTGCACCCCTCAGTTGCACCCCTCAGTTGCACCCCTCAGTTGCACCCCCCACTTGCACCCCTCAGTTGCACCCCTGAGTTGCACCCCTCAGTTGCACCCCTCAGTTGCCCCCCCCCAATTACACCCCTCAGTTGAACCCCTCAGTTGGACCCCCCAGTTGCAACCCTCAGTTGCACCCCTCAGTTGCACCCCTCAGTTGCACCCCCCTGTTGCACCCCTCAGTTGCACCCCTCAGTTGCACCCCCCAGTTGCACCCCTCAGTTGCACCCCTCAGTTGCACTCCCCTGTCTCACCCCTCAGTTGCACCCCCCAGTTGCACCCCTCAGTTGCACCCCTCAGTTGCACGCCTCAGTTGCACCCCCCAATTACACCCCTCAGTTGCACCCCTCAGTTGCACCCCCCAGTTGCACCCCTCAGTTGCACCCCTCAGTTGCACCCCTCAGTTGCACCCCTCAGTTACAGCCCTCAGTTGCACCCCTCAGTTGCACCCCTCAGTTGCACCCCCCAGTTGCACCCCTCAGTTGCACCCCTCAGTTGCACCCCTCAGTTGCACCCCCCAGTTGCACCCCTCAGTTGCACCCGTCAGTTGCACCCCTCAGTTGCACCCCTCAGTTGCACCCCCCAGTTGCACCCCTCAGTTGCACCCCTCAGTTGCACCCCTCAGTTGCACCCCTCAGTTGCACCCCCCAGTTGCACCCCCCAGTTGCATCCCCCAGTTGCACCCCTCAGTTGCACCCCTCAGTTCCACCCCTCATTTGCACCCCTCAGTTGCACCCCCCAGTTGCACCCCTCAGTTGCACCCCTCAGTTGCAGCCCCCAGTTGCACCCCCCAGTTGCACCCCTCAGTTGCACCCCTCAGTTGCACCCCCCAGTTGCACCCCTCAGTTGCACCCCTCAGTTGCACCCCCCAGTTGCACCCCTCAGTTGCACCCCTCAGTTGCACCCCCCAGTTGCACCCCTCACTGGCACCCCCCAGTTGCACCCCCCAGTTGCACCCCTCAGTTGCACCCCTCAGTTGGACCCCCCAGTTGCACCCCTCAGTTGCACCCCTCAGTTGCACCCCTCAGTTGCACCCCCCAGTTGCACCCCTCAGTTGCACCCCCCAGTTGCACCCCTCAGTTGCACCCCTCAGTTGCACCCCTCAGTTGCACCCCTCAGTTGCACGCCTCAGTTGCACCCCTCAGTTGCACCCCTCAGTTGCACCCCTCAGTTGCACCCCTCAGTTGCACCCCTCAGTTGCACCCCTCAGTTGCACCCCCCGGTTGCACCCCTCAGTTGCACCCCTCAGTTGCACCCCTCAGTTGCACCCCTCAGTTGCACCCCTCAGTTGCACCCCTCAGTTGCACCCCTCGGTTGGACCCCTCAGTTGCACCCCCCAGTTGCACCCCTCAGTTGCACCCCTCAGTTGCAGCCCTCAGTTGCACCCCCCAGTTGCACCCCTCAGTTGCACCCCTCGGTTGGACCCCTCAGTTGCACCCCTCAGTTGCACCCCTCAGTTGCACCCCCCAGTTGCACCCCTCAGTTGCACCCCCCAGTTGCACCCCTCAGTTGCACCCCTCAGTTGCACCCCCCAGTTGCACCCCTCAGTTGCACCCCCCAGTTGCACCCCTCAGTTGCACCCCTCAGTTGCACCCCTCAGTTGCACCCCCCAGATGCACCCCTCAGTTGCACCCCTCAGTTGCACCCCTCACTGGCACCCCCCAGTTGCAGCCCTCAGTTGCACCCCTCAGTTGCACCCCTCAGTTGCACCCCTCAGTTGCACCCCCCAGATGCACCCCTCAGTTGCACCCCTCAGTTGCACCCCTCAGTTGCACGCCCCAGTTGCACCCCCCAGTTGCACCCCCCAGTTGCATCCCTCAGTTGCAACCCTCAGTTGCACCCCCCAGTTGCACCCCTCAGTTGCACCCCTCAGTTGCACCCCCCGGTTGCACCCCTCAGTTGCACCCCTCAGTTGCACCCCTCAGTTGCACCCCTCAGTTGCACCCCTCAGTTGCACCCCTCAGTTGCACCCCTCAGTTGCACCCCCCAGTTGCATCCCTCACTTGCAACCCTCAGTTGCACCCCCCAGTTGCACCCCTCAGTTGCACCCCTCAGTTGTACCCCCCAGTTGCACCCTCAGTTGCACCCCTCGGTTGGACCCCTCAGTTGCACCCCCCAGTTGCACCCCTCAGTTGCACCCCTCAGTTGCAGCCCTCAGTTGCACCCCTCAGTTGCACCCCTCAGTTGCACCCCCCAGATGCACCCCTCAGTTGCAGCCCTCAGTTGCACCCCTCACTGGCACCCCGCAGTTGCACCCCTCAGTTGCACCCCTCAGTTGCACCCCCCAGTTGCACCCCTCAGTTGCACCCCTCAGTTGCACCCCTCAGTTGGACCCCTCAGTTGCACCCCCCAGTTGCACCCCTCAGTTGCACCCCTCAGTTGCACCCCCCAGTTGCATCCCTCAGTTGCACCCCTCAGTTGCACCCCTCAGTTGCACCCCTCAGTTGCAGCCCCCAGTTGCACCCCCCAGTTGCACCCCTCAGTTGCACCCCTCAGTTGCACCTGTCAGTTGCACACCTCACTTGCACCCCTCAGTTGCACCCCTCAGTTGCACCCCCCAGTTGCACCCCCCAGTTGCACCCCTCAATCGCACCCCTCAGTTGCACCCCTCAGTTGCACCCCTCAGTTGCACCCCTCAGTTGCACCCCCCAGTTGCACCTCTCAGTTGCACCCCTCAGTTGCGGCCCTCAGTTGCACCCCTCAGTTGCACCCCTCAGTTGCACCCCTCAGTTGCACCCCTCAGTTGCACCCCTCAGTTGCACCCCTCAGTTGCACCCCTCAGTTGCACCCCTCAGTTGCACCCCTCAGTTGCACCCCTCAGTTGCACCCCCAGTTGCACCCCTCAGTTGCACCCCTCAGTTGCACCCCCAAGTTGCACCCCTCAGTTGCACCCCCCAGTTGCACCCCTCAGTTGCACCCCTCAGTTGCACCCCCCAGTTGCACCCCTCAGTTGCACCCCTCAGTTGCACCCCCCAGTTGCACCCCCCAGTTGCACCCCTCAGTTGCACCCATCAGTTGCACCCCCAAGTTGCACTCCTCAGTTGCACCCCTCAGTTGCACCCCTCAGTTGCACCCCTCAGTTGCACCCCCCAGTTGCACCCCTCAGTTGCACCCCTCAGTTGCACCCCTCAGTTGCACCCTTCAGTTGCAGACCCCGGTTGCACCCCTCAGTTGCACCCCTCAGTTGCACGCCCCAGTTGCACCCCTCAGTTGCACCCCTCAGTTGCACCCCTCAGTTGCACCCCCCAGTTGCACCCCTCAGTTGCACCCCTCATTTGCACCCCTCAGTTGCACCCTTCAGTTGCAGCCCCCGGTTGCACCACCCAGTTGCACCCCTCAGTTGCACGCCCCAGTTGCACCCCTCAGTTGCACCCCCCAGTTGCATCCCTCAGTTGCAACCCTCAGTTGCACCCCCCAGTTGCACCCCTCAGTTGCACCCCTCAGTTGCACCCCCCAGCTGCACCCCTCAGTTGCACCCCTCGGTTGGACCCCTCAGTTGCACCCCCCAGTTGCACCCCTCAGTTGCACCCCTCAGTTGCAGCCCTCAGTTGCACCCCTCAGTTGCACCCCTCAGTTGCACCCCCCAGATGCACCCCTCAGTTGCACCCCTCAGTTGCACCCCTCAGTTGCACCCCTCAGTTGCATGCCTCAGTTGCACCCCTCAGTTGCACCCCTCAGTTGCACCCCTCAGTTGCACCCCTCAGTTGCACCCCTCAGTTGCACCCCCCAGTTGCATCCCTCAGTTGCAACCCTCAGTTGCACCCCCCAGTTGCACCCCTCAGTTGCACCCCTCAGTTGCACCCCCCAGTTGCACCCCTCAGTTGCACCCCTCGGTTGGACCCCTCAGTCGCACCCCCCAGTTGCACCCCTCAGTTGCACCCCTCAGTTGCAGCCCTCAGTTGCACCCCTCAGTTGCACCCCTCAGTTGCACCCCCCAGATGCACCCCTCAGTTGCACCCCTCAGTTGCACCCCTCACTGGCACCCCCAAGTTGCACCCCTCAGTTGCACCCCTCAGTTGCACCCCTCAGTTGCACCCCTCAGTTGCACCCCCCAGTTGCACCCCTCAGTTGCACCCCTCAGTTGCACCCCCCAGTTGCACCCCTCAGTTGCACCCCCCAGTTGCACCCCTCAGTTGCACCCCTCAGTTGCACCCCCCAGATGCACCCCTCAGTTGCACCCCGCAGTTGCACCCCTCACTGGCACCCCCCAGTTGCAGCCCTCAGTTGCACCCCTCAGTTGCACCCCTCAGTTGCACCCCTCAGTTGCACCCCCCAGATGCACCCCTCAGTTGCACCCCTCAGTTGCACCCCTCAGTTGCACGCCCCAGTTGCACCCCCCAGTTGCACCCCCCAGTTGCATCCCTCAGTTGCAACCCTCAGTTGCACCCCCCAGTTGCACCCCTCAGTTGCACCCCTCAGTTGCACCCCCCGGTTGCACCCCTCAGTTGCACCCCTCAGTTGCACCCCTCAGTTGCACCCCTCAGTTGCACCCCTCAGTTGCACCCCTCAGTTGCACCCCTCAGTTGCACCCCCCAGTTGCATCCCTCACTTGCAACCCTCAGTTGCACCCCCCAGTTGCACCCCTCAGTTGCACCCCTCAGTTGTACCCCCCAGTTGCACCCCTCAGTTGCACCCCTCGGTTGGACCCCTCAGTTGCACCCCCCAGTTGCACCCCTCAGTTGCACCCCTCAGTTGCAGCCCTCAGTTGCACCCCTCAGTTGCACCCCTCAGTTGCACCCCCCAGATGCACCCCTCAGTTGCAGCCCTCAGTTGCACCCCTCACTGGCACCCCGCAGTTGCACCCCTCAGTTGCACCCCTCAGTTGCACCCCCCAGTTGCACCCCCCAGTTGCACCCCTCAGTTGCACCCCTCAGTTGGACCCCTCAGTTGCACCCCCCAGTTGCACCCCTCAGTTGCACCCCTCAGTTGCACCCCCCAGTTGCACCCCTCAGTTGCACTCCTCAGTTGCACCCCCCAGTTGCACTCCTCAGTTGCACCCCTCAGTTGCACCCCTCAGTTGCACCCCTCAGTTGCACCCCCCAGATGCACCCCTCAGTTGCAGCCCTCAGTTGCACCCCTCACTGGCACCCCGCAGTTGCACCCCTCAGTTGCACCCCTCAGTTGCACCCCCCAGTTGCACCCCTCAGTTGCACCCCTCAGTTGCACCCCTCAGTTGGACCCCTCAGTTGCACCCCCCAGTTGCACCCCTCAGTTGCACCCCTCAGTTGCACCCCCCAGTTGCATCCCTCAGTTGCACCCCTCAGTTGCACCCCTCAGTTGCACCCCTCAGTTGCAGCCCCCAGTTGCACCCCCCAGTTGCACCCCTCAGTTGCACCCCTCAGTTGCACCTGTCAGTTGCACACCTCAGTTGCACCCCTCAGTTGCACCCCTCAGTTGCACCCCCCAGTTGCACCCCCCAGTTGCACCCCTCAGTTGCACCCCTCAGTTGCACTCCTCAGTTGCACCCCTCAGTTGCACCCCTCAGTTGCACCCCCCAGTTGCACCTCTCAGTTGCACCCCTCAGTTGCGGCCCTCAGTTGCACCCCTCAGTTGCAGCCCTCAGTTGCACCCCTCAGTTGCACCCCTCAGTTGCACCCCTCAGTTGCACCCCTCAGTTGCACCCCTCAGTTGCACCCCTCATTTGCACCCCTCAGTTGCACCCCTCAGTTGCACCCCCAGTTGCACCCCTCAGTTGCACCCCTCAGTTGCACCCCCAAGTTGCACCCCTCAGTTGCACCCCCCAGTTGCACCCCTCAGTTGCACCCCTCAGTTGCACCCCCCAGTTGCACCCCTCAGTTGCACCCCTCAGTTGCACCCCCCAGTTGCACCCCCCAGTTGCACCCCTCAGTTGCACCCATCAGTTGCAGCCCCCAGTTGCACTCCTCAGTTGCACCCCTCAGTTGCACCCCTCAGTTGCACCCCTCAGTTGCACCCCTCAGTTGCACCCCTCAGTTGCACCCCTCAGTTGCACCCCTCAGTTGCACCCCTCAGTTGCACCCCCCAGTTGCATCCCTCACTTGCAACCCTCAGTTGCACCCCCCAGTTGCACCCCTCAGTTGCACCCCTCAGTTGTACCCCCCAGTTGCACCCCTCAGTTGCACCCCTCGGTTGGACCCCTCAGTTGCACCCCCCAGTTGCACCCCTCAGTTGCACCCCTCAGTTGCAGCCCTCAGTTGCACCCCTCAGTTGCACCCCTCAGTTGCACCCCCCAGATGCACCCCTCAGTTGCAGCCCTCAGTTGCACCCCTCACTGGCACCCCGCAGTTGCACCCCTCAGTTGCACCCCTCAGTTGCACCCCCCAGTTGCACCCCTCAGTTGCACCCCTCAGTTGCACCCCTCAGTTGGACCCCTCAGTTGCACCCCCCAGTTGCACCCCTCAGTTGCACCCCTCAGTTGCACCCCCCAGTTGCATCCCTCAGTTGCACCCCTCAGTTGCACCCCTCAGTTGCACCCCTCAGTTGCAGCCCCCAGTTGCACCCCCCAGTTGCACCCCTCAGTTGCACCCCTCAGTTGCACCTGTCAGTTGCACACCTCAGTTGCACCCCTCAGTTGCACCCCTCAGTTGCACCCCCCAGTTGCACCCCCCAGTTGCACCCCTCAGTTGCACCCCTCAGTTGCACTCCTCAGTTGCACCCCTCAGTTGCACCCCTCAGTTGCACCCCCCAGTTGCACCTCTCAGTTGCACCCCTCAGTTGCGGCCCTCAGTTGCACCCCTCAGTTGCAGCCCTCAGTTGCACCCCTCAGTTGCACCCCTCAGTTGCACCCCTCAGTTGCACCCCTCAGTTGCACCCCTCAGTTGCACCCCTCAGTTGCACCCCTCAGTTGCACCCCTCAGTTGCACCCCCAGTTGCACCCCTCAGTTGCACCCCTCAGTTGCACCCCCAAGTTGCACCCCTCAGTTGCACCCCCCAGTTGCACCCCTCAGCTGCACCCCTCAGTTGCACCCCCCAGTTGCACCCCTCAGTTGCACCCCTCAGTTGCACCCCCCAGTTGCACCCCCCAGTTGCACCCCTAAGTTGCACCCATCAGTTGCAGCCCCCAGTTGCACTCCTCAGTTGCACCCCTCAGTTGCACCCCTCAGTTGCACCCCTCAGTTGCACCCCCCAGTTGCACCCCTCAGTTGCACCCCTCAGTTGCACCCCTCAGTTGCACCCTTCAGTTGCAGACCCCGGTTGCACCCCTCAGTTGCACCCCTCAGTTGCACCCCTCAGTTGCACCTGTCAGTTGCACCCCTCAGTTGCACCCCTCAGTTGCACCCCTCAGTTGCACCACCCAGTTGCACCCCTCAGTTGCACCCCTCAGTTGCACCCCTCACTGGCACCCCCCAGTTGCACCCCTCAGTTGCACCCCTCAGTTGCACCCTCAGTTGCACCCCTCAGTTGCACCCCCCAAATGCACCCCTCAGTTGCACCCCTCAGTTGCACCCCCCAGTTGCACCCCTCAGTTGCACCCCTCAGTTGCACCCCTCAGTTGCACCCCTCAGTTGCACCCCCCAGTTGCACCCCTCAGTTGCACCTGTCAGTTGCACCTGTCAGTTGCACCCCTCAGTTGCAGCCCTCAGTTGCAGCCCCCAGTTGCACCCCTCAGTTGCACCCCTCAGTTGCACCCCTCAGTTGCATCCCTCAGTTGCACCCCTCAGTTGCACCCCTCAGTTGCACCCCCCAGTTGCACCCCTCAGTTGCACCCCCCAGTTGCACCTCTCAGTTGCACCCCTCAGTTGCAGCCCTCGGTTGCACCCCTCAGTTGCACCCCTCAGTTGCACCCCTCAGTTGCACCCCCAGTTGCACCCCTCAGTTGCACCCCTCAGTTGCACCCCTCAGTTGCACCCCTCATTTGCACCCCTTAGTTGCACCCCTCAGTTGCACCCCTCAGTTGCACACCCCAGTTGCACCCCTCAGTTGCACCCCTCAGTTGCACCCCCCAGTTGCACCCCCCAGTTGCACCCCTCAGTTGCACCCCTCAGTTGCACCCCTCAGTTGCACCCCTCAGTTGCACCCCCCAGTTGCAGCCCTCAGTCGCACCCCCCAGTTGCACCCCTCAGTTGCACCCCTCAGTTGCACCCCCCAGTTGCACCCCTCAGTTGCACCCCTCAGTTGCACCCCTCAGTTGCACCCCTCAGTTGCACCCCTCAGTTGCACCCCTCAGTTGCACCCCTCAGTTGCACCCCCCAGTTGCACCCCTCAGTTGCACCCCTCAGTTGCACCCCCCAGTTGCACCCCTCAGTTGCACCCCTCAGTTGCACCCCCCAGTTGCACCCCCCAGTTGCACCCCTCAGTTGCACTCCTCAGTTGCACCCCCCAGTTGCACTCCTCAGTTGCACCCCTCAGTTGCACCCCTCAGTTGCACCCCTCAGTTGCACCCCCCAGTGGCACCCCTCAGTTGCACCCCTCAGTTGCACCCCTCAGTTGCACCCCGCAGTTGCACCCCTCAGTTGCACCCCTCAGTTGCACCCCCCAGTTGCACCCCTCAGTTGCACCCCTCAGTTGCACCCCTCAGTTGGACCCCTCAGTTGCACCCCCCAGTTGCACCCCTCAGTTGCACCCCTCAGTTGCACCCCCCAGTTGCACCCCCCAGTTGCACCCCTCAGTTGCACCCCTCAGTTGCACCCCTCAGTTGCACCCCTCAGTTGCACCCCCCAGTTGCAGCCCTCAGTCGCACCCCCCAGTTGCACCCCTCAGTTGCACCCCTCAGTTGCACCCCCCAGTTGCACCCCTCAGTTGCACCCCTCAGTTGCACCCCTCAGTTGCACCCCTCAGTTGCACCCCCCAGTTGCACCCCTCAGTTGCACCCCTCAGTTGCACCCCCCAGTTGCACCCCTCAGTTGCACCCCTCAGTTGCACCCCCCAGTTGCACCCCTCAGTTGCACCCCTCAGTTGCACCCCCCAGTTGCACCCCCCAGTTGCACCCCTCAGTTGCACTCCTCAGTTGCACCCCCCAGTTGCACTCCTCAGTTGCACCCCTCAGTTGCACCCCTCAGTTGCACCCCTCAGTTGCACCCCCCAGTGGCACCCCTCAGTTGCACCCCTCAGTTGCTCCCCTCAGTTGCACCCCTCAGTTGCACCCCTCAGTTGCACCCCTCAGTTGCACCCCCCAGTTGCAGCCCCCAGTTGCACCCCTCAGTTGCACCCCTCAGTTGCACCCCCCAGTTGCAGCCCCCAGTTGCACCCCTCAGTTGCACCCCTCAGTTGCACGCCCCAGTTGCACCCCTCAATTGCACCCCTCAGTTGCACCCCTCAGTTGCACCCCCCAGTTGCACCCCCCAGTTGCACCTCTCAGTTGCACCCCCCAGTTGCACCCCTCAGTTGCACCCCTCAGTTGCACCCCCCTGTGGCACCCCTCAGTTGCACCCGCCAGTTGCACCCCTCAGTTGCACCCCTCAGTTGCACCCCTCAGTTGCACCCCTCAGTTGCACCCCCCAGTTGCACCCCTCAGTTGCACCTGTCAGTTGCACCCCTCAGTTGCACCCCTCAGTTGCACCCCTCAGTTGCAGCCCTCAGTTGCACCCCCCAGTTGCACCCCTCAGTTGCACCTGTCAGGTGCACCCCTCAGTTGCACCCCCCAGTTGCACCCCTCAGTTGCACCTGTCAGTTGCACCCCTCAGTTGCACCCCTCAGTTGCACCCCTCAGTTGCAGCCCTCAGTTGCACCCCCCAGTTGCACCCCTCAGTTGCACCCCTCAGTTGCACCCCCCAGTTGCACCCCCCAGTTGCACCCCTCAGTTGCACCCCTCAGCTGCACCCCCCAGTTGCACTCCTCAGTTGCACCCCTCAGTTGCACCCCTCAGTTGCACCCCTCAGTTGCACCCCTCAGTTGCACCCCTCAGTTGCACCCCTCAGTTGCACCCCCCAGTTGCACCCCTCACTGGCACCCCCCAGTTGCACCCCTTAGTTGCACCCCTCAGTTGCACCCCTCACTGGCACCCCGCAGTTGCACCCCTCAGTTGCACCCCTCAGTTGCACCCCCCAGTTGCACCCCTCAGTTGCACCCCCCAGTTGCACCCCTCAGTTGCACCCCTCAGTTGCACCCCCCAGTTGCACCCCTCAGTTGCACCCCCCAGTTGCACCCCCCAGTTGCACCCCTCGGTTGCACCCCCCAGTTGCACCCCCCAGTTGCACCCCTCAGTTGCACCCCTCAGTTGCACCCCCCAGTTGCACTCCTCAGTTGCACCCCTCAGTTGCACCCCTCAGTTGCACCTGTCAGTTGCACCCCTCAGTTGCACCCCTCAGTTGCACCCCTCAGTTGGACCACCCAGTTGCACCCCTTAGCTGCACCCCTCAGTTGCACCCCTCACTGGCACCCCCCAGTTGCACCCCTCAGTTGCACCCCTCAGTTGCACCCCCCAGTTGCACCCCTCAGTTGCACCCCTCAGTTGCACCCCTCAGTTGCACCCCCCAGTTGCACTCCTCAGTTGCACCCCTCAGTTGCACCCCTCAGTTGCACCTGTCAGGTGCACCCCTCAGTTGCACCCCTCAGTTGCACCCCTCAGTTGCACCACCCAGTTGCACCCCTTAGTTGCACCCCTCAGTTGCACCCCTCACCGGCACCCCCCAGTTGCACCCCTCAGTTGCACCCCCCAGTTGCACCCCTCAGTTGCACCTGTCAGTTGCACCTGTCAGTTGCAACCCTCAGTTGCAGCCCTCAGTTGCAGCCCCCAGTTGCACCCCTCAGTTGCACCCCTCAGTTGCACCCCTCAGTTGCACCCCTCAGTTGCACCCCTCAGTTGCACCCCTCAGTTGCACCCCCCAGTTGCACCCCTCAGTTGCACCCCCCAGTTGCACCTCTCAGTTGCACCCCTCAGTTGCAGCCCTCGGTTGCACCCCTCGGTTGCACCCCTCAGTTGCACCCCTCAGTTGCACCCCCAGTTGCACCCCTCAGTTGCACCCCTCAGTTGCACCCCTCAGTTGCACCCCTCATTTGCACCCCTTAGTTGCACCCCTCAGTTGCACCCCTCAGTTGCACCCCCCAGTTGCACCCCTCAGTTGCACCCCTCAGTTGCACCCCCCAGTTGCACCCCCCAGTTGCACCCCTCAGTTGCACCCCTCAGTTGCACCCCTCAGTTGCACCCCTCAGTTGCACCCCTCAGTTGCACCCCTCAGTCGCACCCCCCAGTTGCACCCCTCAGTTGCACCCCTCAGTTGCACCCCCCAGTTGCACCCCTCAGTTGCACCCCTCAGTTGCACCCCCAGTTGCACCCCTCAGTTGCACCCCTCAGTTGCACCCCTCAGTTGCACCCCTCAGTTGCACCCCCCAGTTGCACCCCTCAGTTGCACCCCTCAGTTGCACCCCCCAGTTGCACCCCTCAGTTGCACCCCTCAGTTGCACCCCCCAGTTGCACCCCCCAGTTGCACCCCTCAGTTGCACCCCTCAGTTGCACCCCCCAGTTGCACTCCTCAGTTGCACCCCTCAGTTGCACCCCTCAGTTGCACCCCTCAGTTGCACCCCCCAGTTGCACCCCTCAGTTGCACCCCTCAGTTGCACCCCTCAGTTGCACCCCTCAGTTGCACCCCTCAGTTGCACCCCTCAGTTGCACCCCCCAGTTGCAGCCCCCAGTTGCACCCCTCAGTTGCACCCCTCAGTTGCACGCCCCAGTTGCACCCCTCAATTGCACCCCTCAGTTGCACCCCTCAGTTGCACCCCCCAGTTGCACCCCCCAGTTGCACCTCTCAGTTGCACCCCCCAGTTGCACCCCTCAGTTGCACCCCTCAGTTGCACCCCCCTGTGGCACCCCTCAGTTGCACCCGCCAGTTGCACCCCTCAGTTGCACCCCTCAGTTGCACCCCTCAGTTGCACCCCTCAGTTGCACCCCTCAGTTGCACCCCTCAGTTGCACCCCTCAGTTGCAGCCCCCAGTTGCACCCCTCAGTTGCACCCCTCAGTTGCACCCCTCAGTTGCACCCCCCAGTTGCACCCCTCAGTTGCACCTGTCAGTTGCACCCCTCAGTTGCACCCCTCAGTTGCACCCCTCAGTTGCACCCCTCAGTTGCACCCCTCAGTTGCACCCCCCAGTTGCAGCCCTCAGTTGCACCCCTCAGTTGCACCCCCCAGTTGCACTCCTCAGTTGCACCCCTCAGTTGCACCCCTCAGTTGCACCCCTCAGTTGCACCCCTCAGTTGCACCCCTCAGTTGCACCCCTCAGTTGCACCCCCCAGTTGCACCCCTCAGTTGCACCCCTCAGTTGCACCCCTCAGTTGCACCCCTCAGTTGCACCCCCCAGTTGCACCCCCCAGTTGCACCCCTCAGTTGCACCCCCCAGTTGCACCCCTCGGTTGCACCCCTCAGTTGCACCCCCCAGTTGCACCCCTCAGTTGCACCCCCCAGTTGCACCCCCCAGTTGCACCCCTTAGCTGCACCCCTCAGTTGCACCCCTCACTGGCACCCCCCAGTTGCACCCCTCAGTTGCACCCCTCAGTTGCACCCCCCAGTTGCACCCCCCAGTTGCACCCCTCAGTTGCACCCCCCAGTTGCACTCCTCAGTTGCACCCCTCAGTTGCACCCCTCAGTTGCATCCCCCAGTTGCACCCCTCAGTTGCACCCCCCAGTTGCACCCCTCAGTTGCACCCCTCAGTTGCACCCCCCAGTTGCACCCCTCAGTTGCACCCCCCAGTTGCACCCCCCAGTTGCACCCCTCGGTTGCACCCCCCAGTTGCACCCCTCAGTTGCACCCCTCAGTTGCACCCCCCAGTTGCACCCCCCAGTTGCACCCCTCAGTTGCACCCCTCGGTTGCACCCCTCAGTTGCACCCCCCAGTTGCACCCCTCAGTTGCACCCCCCAGTTGCACCCCCCAGTTGCACCCCTTAGCTGCACCCCTCAGTTGCACCCCTCACTGGCACCCCCCAGTTGCACCCCTCAGTTGCACCCCTCAGTTGCACCCCCCAGTTGCACCCCTCAGTTGCACCCCTCAGTTGCACCCCTCAGTTGCACCCCCCAGTTGCACTCCTCAGTTGCACCCCTCAGTTGCACCCCTCAGTTGCACCTGTCAGGTGCACCCCTCAGTTGCACCCCTCAGTTGCACCCCTCAGTTGCACCACCCAGTTGCACCCCTTAGTTGCACCCCTCAGTTGCACCCCTCAGTTGCACCCCTCAGTTGCACCCCTCAGTTGCACCCCTCAGTTGCACCCCTCAGTTGCACCCCCCAGTTGCACCCCTCAGTTGCACCCCTCAGTTGCACCCCTCAGTTGCACCCCTTAGTTTCCACCCCTCAGTTGCACCCCTCACTGGCACCCCCAAGTTGCACCCCTCAGTTGCACCCCTCAGTTGCATCCCCCAGTTGCACCCCTCAGTTGCACCCCCCAGTTGCACCCCTCAGTTGCACCCCTCAGTTGCACCCCCCAGTTGCACCCCTCAGTTGCACCCCCCAGTTGCACCCCCCAGTTGCACCCCTCGGTTGCACCCCCCAGTTGCACCCCTCAGTTGCACCCCTCAGTTGCACCCCCCAGTTGCACCCCCCAGTTGCACCCCTCAGTTGCACCCCTCAGTTGCACCCCCCAGTTGCACTCCTCAGTTGCACCCCTCAGTTGCACCCCTCAGTTGCACCTGTCAGTTGCACCCCTCAGTTGCACCCCTCAGTTGCACCCCTCAGTTGCACCACCCAGTTGCACCCCTTAGTTGCACCCCTCAGTTGCACCCCTCACCGGCACCCCCCAGTTGCACCCCTCAGTTGCACCCCTCAGTTGCACCCCCCAGTTGCACCCCTCAGTTGCACCCCCCAGTTGCACTCCTCATTTGCACCCCTCAGTTGCACCCCTCAGTTGCACCCCTCAGTTGCACCCCCCAGTTGCACCCCTCAGTTTCACCTGTCAGTTGCACCCCTCAGTTGCACCCCCCAGTTGCACCCCTCAGTTGCACCCCTCAGTTGCACCCCCCAGTTGCACCCCTCAGTTTCACCTGTCAGTTGCACCCCTCAGTTGCACCCCCCAGTTGCACCCCTCAGTTGCAGCCCTCAGTTGCACCCCCCAGTTGCAGCCCTCAGTTGCACCCCTCAGTTGCACCCCCCAGTTGCACCCCTCAGTTGCACCCCTCAGTTGCACCCCTCAGTTGCACCCCTCAGTTGCACCCCTCAGTTGCACCCCTCAGTTGCACCCCTCAGTTGCAGCCCCCAGTTGCACCCCTCAGTTGCACCCCTCAGTTGCACCCCTCAGTTGCACCCCTCAGTTGCACCCCTCAGTTGCACCCCTCAGTTGCACCCCCCAGTTGCACCCCTCAGTTACACCCCCCAGTTGCACCCCTCAGTTGCAGCCCTCAGTTGCACCCCTCAGTTGCACCCCTCAATTGCACCCCTCAGTTGCACCACCCAGTTGCACCCCTTAGTTGCACCCCTCAGTTGCACCCCTCACCGGCACCCCCCAGTTGCACCCCTCAGTTGCACCCCTCAGTTGCACCCCCCAGTTGCACCCGTCAGTTGCACCCCCCAGTTGCACTCCTCATTTGCACCCCTCAGTTGCACCCCTCAGTTGCACCCCTCAGTTGCACCCCCCAGTTGCACCCCTCAGTTTCACCTGTCAGTTGCACCCCTCAGTTGCACCCCCCAGTTGCACCCCTCAGTTGCAGCCCTCAGTTGCACCCCCCAGTTGCAGCCCTCAGTTGCACCCCTCAGTTGCACCCCCCAGTTGCACCCCTCAGTTGCACCCCTCAGTTGCACCCTCAGTTGCACCCCTCAGTTGCACCCCTCAGTTGCACCCCTCAGTTGCACCCCTCAGTTGCAGCCCCCAGTTGCACCCCTCAGTTGCACCCCTCAGTTGCACCCCTCAGTTGCACCCCTCAGTTGCACCCCTCAGTTGCACCCCTCAGTTGCACCCCCCAGTTGCACCCCTCAGTTACACCCCCCAGTTGCACCCCTCAGTTGCAGCCCTCAGTTGCACCCCTCAGTTGCACCCCTCAGTTGCACCCCTCAGTTGCACCCCTCAGTTGCACCCCTCAGTTGCACCCCCCAGTTGCACCCCTCAGTTGCACCCCCAGTTGCACCCCTCAGTTCCACCCCTCAGTTGCACCCCCCAGTTGCACCCCTCAGTTGCAGCCCTCAGTTGCACCCCTCAGTTGCACCCCTCAGTTGCACCCCTCAGTTGCACCCCCCAGTTGCAGCCCCCAGTTGCACCCCTCAGTTGCACCCCTCAGTTGCACCCCTCAGTTGCACCCCTCAGTTGCACCCCTCAGTTGCACCCCTTGGTTGCACCCCCCAGTTGGACCCCTCAGTTGCACCCCTCAGACGCACCCCCCAGTGGCACCCCCCAGTTGCACCCCTCAGTTGCACCCCTCAGTTGCACCCCCCAGTTGCACCCCCCAGTTGCACCCCCCAGTTGCACCCCTCAGTTGCACCCCTCAGTTGCACCCCTCAGTTGCACCCCTCAGTTGCACCCGTCAGTTGCACCCCTCAGTTGCACCCCTCAATTGCACCCCTCAGTTGCACCCCTCGGTTGCACCCCCCAGTTGGACCCCTCAGTTGCACCCCTCAGACGGACCCCCCAGTGGCGCCCCCCAGTTGCACCCCTCAGTTGCACCCCTCAGTTGCACCCCTCAGTTGCACCCCTCAGTTGCACCCCTCAGTTTCACCCTTCAGTTGCACCACCCAGTTGCACCCCTTAGTTGCACCCCTCAGTTGCACCCCTCACCGGCACCCCCCAGTTGCACCCCTCAGTTGCACCCCTCAGTTGCACCCCCCAGTTGCACCCCTCAGTTGCACCCCCCAGTTGCACTCCTCATTTGCACCCCTCAGTTGCACCCCTCAGTTGCACCCCTCAGTTGCACCCCCCAGTTGCACCCCTCAGTTTCACCTGTCAGTTGCACCCCTCAGTTGCACCCCTCAGTCGCACCACCCAGTTGCACCCCTTAGTTGCACCCCTCAGTTGCACCCCTCACCGGCACCCCCCAGTTGCACCCCTCAGTTGCACCCCTCAGTTGCACCCCCCAGTTGCACCCCTCAGTTGCACCCCCCAGTTGCACTCCTCATTTGCACCCCTCAGTTGCAGCCCTCAGTTGCACCCCTCAGTTGCACCCCCCAGTTGCACCCCTCAGTTTCACCTGTCAGTTGCACCCCTCAGTTGCACCCCCCCGTTGCACCCCTCAGTTGCAGCCCTCAGTTGCACCCCCCAGTTGCACCCCTCAGTTGCAGCCCTCAGTTGCACCCCCCAGTTGCAGCCCTCAGTTGCACCCCTCAGTTGCACCCCCCAGTTGCACCCCTCAGTTGCACCCCTCAGTTGCACCCTCAGTTGCACCCCTCAGTTGCACCCCTCAGTAGCACCCCCCAGTTGCACCCCTCAGTTGCACCCCCCAGTTGCACCCCTCAGTTGCACCCCTCAGTTGCACCCCCCCGTTGCACCCCTCAGTTGCACCCCTCAGTTGCACCCCTCAGTTGCACCCCTCAGTTGCAGCCCTCAGTTGCACCCCTCAGTTGCACCCCTCAGTTGCACCCCTCAGTTGCACCCCCCAGTTGCACCCCTCAGTTGCACCTGTCAATTGCACCTGTCAGTTGCACCCCTCAGTTGCAGCCCTCGGTTGCAGCCCCCAGTTGCACCCCTCAGTTGCACCCCTCAGTTGCACCCCTCAGTTGCACCCCTCAGTTGCACCCCTCAGTTGCACCCCTCAGTTGCACCCCCCAGTTGCACCCCTCAGTTACACCCCCCAGTTGCACCCCTCAGTTGCAGCCCTCAGTTGCACCCCTCAGTTGCACCCCTCAGTTGCACCCCCCAGTTGCACCCCTCAGTTGCACCCCTCAGTTGCACCCCTCAGTTGCACCCCTCAGTTGCACCCCTCAGTTGCACCCCTCAGTTGCACCCCCCAGTTGCAGCCCCCAGTTGCACCCCTCAGTTGCACCCCTCAGTTGCACCCCTCAGTTGCACCCCTCAGTTGCACCCGTCAGTTCACCCCCCCAGTTGCACCCGTCAGTTGCACCCCTCAGTTGCACCCCTCAGTTGCACCCCCCAGATGGACCCCTCAGTTGCACCCCTCAGACGCACCCCCCAGTGGCACCCCCCAGTTGCACCCCTCAGTTGCACCCCTCAGTTGCACCCCCCAGTTGCACCCCCCAGTTGCACCCCCCAGTTGCACCCGTCAGTTGCACCCCTCAGTTGCAGCCCTCAGTTGCACCCCTCAGTTGCACCCGTCAGTTGCACCCCTCAGTTGCACCCCTCACTTGCACCCCTCAGTTGCACCCCTCGGTTGCACCCCCCAGTTGGACCCCTCAGTTGCACCCCTCAGACGGACCCCCCAGTGGCACCCCCCAGTTGCACCCCTCAGTTGCACCCCTCAGTTGCACCCCTCAGTTGCACTCCTCAGTTGCACCCCCCAGTTGCACCCTTCAGTTGCACCCCTCAGTTGCACCCCTCAGTTGCACCCCTCAGTTGCACCCCTCAGTTGCACCCCTCAGTTGCACCCCCCAGTTGCACCCCTCAATTGCACCCCCCAGTTGGACCCCTCAGTTGCACCCCTCAGTTGCACCGCGTAGTTGCACCCCTCAGTTGCACCCCTCAGTTGCACCCCTCAGTTGCACCCCTCAGTTGCACCCCTCAGTTGCACCCCTCGGTTGCACCCCCCAGTTGCACCCCTCAGTTGCACCCCTCAGACGCATCCCCCAGTGGCAGCCCTCAGTTGCACCCCTCAGTTGCACCCCTCAGTTGCACCCCTCAGTTGCACCCCTCAGTTGCAACCCCCAGTTGCACCCCTCAGTTGCACGCCCCAGTTGCACCCCTCAGTTGCACCCCCCAGTTGCACCCCTCAGTTGCACCCCTCAGTTGCACCCCTCAGTTGCACCACTCAGTTGCACCCCTCAGTTGCACCCCTCAGTTGCACCCCTCAGTTGCACCCCTCAGTTGCACCCCTCAGTTGCACCCCTCAGTTGCAACCCTCAGTTGCACCCCTCAGTTGCACCCCTCAGTTGCACCCCCCAGTTGCACCCCTCAATTGCACCCGTCATTTGCACCCCTCGGTTGCACCCCTCAGTTGCACCCCCCAGTTGCACCCCTCAGTTGCACCCCTCAGTTGCACACCTCAGTTGCACCCCTCAGTTGCACCCCTCAGTTGCCCCCCTCAGTTGCACCACTCAGTTGCACCCCTCAGTTGCACCCCTCAGTTGCACCCCTCAGTTGCACCCCCCAGTTGCACGCCTCAGTTGCACCCCTCAGTTGCACCCCTCAGTTGCACCCCTCAGTTGCACCCCTCAGTTGCAGCCCCCAGGTGCACCCCCCAGTTGCACCCCTCAGATACACCCCCGAGTTGCACCCCTCAGTTGCACCCCTCAGTTGCACCCCTCAGTTGCACCCCTCAGTTGCACCCCCCAGTTGCACCCCTCAGTTGCACCCCTCAGTTGCACCCCTCAGTTGCACCCGTCAGTTGCAACGCTCAGTTGCACCCCTCAGTTGCACCCCTCAGTTGCACCCCCCAGTTGCACCCCTCAATTGCACCCGTCATTTGCACCCCTCGGTTGCACCCCTCAGTTGCACCCCCCAGTTGCACCCCTCAGTTGCACCCCTCAGTTGCACACCTCAGTTGCACCCCTCAGTTGCACCCCTCAGTTGCCCCCCTCAGTTGCACCACTCAGTTGCACCCCTCAGTTGCACCCCTCAGTTGCACCCCTCAGTTGCACCCCCCAGTTGCACGCCTCAGTTGCACCCCTCAGTTGCACCCCTCAGTTGCACCCCTCAGTTGCACCCCTCAGTTGCAGCCCCCAGGTGCACCCCCCAGTTGCACCCCTCAGATACACCCCCGAGTTGCACCCCTCAGTTGCACCCCTCAGTTGCACCCCTCAGTTGCACCCCTCAGTTGCACCCCCCAGTTGCACCCCACAGTTGCACCCCTCAGTTGCACCCCTCAGTTGCACCCGTCAGTTGCAACGCTCAGTTGCACCCCCCAGTTGCACCCCTCGGTTGCACCCCCCAGTTGCACCCCCCAGTTGCACCCCCCAGTTGCACCCCTCAGTTGCACCCCCCAGTTGCACCCCCCAGTTGGACCCCTCGGTTGCACCCCCCAGTTGCACCCCCCAGTTGCACCCCTCAGTTGCACCCCTCAGTTGCACCCCTCAGTAGCACCCCTCAGTTGCACCTCTCAGCTGCACCCCTCAGTTGCACCCCTCAGTTGCACCCCCCAGTTGCACCACCCAGTTGGACCCCTCAGTTGCACCCCTCAGTTGCACCCCTCAGTTGCACCCCTCAGTTGCACCCCTCAGTTGCACCCCCCAGTTGCAACCCTCAGTTGCAACCCTCAGTTGCACCCCTCAGTTGCACCCCTCAGTTGCACCCCTTAGTTGCACCCCTCAGTTGCAACCCCCAGTTGCACCCCCCAGTTGCACTCCTCAGCTGCACCCCTCAGTTGCTCCCCTCAGTTGCACCCCTCAGTTGCACCCCTCAGTTGCACCCCCCAGTTGCACCCCTCAGTTGCACCCCTCAGTTGCACACCTCAGTTGCACCCCCCAGTTGCAACCCTCAGTTGCAACCCTCAGTTGCACCCCTCAGTTGCACCCCTCAGTTGCACCCCTTAGTTGCACCCCTCAGTTGCACCCCCCAGTTGCACCCCCCAATTGCACTCCTCAGCTGCACCCCTCAATTGCACCCCTCAGTTGCACTCCCCAGTTGCACCCCTCAGTTGCACGCCTCAATTGCACCCCTCAGTTGCACCCCTCAGTTGCATCCCTCAGTTGCACCCCTCAGTTGCACCCCCCAGTTGCACCCCTCAATTGCACCCCTCAGTTGCACCCCCCAGTTGCACCCCTCAGTTGCACCCCTCAATTGCACCCCTCAGTTGCACCCCCCAGTTGCACCCCTCAGCTGCACCCCTCAGTTGCACCCCTCAGTTGCACCCCTCAGTTGCACCCCCCAGTTGCACCCCTCAGTTGCACCCCCCAGTTGCACCCCTCAGTTGCACCCCCCAGTTGCACCCCTCAGTTGCACCCCTCAGTTGCACACCTCAGTTGCACCCCTCAGTGGCACCCCTCAGTTGCCCCCCTCAGTTGCACCACTCAGTTGCACCCCTCAGTTGCACCCCTCAGTTGCACCCCTCAGTTGCACCCCCCAGGTGCACCCCCCAGTTGCACCCCTCAGATACACCCCCGAGTTGCACCCCTCAGTTGCACCCCTCAGTTGCACCCCTCAGTTGCACCCCTCAGTTGCACCCCCCAGTTGCACCCCTCAGTTGCACCCCTCAGTTGCACCCCTCAGTTGCACCCCTCAGTTGCACCCCTCAGTTGCACCCCTCAGTTGCACCACTCAGTTGCACCCCTCAGTTGCACCCCTCAGTTGCACCCCTCAGTTGCACCCCCCAGTTGCACGCCTCAGTTGCACCCCTCAGTTGCACCCCTCAGTTGCACCCCTCAGTTGCACCCCTCAGTTGCACCCCCCAGGTGCACCCCCCAGTTGCAACCCTCAGTTGCACCCCTCAGTTGCACTCCTCAGTTGCACCCCTCAGTTGCACCCCTCACTTGCACCCCCCAGTTGCACCCCTCAGTTGCACCCCTCAGTTGCACCCCCCAGTTGCACCCCTCAGTTGCACCCGTCAGTTGCACCCCCCAGTTGCACCCCTCAGTTGCACCCCTCAGTTGCACCCCTCGGTTGCACCCCCCAGTTGGACCCCTCAGTTGCACCCCTCAGACGGACCCCCCAGTGGCACCCCCCAGTTGCACCCCTCAGTTGCACCCCTCAGTTGCACCCCTCAGTTGCACCCCTCAGTTGCACCCCCCAGTTGCACCCCTCAGTTGCACCCCTCAGTTGCACCCCTCAGTTGCACCCCTCAGTTGCACCCCTCAGTTGCACCCCTCAGTTGCACCCCCCAGTTGCACCCCTCAATTGCACCCCCCAGTTGGACCCCTCAGTTGCACCCCTCAGTTGCACCCCGTAGTTGCACCCCTCAGTTGCACCCCTCAGTTGCACCCCTCAGTTGCACCCCTCAGTTGCACCCCTCAGTTGCACCCCTCGGTTGCACCCCCCAGTTGCACCCCTCAGTTGCACCCCCCAGTTGCACCCCTCAGTTGAACCCCCCAGTTGCACCCCTCAGTTGCACACCTCAGTTGCACCCCTCAGTTGCACCCCTCAGTTGCACCCCTCAGTTGCACCCCTCAGTTGCACCCCTCAGTTGCACCCCTCAGTTGCACCCCCCAGTTGCACCCCTCAGTTGCACCCCCCAGTTGCACCCCTCAGTTGAACCCCCCAGTTGCACCCCTCAGTTGCACACCTCAGTTGCACCCCTCAGTTGCACCACTCAGTTGCACCCCTCAGTTGCACCCCTCAGGTGCACCCCTCAGTGGCACCCCTCAGTTGCACCCCTCAGTTGCACCCCTCAGTTGCAACCCTCAGTTGGATCCCTCAGTTGCACCCCTCAGACGCATCCCCCAGTGGCAGCCCTCAGTTGCACCCCTCAGTTGCACCCCTCAGTTGCACCCCTCAGTTGCACCCCTCAGTTGCACCCCTCAGTTGCACCCCTCAGTTGCACCCCTCAGTTGCACCCCTCAGTTGCACCCCTCAGTTGCACCCCTCAGTTGCACCCCCCAGTTGCACCCCTCAGTTGCACCCCCCAGTTGCACCCCTCAGTTGAACCCCCCAGTTGCACCCCTCAGTTGCACACCTCAGTTGCAACCCTCAGTTGCACCACTCAGTTGCACCCCTCAGTTGCACCCCTCAGTTGCACCCCTCAGTTGCACCCCTCAGTTGCACCCCTCAGTTGCACCCCTCAGTTGCAACCCTCAGTTGCACCCCTCATTTGCACCCCTCAGTTGCACCCCCCAGTTGCACCCCTCAATTGCACCCCTCAGTTGCACCCCTCGGTTGCACCCCTCAGTTGCACCCCCCAGTTGCACCCCTCAGTTGCACCCCTCAGTTGCACCCCTCAGTTGCACCCCTCAGTTGCACCCCTCAGTTGCACCCCTCAGTTGCACCACTCAGTTGCACCCCTCAGTTGCACCCCTCAGTTGCACCCCTCAGTTGCACCCCCCAGTTGCACGCCTCAGTTGCACCCCTCAGTTGCACCCCTCAGTTGCACCCCTCAGTTGCACCCCTCAGTTGCACCCCTCAGTTGCACCCGTCAGTTGCACCCCTCAGTTGCACCCCCCAGTTGCACCCCTCGGTTGCACCCCTCAGTTGGACCCCTCAGTTGCACCCCCCAGTTGCACCCCCCAGTTGCAACCCTCAGTTGCTACCCTCAGTTGCACCCCCCCAGTTGCAACCCTCAGTTGCACCCCTCAGTTGCACCCCTCAGTTGCACCCCTCAGTTGCACCCCTCAGTTGCACCCCCCAGTTGCACCCCTCAGTTGCACCCCTCAGTTGCACCCCTTAGTTGCACCCCCCAGTTGCACCCCTCAGTTGCACTCCCCAGTTGCAGCCCTCAGTTGCACCCCTCAGTTCCACCTCTCAGTTGCACCCCCCAGTTGAACCCCTCAGTTGCACCCCTCAGTTGCACCCCCCAGTTGCATCCCTCAGTTGCACCCCCCAGTTGCACCCCTCAGTTGCACCCCTCAGTTGCACCCCCCAGGTGCACCCCCCAGTTGCAGCCCTCAGTTGCACCCCCCAGTTGCACCCCCCAGTTGCACCCCTCAGTTGCACCCCTCAGTTGCACCCCTCGGTTGCAGCCCCCAGTTGCACCCCCCAGTTGCACCCCTCAGTTGCACCCCCCAGTTGCACCCCTCAGTTGCACCCCTCAATTGCACCCCTCAGTTGCACCCCCCAGTTGCACCCCTCAGCTGCACCCCTCAGTTGCACCCCTCAGTTGCACCCCTCAGTTGCACCCCCCAGTTACACCCCTCAGTTGCACCCCCCAGTTGCACCCCTCAGTTGCACCCCCCAGTTGCACCCCTCAGTTGCACCCCTCAGTTGCACACCTCAGTTGCACCCCTCAGTTGCACCCCTCAGTTGCCCCCCTCAGTTGCACCACTCTATTGCACCCCTCAGTTGCACCCCTCAGTTGCACCCCTCAGTTGCACCCCTCAGTTGCACCCCTCAGTTGCACCCCCCAGTTGCACCCCTCAGTTGCACCCCTCAGTTGCACCCCTCAGTTGCACCCGTCAGTTGCACCCCTCAGTTGCACCCCCCAGTTGCACCCCTCGGTTGCACCCCTCAGTTGGACCCCTCAGTTGCACCCCCCAGTTGCACCCCCCAGTTGCAACCCTCAGTTGCACCCCTCAGTTGCACCCCCCCAGTTGCAACCCTCAGTTGCACCCCTCAGTTGCACCCCTCAGTTGCACCCCTCAGTTGCACCCCTCAGTTGCACCCCCCAGTTGCACCCCTCAGTTGCACCCCTCAGTTGCACCCCTGAGTTGCACCCCCCAGTTGCACCCCTCAGTTGCACTCCCCAGTTGCAGCCCTCAGTTCCACCCCTCAGTTCCACCTCTCAGTTGCACCCCCCAGTTGAACCCCTCAGTTGCACCCCTCAGTTGCACCCCCCAGTTGCATCCCTCAGTTGCACCCCCCAGTTGCACCCCTCAGTTGCACCCCTCAGTTGCACCCCCCAGGTGCATCCCCCAGTTGCAGCCCTCAGTTGCACCCCCCAGTTGCACCCCCCAGTTGCACCCCTCAGTTGCACCCCTCAGTTGCACCCCTCGGTTGCAGCCCCCAGTTGCACCCCCCAGTTGCACCCCTCAGTTGCACCCCCCAGTTGCACCCCTCAGTTGCACCCCTCAGTTGCACCCCTCAGTTACACCCCCCAGTTGCACCCCTCAGTTGCACCCCTCAGTTGCACCCCTCAGTTGCACCCCTCAGTTCCACCCCTCAGTTGCACCCCCCAGTTGCACCCCTCAGTTGCACCCCCCAGTAGCACCCCTCAGTTGCACCCCTCAGTTGCACCCCTCAGTTGCACCCCTCAGTTGCACCCCTCAGTTGCACCCCTCAGTTGCACCCCTCAGTTGCACCCCCCAGTTGCACCCCCCAGTTGCACCCCTCAGTTGCACCCCTCAGTTGCACCCCCCAGTTGCACCCCTCAGTTGCACCCCTCAGTTGCACCCCCCAGTTGCACCCCTCAGTTGCACCCCTCAGTTGCACCCCTCAGTTGCACCCCTCAGTTGCACCCCTGAGTTGCACCCCTCAGTTGCACCCCTCGGTTGCACCCCTCAGTTGCACCCCTCAGTTGCACCCCCCAGTTGCACCCCCCAGTTGCACCCCTCAGTTGCACCCCTCAGTTGCACCCCTCAGTTGCACCCCTCAGTTGCACCCCTCAGTTGCACCCCTCGGTTGCACCCCTCAGTTGCACCCCTCAGTTGCACCCCTCAGTTGCACCCCTCAGTTGCACCCCTCAGTTGCACCCCTCGGTTGCACCCCTCAGTTGCACCCCTCAGTTGCACCCCCCAGTTGCACCCCCCAGTTGCACCCCTCAGTTGCACCCCTCAGTTGCACCCCTCAGTTGCACCCCTCAGTTGCACCCCTCAGTTGCACCCCTCAGTTGCACCCCTCAGTTGCACCCCTCGGTTGCACCCCTCAGTTGCACCCCTCAGTTGCACCCCCCAGTTGCACCCCCCAGTTGCACCCCTCAGTTGCACCCCCCAGTTGCACCCCTCAGTTGCACCCCTCAGTTGCACCCCTCAGTTGCACCCCTCAGTTGCACCCCTCGGTTGCACCCCTCAGTTGCACCCCTCAGTTGCACCCCCCAGTTGCACCCCCCAGTTGCCCCCCTCAGTTGCACCCCTCAGTTGCACCCCCCAGTTGCACCCCCCAGTTGAACCCCCAGTTGCACCCCTCAGTTGCACCCCTCAGTTGCACCCCTCAGTTGCACCCCCCAGTTGCACCCCTCAGTTGCACCCCTCAGTTGCACCCCTCAGTTGCACCCCTCAGTTGCACCCCTCAGTTGCACCCCTCAGTTGCACCCCCCAGTTGCACCCCTCAATTGCACCCCCCAGTTGGACCCCTCAGTTGCACCCCTCAGTTGCACCCCGTAGTTGCACCCCTCAGTTGCACCCCTCGGTTGCACCCCTCAGTTGCACCCCTCAGTTGCACCCCTCAGTTGCACCCCTCGGTTGCACCCCCCAGTTGGACCCCTCAGTTGCACCCCTCAGACGCATCCTGCAGTGGCAGCCCTCAGTGCAACTGAGGGCTGCCACTGGGGGATGCGTCCCAGCTGCACCCCTCAGTTGCACCCCTCAGTTGCACCCCTCAGTTGCGGCCCCCAGTTGCACCCCCCAGTTGCACCCCTCAGTTGCACCCCTCAGTTGCACCCCTCAGTTGCACCCCTCAGTTGCACCCCTCAGTTGCACCCCTCAGTTGCACCCCCCAGTTGCACCCCTCAGTTGCACCCCCCAGTTGCACCCCTCAGTTGCACCCCCCAGCTGCACCCCTCAGTTGCACACCTCAGTTGCACCCCTCAGTTGCACCCCTCAGTTGCAACCCTCAGTTGCACCCCTCAGTTGCACCCCTTGGTTGCACCCCCCGGTTGGACGCCTCAGTTGGACCCCTCAGACGCACCCCCCAGTGGCACCCCCCAGTTGCACCCCTCAGTTGCACCCCCCAGTTGCACCCCTCAGTTGCACCCCCCAGTTGCACCCCTCAGTTGCACCCCTCAGTTGCACCCCTCAGTTGCACCCCTCAGTTGCACCCCTCGGTTGCACCCCTCAGTTGCACCCCTCAGTTGCACCCCCCAGTTGCACCCCCCAGTTGCCACCCTCAGTTGCACCCCTCAGTTGCACCCCTCAGTTGCACCCCCCAGTTGAACCCCCAGTTGCACCCCTCAGTTGCACCCCTCAGTTGCACCCCCCAGTTGCACCCCTCAGTTGCACCCCTCAGTTGCACCCCTCAGTTGCACCCCCCAGTTGCACCCCTCAGTTGCACCCCCCAGCTGCACCCCTCAGTTGCACCCCTCAGTTGCACCCCTCAGTTGCACCCCTCAGTTGCACCCCTCGGTTGCACCCCTCAGTTGCACCCCTCAGTTGCACCCCCCAGTTGCACCCCCCAGTTGCCCCCCTCAGTTGCACCCCTCAGTTGCACCCCTCAGTTGCACCCCCCAGTTGCACCCCTCAATTGCACCCCCCAGTTGGACCCCTCACTTGCACCCCTCAGTTGCACCCCGTAGTTGCACCCCTCAGTTGCACCCCTCGGTTGCACCCCTCAGTTGCACCCCTCAGTTGCACCCCTCAGTTGCACCCCTCGGTTGCACCCCCCAGTTGGACCCCTCAGTTGCACCCCTCAGACGCATCCCCCAGTGGCAGCCCTCAGTGCAACTGAGGGCTGCCACTGGGGGATGCGTCTCAGCTGCACCCCTCAGTTGCACCCCTCAGTTGCACCCCTCAGTTGCACCCCCCAGTTGCACCCCCCAGTTGCACCCCTCAGTTGCACCCCTCAGTTGCACCCCTCAGTTGCACCCCTCAGTTGCACCCCTCAGTTGCACCCCTCAGTTGCACCCCCCAGTTGCACCCCTCAGTTGCACCCCCCAGTTGCACCCCTCAGTTGCACCCCCCAGCTGCACCCCTCAGTTGCACCACTCAGTTGCACCCCTCAGTTGCACCCCTCAGTTGCACCCCTCAGTTGCACCCCTCAGTTGCACCCCTCAGTTGCACCCCTCAGTTGCAACCCTCAGTTGCACCCCTCAGTTGCACCCCTTGGTTGCACCCCCCGGTTGGACGCCTCAGTTGGACCCCTCAGACGCACCCCCCAGTGGCACCCCCCAGTTGCACCCCTCAGTTGCACCCCTCAGTTGCACCCCTCAGTTGCACCCCTCAGTTGCACCCCCCAGTTGCACCCCCCAGTTGCACCCCCCAGTTGCACCCCTCAGTTGCACCCCTCAGTAGCACCCCTCAGTTGCACCTCTCAGCTGCACCCCTCAGTTGCACCCCCCAGTTGCACCCCCCAGTTGCACCCCCCAGTTGGACCCCCCAGTTGCACCCCTCAGTTGCACCCCCCAGTTGCACCCCTCAGTTGCACCCCTCAGTTGCACCCCTCAGTTGCACCCCTCAGTTGCACATTTAGTTGCACCCCTCAGTTGCACCCCCCAGTTGCACCCCTCAGTTGCACCCCCCAGTTGCACCCCTCAGTTGCATCCCTCAGTTGCACCCCTCAGTTGCACCCCCCAGTTGCACCCCTCAATTGCACCCCTCAGTTGCACCCCTCGGTTGCACCCCTCAGTTGCACCCCCCAGTTGCACCCCTCAGTTGCACCCCTCAGTTGCACACCTCAGTTGCACCCCTCAGTTGCACCCCTCAGTTGCCCCCCTCAGTTGCACCACTGAGTTGCACCCCTCAGTTGCACCCCTCAGTTGCACCCCTCAGTTGCACCCCTCAGTTGCCCCCCTCAGTTGCACGGGTCAGTTGCACCCCTCAGTTGCACCCCCCAGTTGCACCCCTCAGTTGCACCCCTCAGTTGCACCCCTCAGTTGCACCCCTCAGTTGCACCCCTCAGTTGCACCCCTCAGTTGCACCCCCCAGTTGCACCCCCCAGTTGCACCCCTCAGTTGCACCCCTCAGTTGCACCCCTCAGTTGCACCCCTCAGTTGCACCCCTCAGTTGCACCCCTCAGTTGCACCCCTCAGTTGCACCCCTCAGTTGCACCCCTCAGTTGCCATCCTCAGTTGCACCCCTCAGTTGCACCCCTCAGTTGCAGCCCCCAGTTGCACCCCTCAGTTGCACCCCCCAGTTGCACCCCTCAGGTTGCACCCCTCAGGTTGCACCTCCCAGTTGCACCCCCCAGTTGCACCCCTCAGTTGCACTCCTCAGCTGCACCCCCCAGTTGCACCCCCCAGTTGCACCCCCCAGTTGCACCCCTCAGTTGCACCCCTCAGTTGCACCCCTCAGTTAGACCCCTCAGTTGCACCCCTCAGTTGCACCCCTCAGTTGCACCCCTCAGTTGCTACCCCCAGTTGCACCCCTCAGTTGCACCCCTCAGTTGCACCCCTCAGTTGGACCCCTCAGTTGGACCCCTCAGTTGCACCCCTCAGTTGCACCCCTCAGTTGCACCCCCCAGTTGCACCCCTCAGTTGCACCCCTCAGTTGCACCCCTCAGTTGCACCCCTCAGTTGCACCCCTCAGTTGCACCCCTCAGTTGCACCCCTCAGTTGCACCCCCCAGTTGAACCCCCAGTTGCACCCCTCAGTTGCACCCCTCAGTTGCACCCCCCAGTTGCACCCCTCAGTTGCACCCCTCAGTTGCACCCCTCAGTTGCACCCCTCAGTTGCACCCCTCAGTTGCACCCCTCGGTTGCACCCCTCAGTTGCACCCCTCAGTTGCACCCCCCAGTTGCACCCCCCAGTTGCACCCCTCAGTTGCACCCCTCAGTTGCACCCCTCAGTTGCACCCCCCAGTTGCACCCCCCAGTTGCACCCCCCAGTTGCACCCCTCAGTTGCACCCCTCAGTTGCACCCCTCAGTTACACCCCTCAGTTGCACCCCTCAGTTGCACCCCTCAGTTGCACCCCTCAGTTGCTACCCCCAGTTGCACCCCTCAGTTGCACCCCTCAGTTGCACCCCTCAGTTGGACCCCTCAGTTGGACCCCTCAGTTGCACCCCTCAGTTGCACCCCTCAGTTGCACCCCCCAGTTGCACTCCTCAGTTGCACCCCTCAGTTGCACCCCTCAGTTGCACCCCTCAGTTGCACCCCTCAGTTGCACCCCTCAGTTGCACCCCTCAGTTGCACCCCCCAGTTGAACCCCCAGTTGCACCCCTCAGTTGCACCCCTCAGTTGCACCCCCCAGTTGCACCCCTCAGTTGCACCCCTCAGTTGCACCCCTCAGTTGCACCCCTCAGTTGCACCCCTCAGTTGCACCCCTCGGTTGCACCCCTCAGTTGCACCCCTCAGTTGCACCCCCCAGTTGCACCCCCCAGTTGCACCCCTCAGTTGCACCCCTCAGTTGCACCCCTCAGTTGCACCCCTTAGTTGCACCCCTCAGTTGCAGCCCCCAGTTGCACCCCTCAGTTGCACCCCCCAGTTGCACCCCTCAGGTTGCACCCCTCAGGTTGCACCTCCCAGTTGCACCCCCCAGTTGCACCCCTCAGTTGCACTCCTCAGCTGCACCCCCCAGTTGCACCCCCCAGTTGCACCCCCCAGTTGCACCCCTCAGTTGCACCCCTCAGTTGCACCCCTCAGTTACACCCCTCAGTTGCACCCCTCAGTTGCACCCCTCAGTTGCACCCCTCAGTTGCTACCCCCAGTTGCACCCCTCAGTTGCACCCCTCAGTTGCACCCCTCAGTTGGACCCCTCAGTTGCACCCCTCAGTTGCACCCCGCAGTTGCACCCCTCAGTTGCACCCCCCAGTTGCACCCCTCAGTTGCACCCCTCAGTTGCACCCCTCAGTTGCACCCCTCAGTTGCACCCCTCAGTTGCACCCCTCAGTTGCACCCCTCAGTTGCACCCCCCAGTTGAACCCCCAGTTGCACCCCTCAGTTGCACCCCTCAGTTGCACCCCTCAGTTGCACCCCTCAGTTGCACCCCTCAGTTGCACCCCTCAGTTGCACCCCTCAGTTGCACCCCTCGGTTGCACCCCTCAGTTGCACCCCTCAGTTGCACCCCCCAGTTGCACCCCCCAGTTGCACCCCTCAGTTGCACCCCTCAGTTGCACCCCTCAGTTGCACCCCTCAGTTGCACCCCTCAGTTGCACCCCTCAGCTGCACCCCTCGGTTGCACCCCTCAGTTGCACCCCTCAGTTGCACCCCTCAGTTGCACCCCTCAGTTGCACCCCTCAGTTGCACCCCTCGGTTGCACCCCTCAGTTGCACCCCTCAGTTGCACCCCCCAGTTGCACCCCCCACTTGGACCCCTCAGTTGCACCCCTCAGTTGCACCCCTCAGTTGCACCCCTCGGTTGCACCCCTCAGTTGCACCCCTCAGTTGCACCCCCCAGTTGCACCCCCCAGTTGCACCCCTCAGTTGCACCCCTCAGTTGCACCCCTCAGTTGCACCCCTTAGTTGCACCCCTCAGTTGCAGCCCCCAGTTGCACCCCTCAGTTGCACCCCCCAGTTGCACCCCTCAGGTTGCACCCCTCAGGTTGCACCTCCCAGTTGCACCCCCCAGTTGCACCCCTCAGTTGCACTCCTCAGCTGCACCCCCCAGTTGCACCCCCCAGTTGCACCCCCCAGTTGCACCCCTCAGTTGCACCCCTCAGTTGCACCCCTCAGTTACACCCCTCAGTTGCACCCCTCAGTTGCACCCCTCAGTTGCACCCCTCAGTTGCTACCCCCAGTTGCACCCCTCAGTTGCACCCCTCAGTTGCACCCCTCAGTTGGACCCCTCAGTTGCACCCCTCAGTTGCACCCCGCAGTTGCACCCCTCAGTTGCACCCCCCAGTTGCACCCCTCAGTTGCACCCCTCAGTTGCACCCCTCAGTTGCACCCCTCAGTTGCACCCCTCAGTTGCACCCCTCAGTTGCACCCCTCAGTTGCACCCCCCAGTTGAACCCCCAGTTGCACCCCTCAGTTGCACCCCTCAGTTGCACCCCTCAGTTGCACCCCTCAGTTGCACCCCTCAGTTGCACCCCTCAGTTGCACCCCTCAGTTGCACCCCTCGGTTGCACCCCTCAGTTGCACCCCTCAGTTGCACCCCCCAGTTGCACCCCCCAGTTGCACCCCTCAGTTGCACCCCTCAGTTGCACCCCTCAGTTGCACCCCTCAGTTGCACCCCTCAGTTGCACCCCTCAGCTGCACCCCTCGGTTGCACCCCTCAGTTGCACCCCTCAGTTGCACCCCTCAGTTGCACCCCCCAGTTGCACCCCTCAGTTGCACCCCTCGGTTGCACCCCTCAGTTGCACCCCTCAGTTGCACCCCCCAGTTGCACCCCCCAGTTGGACCCCTCAGTTGCACCCCTCAGTTGCACCCCTCAGTTGCACCCCTCAGTTCCTCGTCAGGCCGGGCCCACCCCGCCTGCCACCCGTCCAGGACTCCTCCCTGGGCTAGAGGTGCAGCCTGTGAGGGGCAGATGCACCACTGCCACACACAGTGCACCTGCTCGATATCTGGTGGCCTGGCACCAGGATAAAAACCCCCAGGATGGTAGCTGTGGGACGGACTGCCCACAAGCACAGCCAGGCAATGGCCACGTATCTACTCACTCACTCACTCACTCACTCACTCACTCACTCACTCGCTCACTGACCCGTGTCAGCCCAGGGCCCACCCCTGCCACCCTCCGAGGGCCCCCCAGCCGCCCAGGCTCACCCACGGTCCCCCTTCACGCGCCGGCTCACTGGCAGGGTACCACCGTGGTGCCGTCGACGAATACGTGCGCCGCCGTGGCACGACCTTCGGGGCAGAGCGCCATCGTGGCACTGCCCAGCCGTGACGCCAGTCCAGTGGCGAAACGCCATCGTGGTGCCGCCAGCGTGCACGTGCGCCATCGTGGCGCGGCTGACGCACAGGTATGCCGTTGCTGTGCCTCCTCACCCACGCTCCTCCTTCACGCGCCGGCTCACTGGCAGGGTACCACCGTGGTGCCGTCGACGAATACGTGCGCCGCCGTGGCACGATCTTCGGGGCAGAGCGCCATCGTGGCACTGCCCAGACGTGATGCCAGTCCAGTGGCGAAGCGCCATCGTGGTGCCGCCAGCGTGCACGGGCGCCGTCGTGGCGCGGCTGACGCACAGGGTACCACCGTGGTGCCGCCGGCGAATACGTGCGCCGCTGTGGCACGATCTTCGGGGCAGGGCGCCGTCGTGGCGCTGCCCAGACAGCCCTACGCCGCCGTGGCGCCAGTCCAATGGCGAAGCGCCGTCGTGGTGCCGCCAGCGTGCACGTGCGCCATCGTGGCGCAGCTGACGTACAGGTATGCCATTGCTGTGCCTCCTCTAGGGCCGTGCAAAACCGTGGCGCAAACCTCAGGGCAGAGCGCCACCGCGGCGCTGCCCAGACAACCTTGCGCCGACGTGGCGCCAGTTCAGTGACATGGCGCCGACGTGGTGCAGTCAACGTCCGCGTGCGCCGTCGTGGCGCGACCTTCAGGGCAGAGCGCCACCGTGGTGCTGCCCAGACGATCTTCGTGCGCCAGCTTGGCCATGGTGTATCCTCCAGGCCGATACACGAGGCACCATGGCGAGGTCTGCACCTGGCGCTCCGCCAACCCCCGTGACACCCCGTGCAAAGGTGACGTGTCATCGGCGGTACTCACCGCCCCACGTGCCATTGACGAACGTCGCCGTCTCGCTCGGGCACCATCGTGGTGCCATTTTCTCGGTCACGTGCCGTCTCGGTACACGTATCGTGGGGCTTGTCGTTTGAGCTCGGCCTTTGCGGCGTCGTCGGTGACGTCCACGGCGGTGCACCACCGTGGTGCTATGGCCGTGACGCACGTCCCGCACTCACAGAACCCGGGGGTACCCAGGCCACCGGCGGTGCGCGTGATCGTGTGGCGTGACCGTACTCGCGACGCCGGCGGTACTCAGCCCACCGGCAGTGCGCATAGTCGTGCTGGGCCGCGTTCTATTTAGCCCGGCGACGTTTTTAAGTCGGGGGTGAGGCCCCGGGAGACCCACACCTTCCGTGCCCGTTGATCCTGGAACGCTGACTCGGGTGGATCCAGGACAGGTCGGAGCGGTCGGTGGCCGGGACCGGAGAGCCGATCGGACCGTAGCGTGGTCGTACACCGGCGCTTAGACCCAGACGGCCTGCTGGGAGGGGCGTTCTCAGGTGTGCGACGAGATTCGTCTTGCTCTAGCGGAGGTAAGACGGAGGACTCCCTCGGCAGAGCCTGCTCGGGGGCCCCGAGGGACGACGCCAAGGCTCACCGTACGTGGGACCGCGGCAGGCGCTCCTCCTCCTCCTCCTCCTCCTCAGTTGCACCCCTCAGTTGCACCCCTCAGTTGCACCCCTCAGTTGCACCCCTCAGTTGCACCCCTCGGTTGCACCCCTCAGTTGCACCCCTCAGTTGCATCCCCCAGTTGCACCCCCCAGTTGCACCCCTCAGTTGCACCCCCCAGTTGCACCCCTCAGTTGCACCCCTCAGTTGCACCCCTCAGTTGCACCCCTCAGTTGCACCCCTCAGTTGCACCCCTCAGTTGCACCCCTCAGTTGCACCCCCCAGTTGCACCCCCCAGTTGCGCCCCTCAGTTGCACCCCTCAGTTGCACCCCTCAGTTGCACCCCCCAGTTGAACCCCCAGTTGCACCCCTCAGTTGCACCACTCAGTTGCACCCCCCAGTTGCACCCCTCAGTTGCACCCCTCAGTTGCACCCCTCAGTTGCATCCCTCAGTTGCACCCCTCAGTTGCACCCCTCAGTTGCACCCCCCAGTTGCACCCCTCAATTGCACCCCCCAGTTGGACCCCTCAGTTGCACCCCTCAGTTGCACCCCGTAGTTGCACCCCTCAGTTGCACCCCTCGGTTGCACCCCTCAGTTGCACCCCTCAGTTGCACCCCTCAGTTGCACCCCTCGGTTGCACCCCCCAGTTGGACCCCTCAGTTGCACCCCTCAGACGCATCCCCCAGTGGCAGCCCTCAGTTGCACCCCTCAGCTGCACACCTCAGTTGCACCCCTCAGTTGCACCCCCCAGTTGCACCCCCCAGTTGCACCCCCCAGTTGCAACCCTCAGTTGCACCCCCCAGTTGCACCCCTCAGTTGCACCCCTCAGTTGCACCCCTCAGTCGCACCCCTCAGTTGCACCCCCCAGTTGCACCCCTCAGTTGCACCCCTCAGTTGCACCCCTCAGTTGCACCCCCCAGCTGCACCCCTCAGTTGCACACCTCAGTTGCACCCCTCAGTTGCACCCCTCAGTTCAACCCCTCAGTTGCACCACTCAGTTGCACCCCTCAGTTGCACCCCTCAGTTGCACCCCTCAGTTGCACCCCTCAGTTGCACCCCTCAGTTGCACCCCTCAGTTGCAACCCTCAGTTGCACCCCTCAGTTGCACCCCTTGGTTGCAACCCCCGGTTGGACGCCTCAGTTGGACCCCTCAGACGCACCCCCCAGTGGCACCCCCCAGTTGCACCCCTCAGTTGCACCCCTCAGTTGCACCCCTCAGTTGCACCCCTCAGTTGCACCCCCCAGTTGCACCCCCCAGTTGGACCCCCCAGTTGGACCCCTCAGTTGCACCCCTCAGTAGCACCCCTCAGTTGCACCTCTCAGCTGCACCCCTCAGTTGCACCCCCCAGTTGCACCCCCCAGTTGCACCCCCCAGTTGGACCCCTCAGTTGCACCCCTCAGTTGCACCCCCCAGTTGCACCCCTCAGTTGCACCCCTCAGTTGCTACCCCCAGTTGCACCCCTCAGTTGCACCCCTCAGTTGCACCCCTCAGTTGCACCCCCCAGTTGCACCCCTCAGTTGCACCCCCCAGTTGCACCCCTCAGTTGCACCCCTCAGTTGCACCCCTCAGTTGCACCCCTCAGTTGCACCCCTCAGTTGCACCCCTCAGTTGCACCCCTCGGTTGCACCCCCCAGTTGCACCCCCCAGTTGCACCCCTCAGTTGCACCCCTCAGTTGCACCCCTCAGTTGCACCCCTCAGTTGAACCCCCAGTTGCACCCCTCAGTTGCACCCCTCAGTTGCACCCCCCAGTTGCACCCCTCAGTTGCACCCCTCAGTTGCACCCCTCAGTTGCACCCCTCAGTTGCACCCCTCAGTTGCACCCCTCAGTTGCACCCCTCGGTTGCACCCCTCAGTTGCACCCCTCAGTTGCACCCCCCAGTTGCACCCCCCAGTTGCACCCCTCAGTTGCACCCCTCAGTTGCACCCCTCAGTTGCACCCCTCAGTTGCACCCCTCAGTTGCACCCCTCAGTTGCACCCCTCAGTTGCACCCCTCAGTTGCACCCCTCGGTTGCACCCCTCAGTTGCACCCCTCAGTTGCACCCCTCAGTTGCACCCCTCAGTTGCACCCCTCAGTTGCACCCCTCGGTTGCACCCCTCAGTTGCACCCCTCAGTTGCACCCCCCAGTTGCACCCCCCAGTTGCACCCCTCAGTTGCACCCCGCAGTTGCACCCCTCAGTTGCACCCCTCAGTTGCACCCCTCAGTTGCACCCCTCAGTTGCACCCCTCAGTTGCACCCCTCAGTTGCACCCCTCGGTTGCACCCTTCAGTTGCACCCCTCAGTTGCACCCCCCAGTTGCACCCCCCAGTTGCACCCCTCAGTTGCACCCCCCAGTTGCACCCCTCAGTTGCACCCCTCAGTTGCACCCCTCAGTTGCACCCCTCAGTTGCACCCCTCGGTTGCACCCCTCAGTTGCACCCCTCAGTTGCACCCCCCAGTTGCACCCCCCAGTTGCACCCCTCAGTTGCACCCCTCAGTTGCACCCCTCAGTTGCACCCCCCGGTTGAACCCCCAGTTGCACCCCTCAGTTGCACCCCTCAGTTGCACCCCCCAGTTGCACCCCTCAGTTGCACCCCTCAGTTGCACCCCTCAGTTGCACCCCTCAGTTGCACCCCTCAGTTGCACCCCTCAGTTGCACCCCCCAGTTGCACCCCTCAATTGCACCCCCCAGTTGGACCCCTCAGTTGCACCCCTCAGTTGCACCCCGTAGTTGCACCCCTCAGTTGCACCCCTCGGTTGCACCCTTCAGTTGCACCCCTCAGTTGCACCCCTCAGTTGCACCCCTCGGTTGCACCCCCCAGTTGGACCCCTCAGTTGCACCCCTCAGACGCATCCCCCAGTGGCAGCCCTCAGTTGCACCCCTCAGCTGCACCCCTCAGTTGCATCCCTCAGTTGCACCCCTCAGTTGCACCCCCCAGTTGCACCCCCCAGTTGCACCCCTCAGTTGCACCCCTCAGTTGCACCCCTCAGTTGCACCCCTCAGTTGCACCCCTCAGTTGCACCCCTCAGTTGCACCCCCCAGTTGCACCCCTCAGTTGCACCCCCCAGTTGCACCCCTCAGTTGCACCCCCCAGCTGCACCCCTCAGTTGCACACCTCAGTTGCACCCCTCAGTTGCACCCCTCAGTTCAACCCCTCAGTTGCACCCCTCAGTTGCACCCCTCAGTTGCACCCCTCAGTTCAACCCCTCAGTTGCACCCCTCAGTTGCACCCCTCAGTTGCACCCCTCAGTTGCAACCCTCAGTTGCACCCCTCAGTTGCACCCCTTGGTTGCACCCCCCGGTTGGACGCCTCAGTTGGACTCCTCACACGCACCCCCCAGTGGCACCCCCCAATTGCACCCCTCAGTTGCACCCCTCAGTTGCACCCCTCAGTAGCACCCCTCAGTTGCACCTCTCAGCTGCACCCCTCAGTTGCACCCCCCAGTTGCACCCCCCAGTTGCACCCCCCAGTTGGACCCCTCAGTTGCACCCCTCAGTTGCACCCCCCAGTTGCACCCCTCAGTTGCACCCCTCAGTTGCTACCCCCAGTTGCACCCCTCAGTTGCACCCCTCAGTTGCACCCCTCAGTTGCACCCCCCAGTTGCACCCCTCAGTTGCACCCCCCAGTTGCACCCCTCAGTTGCACCCCTCAGTTGCACCCCTCAGTTGCACCCCTCAGTTGCACCCCTCAGTTGCACCCCTCGGTTGCACCCCCCAGTTGCACCCCCCAGTTGCACCCCTCAGTTGCACCCCTCAGTTGCACCCCTCAGTTGCACCCCTCAGTTGAACCCCCAGTTGCACCCCTCAGTTGCACCCCTCAGTTGCACCCCCCAGTTGCACCCCTCAGTTGCACCCCTCAGTTGCACCCCTCAGTTGCACCCCTCAGTTGCACCCCTCAGTTGCACCCCTCAGTTGCACCCCTCGGTTGCACCCCTCAGTTGCACCCCTCAGTTGCACCCCCCAGTTGCACCCCCCAGTTGCACCCCTCAGTTGCACCCCTCAGTTGCACCCCTCAGTTGCACCCCTCAGTTGCACCCCTCAGTTGCACCCCTCAGTTGCACCCCTCGGTTGCACCCCTCAGTTGCACCCCTCAGTTGCACCCCTCAGTTGCACCCCTCAGTTGCACCCCTCAGTTGCACCCCTCGGTTGCACCCCTCAGTTGCACCCCTCAGTTGCACCCCCCAGTTGCACCCCCCAGTTGCACCCCTCAGTTGCACCCCTCAGTTGCACCCCTCAGTTGCACCCCTCAGTTGCACCCCTCAGTTGCACCCCTCAGTTGCACCCCTCAGTTGCACCCCTCAGTTGCACCCCTCGGTTGCGCCCTTCAGTTGCACCCCTCAGTTGCACCCCCCAGTTGCACCCCCCAGTTGCACCCCTCAGTTGCACCCCCCAGTTGCACCCCTCAGTTGCACCCCTCAGTTGCACCCCTCAGTTGCACCCCTCGGTTGCACCCCTCAGTTGCACCCCTCAGTTGCACCCCCCAGTTGCACCCCCCAGTTGCACCCCTCAGTTGCACCCCTCAGTTGCACCCCTCAGTTGCACCCCCCGGTTGAACCCCCAGTTGCACCCCTCAGTTGCACCCCTCAGTTGCACCCCCCAGTTGCACCCCTCAGTTGCACCCCTCAGTTGCACCCCTCAGTTGCACCCCTCAGTTGCACCCCTCAGTTGCACCCCTCAGTTGCACCCCCCAGTTGCACCCCTCAATTGCACCCCCCAGTTGGACCCCTCAGTTGCACCCCTCAGTTGCACCCCGTAGTTGCACCCCTCAGTTGCACCCCTCGGTTGCACCCTTCAGTTGCACCCCTCAGTTGCACCCCTCAGTTGCACCCCTCGGTTGCACCCCCCAGTTGGACCCCTCAGTTGCACCCCTCAGACGCATCCCCCAGTGGCAGCCCTCAGTTGCACCCCTCAGCTGCACCCCTCAGTTGCATCCCTCAGTTGCACCCCTCAGTTGCACCCCCCAGTTGCACCCCCCAGTTGCACCCCTCAGTTGCACCCCTCAGTTGCACCCCTCAGTTGCACCCCTCAGTTGCACCCCTCAGTTGCACCCCTCAGTTGCACCCCCCAGTTGCACCCCTCAGTTGCACCCCCCAGTTGCACCCCTCAGTTGCACCCCCCAGCTGCACCCCTCAGTTGCACACCTCAGTTGCACCCCTCAGTTGCACCCCTCAGTTCAACCCCTCAGTTGCACCCCTCAGTTGCACCCCTCAGTTGCACCCCTCAGTTCAACCCCTCAGTTGCACCCCTCAGTTGCACCCCTCAGTTGCACCCCTCAGTTGCAACCCTCAGTTGCACCACTCAGTTGCACCCCTTGGTTGCACCCCCCGGTTGGACGCCTCAGTTGGACTCCTCAGACGCACCCCCCAGTGGCACCCCCCAGTTGCACCCCTCAGTTGCACCCCTCAGTTGCACCCCTCAGTTGCACCCCTCAGTTGCACCCCCCAGTTGCACCCCCCAGTTGCACCCCCCAGTTGCACCCCTCAGTAGCACCCCTCAGTTGCACCTCTCAGCTGCACCCCTCAGTTGCACCCCCCAGTTGCACCCCCCAGTTGCAACCCCCAGTTGGACCCCTCAGTTGCACCCCTCAGTTGCACCCCCCAGTTGCACCCCTCAGTTGCACCCCTCAGTTGCACCCCCCAGTTGCACCCCCCAGTTGCACCCCTCAGTAGCACCCCTCAGTTGCACCTCTCAGCTGCACCCCTCAGTTGCACCCCCCAGTTGCACCCCCCAGTTGCACCCCCCAGTTGGACCCCTCAGTTGCACCCCTCAGTTGCACCCCCCAGTTGCACCCCCCAGTTGCACCCCTCAGTTGCACCCCTCAGTTGCACACCTCAGTTGCACCCCTCAGTTGCACCCCTCAGTTGCCCCCCTCAGTTGCACCACTGAGTTGCACCCCTCAGTTGCACCCCTCAGTTGCACCCCTCAGTTGCACCCCTCAGTTGCCCCCCTAAGTTGCACCACTCAGTTGCACCCCTCAGTTGCACCCCCCAGTTGCACCCCTCAGTTGCACCCCTCAGTTGCACACCTCAGTTGCACCCCTCAGTTGCACCCCTCAGCTGCCCCCCTCAGTTGCACCACTCAGTTGCACCCCTCAGTTGCACATCTCAGTTGCACCCCTCAGTTGCACCCCCAGTTGCAACCCTCAGTTGCACCCCTCAGTTGCACCCCCCAGTTGCACCCCCCAGTTGCACCCCTCACTTGCAGCCCCCAGTTGCACCACTCAGTTGCACCCCTCAGTTGCACCCCTCAGTTGCACCCCTCAGTTGCACCCCGCAGTTGCACCCCTCAGTTCCACCCCCCAGTTGCATCCCTCAGTTGCACACCTTAGTTGCACCCCTCAGTTGCACCCCTCAGTTGCACCCCCCGGTTGCACCCCTCAGTTGCACCCCCAGTTGCGCCCCCCAGTTGCACCCCCCAGTTGCACCCCTCAGTTGCACCCCTCAGTTGCACCCCTCAGTTGCACCCCTCAGTTGCACCCCCCAGTTGCACCCCCCAGTTGCACCCCTCAGTTGCACTCCCCAGTTGCACCCCTCAGTTGCACCCCTCAGTTGCACCCCTCAGTTGCAAGCCTCAGTTGCACCCCTCAGTTGCAGCCCCCAGTTACACCCCCAAGTTGCACCCCTCAGTTGCACCCACCAGTTGCACCCCTCAGTTGCACCCCTCCGTAGCACCCCTCAGTTGCACCCCTCAGTTGCACCCCTCAGTTGCACCCCTCAGTTGCACCCCCCAGTTGCACCCCCCAGTTGCACCCCTCAGTTGCCTCCCCGAGTTGCACCCCTCAGTTGCACCCCTGAGTTGCACCACTCAGTTGCATCCCCCAGTTGCACCCCCCAGTTGCACCCCTCAGTTGCACCCCGCAGTTGCACCCCCCAGTTGCACCCCTCAGCTGCACCCCCCAGTTGCTACCCTCAGTTGCACCCCTCAGTTGCACCCCCCAGTTGCACCCCCCAGTTGCACCCCTCAGTTGCACCCCGCAGTTGCACCCCTCAGTTGCACCCCTGAGTTGCACCCCTTAGTTGCACCCTTCCGTTGCACACCCCAGTTGCACCCCTCAGTTGCCCCCCTCAGTTGACCACCCCAGTTGCACCCCTCAGTTGCACCCCTCAGTTGCACCCCTCAGTTGCACCCCCCAGTTGCACACCCCAGTTGCACCCCTCAGTTGCACCCCTCAGTTGCACCCCTCAGTTGCACCCCTCAGTTGCACCCCCCAGTTGCACCCCTCAGTTGCACCCCCCAGTTGCACCCCTCAGTTGCACCCCTTAGTTGCACCCCTCAGTTGCACCCCTCAGTTGCACCCCCCCGTTGCACCCCTCAGTTGCACCCCCAGTTGCGCCCCCCAGTTGCACCCCCCAGTTGCACCCCTCAGCTGCACCCCTCAGTTGCACCCCTCAGTTGCACCCCTCAGTTGCACCCCCCAGTTGCACCCCCCAGTTGCACCCCTCAGTTGCACCCTCCAGTTGCACCACTCAGTTGCACCCCTCAGTTGCACCCCTCAGTTGCAACCCTCAGTTGCACCCCGCAGTTGCAGCCCCCAGTTACACCCCTCAGTTGCACCCCTCAGTTGTATCCCTCAGTTGCACCCCTCGGTTGCACCCCTCAGTTGCACCTCTCAGTTGCACCCCCCAGTTGCACCCCCCAGTTGCACCCCCCAGTTGCACCCCTCAGTTGCACCCCTCAGTTGCACCCCTCAGTTGCACCCCCCAGTTGCACCCCTCAGTCGCAGCCCCAGTTACACCCCTCAGTTGCACCCCTCAGTTGGACCCCTCAGTTGCACCCCCAGTTGCACCCCCCAGTTGCACCCCCCAGTTGCACCCCTCAGTTGCTCGCCCCAGTTGCACCCCTCAGTTGCACCCCTCAGTTGCAGCCCCCAGTTGCACCCCTCAGTTGCACCCCCCAGTTGCACCCCTCAGTTGCACCCCTCAGTTGCACCCCTCAGTTGCACCCCTCAGTTGCACCCCTGAGTTGCACCACGCAGTTGCCCCCCCCAGTTGCACCCCTCAGTTGCACCCCCCAGTTGCAACCCTCAGTTGCACCCCTCAGTTGCACCCCCCAGTTGCACCCCCCAGTTGCATCCCTGAGTTGCACCCCGCAGTTGCACCCCCCAGTTGCACCCCTCAGTTGCACCCCCCAGTTGCAACCCTCCGTTGCACCCCACAGTTGCACCCCCCAGTTGCACCCCCCAGTTGCACCCCTCAGTTGCACCCCTCAGTTGCACCCCTCAGTTGCACCCCCCAGTTGCAGCCCCCCATTTGCACCGCTCAGTTGCACCCCCCAGTTGCAACCCTCAGTTGCACCCCTCAGTTGCACCCCTCAGTTGCACCCCTCAGTTGCACCGCTCAGTTGCACCCCTCAGTTGCACCCCTCAGTTGCGACCCTCAGTTGCACCCCTCAGTTGCACCCCTCAGTTGCACCCCTCAGTTGCACCCCTCAGTTGCACCACCCAGTTCCACCCCTCAGTTGCACCCCCCAGTTGCACCCCTCAGTTGCACCCCTCAGTTGCACCCCTCAGTTGCACGCCTCAGTTGCACCCCCCAGTTGCACCCCTCAGTTGCACCCCTCAGTTGCACCCCTCAGTTGCACCCCTCAGTTGCACCCCTCAGTTGCACCCCCCGGTTGCACCCCTCAGTTGCACCCCCAGTTGCGCCCCCCTGTTGCACCCCCCAGTTGCACCCCTCAGTTGCACTCCCCGGTTGCACCCCTCAGTTGCACCCCTCAGTTGCACCCCTCAGTTGCACCCCTCAGTTGCACCCCTCAGTTGCACCCCTCAGTAGCACCCCTCAGTTGCACCCCTCAGTTGCAGCCCTCAGTTGCAGCCCTCAGTTGCACCTCTCAGTTGCACCCCCCAGTTGCACCCCCCAGTTGCACCCCCCAGTTGCAGCCCTCAGTTGCCTCCCCCAGTTGCACCCCCCAGTTGCACCCCCCAGTTGCAGCCCTCAGTTGCACCCTTCAGTTGCAGCCCTCAGTTGCACCCCCAGTTGCACCCCCCACTTGCACCCCCCAGTTGCACCCCTCAGTTGCCTCCCCCAGTTGCACCCCTCAGTTGCACCCCTGAGTTGCACCACTCAGTTGTATCCCACAGTTGCATCCCTCAGTTGCACCCCTCAGTTGCACCCCTCAGTTGCACCTGTCAGTTGCACCCACCAGTTGCGCCCCCCAGTTGCACCCCCCAGTTGCACCCCCCAGTTGCACCCCTCAGTTGCACCCCTCAGTTGCACCCATCAGTTGCACCCCTCAGTTGCACCCCCAGTTGCACCCCCCAGTTGCACCCCCCAGTTGCACCCCTCAGTTGCCTCCCCCAGTTGCACCCCTCAGTTGCACCCCTCAGTTGCACCACTCAGTTGTATCCCACAGTTGCATCCCTCAGTTGCACCCCTCAGTTGCACCCCTCGGTTTCACCCCTCAGTTGCACCCCCCAGTTGCACCCCTCGGTTGCACCCCCCAGTTCCACCCCTCAGTTGCACCCCTCAGTTGCACCCCTCAGTTGCACCCCTCAGTTGCACCCCTCAGTTGCACCCCCCAGTTGCACCCCTCAGTTGCACCCCTCAGTTGCAGCCCCCAGTTGCACCCCTCAGTTGCACCCCTCAGTTGCACCCCTCAGCTGCACCCCCAGTTGCACCCCCCAGTTGCACCCCCCAGTTGCACCCCTCAGTTGCCTGCCCCAGTTGCACCCTTCAGTTGCACCCCTCAGTTGCACGACTCAGTTGCATCCCACAGTTGCATCCCTCAGTTGCACCCCTCAGTTGCACCCCTCAGTTGCACCCCTCAGTTGCACCCCCCAGTTGCACCCCCCAGTTGCACCCCCCAGTTGCACCCCTCAGTTGCACGCCTCAGTTGCACCTCTCAGTTGCACGCCCCAATTGCACCCCTCAGTTGCACCCCTCAGTTGCAGCCCCCAGTTGCACCGCTCAGTTGCACCCCCCAGTTGCACCCCTCAGTTGCACCCCCCAGTTGCACCCCTCAGTTGCACCCCCCAGTTGCAACCCTCAGTTGCAACCCTCAGTTGCACCCCCCAGTTGCACCCCCCAGTTGCACCCCTCAGTTGCACCCCCCAGTTGCACCCCTCAGTTGCACTCCTCAGTTGCACCCCTCAGTTGCACCCCCGAGTTGCACCCCTCAGTTGCACCCCTCAGTTGCACCCCTCAGTTGCACCCCTCAGTTGCACCCCCCAGTTGCACCCCCCAGTTGCACCCCCCAGTTGCACCCCTCAGTTGCACCCGCCAGTTGCACCCCCCAGTTGCACCCCCCAGTTGCACCCCCCAGTTGCATTCCCCAGTTGCACCCCCCAGTTGCACCCCCCAGTTGCACCCCTCAGTTGCACACCCCAGTTGCACCCCTCAATTGCACCCCCCAGTTGCACCCCTCAGTTGCACCCCCCAGTTGCACCCCCCAGTTGCACCCCTCAGTTGCACCCCTCAGTTGCACCCCTCAGTTGCACCCCCCAGTTGCACTTCTCAGTTGCACACCCCAGTTGCACCCCTCAGTTGCACCCCTCAGTTGCACCCCTCAGTTGCACCCCCCAGTTGCACCCCCCAGTTGCACCCCTCAGTTGCACCCCTCAGTTGCACCCCTCAGGTGCACACCTCAGTTGCACCCCTCAGTTGTACCCCTCAGTTGCCTCCCCCAGTTGCACCCCTCAGTTGCACCCCTCAGTTGCACCCCTCAGTTGCACCCCTCAGTTGCACCCCTCAGTTGCACCCCTCAGTTGCATCCCCTCAGTTGCACCCCTCAGTTCCACCCCTCAGTTGCGCCCCTCAGTTGCATCCCCCAGTTGCACCCCTCAGTTGCACCCCTCAGTTGCACCCCTCAGTTGCCTCCCCCAGTTGCACCCCTCAGTTGCACCCCTCAGTTGCGCCCCTCAGTTGCACCCCTCAGTTGCACCCCTCAGTTGCACCCCTCAGTTGCACCCCTCAGTTGCACCCCCAGTTGCACCCCCCACTTGCACCCCCCAGTTGCACCCCTCAGTTGCCTCCCCCAGTTGCACCCCTCAGTTGCACCCCTCAGTTGCACCACTCAGTTGTATCCCACAGTTGCATCCCTCAGTTGCACCCCTCAGTTGCACCCCTCAGTTGCACCCCTCAGTTGCACCCCCCAGTTGCACCCCTCAGTTGCACCCCCCAGTTCCACCCCTCAGTTGCACCCCTCAGTTGCACCCCTCAGTTGCACCCCTCAGTTGCACCCCTCAGTTGCACCCCCCAGTTGCACCGCTCAGTTGCACCCCTCAGTTGCAGCCCCCAGTTGCACCCCTCAGTTGCACCCCTCAGTTGCACCCCTCAGCTGCACCCCCAGTTGCACCCCCCAGTTGCAGCCCCCAGTTGCACCCCCCAGTTGCACCCCTCAGTTGCACCCCTCAGTTGCACCCCCCAGTTGCACCCCCCAGTTGCACCCCTCAGTTGCACCCCTCAGTTGCACGCCTCAGTTGCACCTCTCAGTTGCACGCCCCAATTGCACCCCTCAGTTGCACCCCTCAGTTGCAGCCCCCAGTTGCACCCCTCAGTTGCACGCCCCAGTTGAACCCCTCACTTGCACCCCCCAGTTGCACCCCTCAGTTGCACCCCCCAGTTGCAACCCTCAGTTGCAACCCTCAGTTGCACCCCCCAGTTGCACCCCCCAGTTGCACCCCTCAGTTGCACCCCCCAGTTGCACCCCTCAGTTGCACTCCTCACTTGCACCCCTCAGTTGCACCCCCCAGTTGCACCCCTCAGTTGCACCCCTCAGTTGCACCCCTCAGTTGCACCCCTCAGTTGCACCCCCCAGTTGCACCCCCCAGTTGCACCCCCCAGTTGCACCCCTCAGTTGCACCCGCCGGTTGCACCCCTCAGTTGCACCCCCCAGTTGCACCCCCCAGTTGCATTCCCCAGTTGCACCCCCCAGTTGCACCCCCCAGTTGCACCCCTCAGTTGCACACCCCAGTTGCACCCCTCAATTGCACCCCCCAGTTGCACCCCTCAGTTGCACCCCCCAGTTGCACCCCCCAGTTGCACCCCTCAGTTGCACCCCTCAGTTGCACCCCTCAGTTGCACCCCCCAGTTGCAGTTCTCAGTTGCACACCCCAGTTGCACCCCTCAGTTGCACCCCTCAGTTGCACCCCTCAGTTGCACCCCCCAGTTGCACCCCCCAGTTGCACCCCTCAGTTGCACCCCTCAGTTGCACCCCTCAGGTGCACACCCCAGTTGCACCCCTCAGTTGTACCCCTCAGTTGCGTCCCCCAGTTGCACCCCTCAGTTGCACCCCTCAGTTGCACCCCCCAGTTGCACCCCCCAGTTGCAGCCCTCAGTTGCACCCCTCAGTTGCACCCCTCAGTTGCACCCCTCAGTTGCATCCCCTCAGTTGCACCCCTCAGTTCCACCCCTCAGTTGCGCCCCTCAGTTGCATCCCCCAGTTGCACCCCTCAGTTGCACCCCTCAGTTGCCTCCCCCAGTTGCACCCCTCAGTTGCACCCCTCAGTTGCGCCCCTCAGTTGCACCCCTCAGTTGCACCCCTCAGTTGCACCCCTCAGTTGCACCCCTCAGTTGCACCCCCAGTTGCACCCCCCACTTGCACCCCCCAGTTGCACCCCTCAGTTGCCTCCCCCAGTTGCACCCCTCAGTTGCACCCCTCAGTTGCACCACTCAGTTGTATCCCACAGTTGCATCCCTCAGTTGCACCCCTAGGTTGCACCCCTCAGTTGCACCCCTCAGTTGCACCCCCCAGTTGCACCCCTCAGTTGCACCCCCCAGTTCCACCCCTCAGTTGCACCCCTCAGTTGCACCCCTCAGTTGCACCCCTCAGTTGCACCCCTCAGTTGCACCCCTCAGTTGCACCCCTCAGTTGCACCCCTCAGTTGCACCCCCCAGTTGCACCGCTCAGTTGCACCCCTCAGTTGCAGCCCCCAGTTGCACCCCTCAGTTGCACCCCTCAGTTGCACCCCTCAGCTGCACCCCCAGTTGCACCCCCCAGTTGCACCCCCCAGTTGCACCCCTCAGTTGCCTCCCCCAGTTGCACCCTTCAGTTGCACCCCTCAGTTGCACGACTCAGTTGCATCCCACAGTTGCATCCCTCAGTTGCACCCCTCAGTTGCACCCCTCAGTTGCACCCCTCAATTGCACCCCCCAGTTGCACCCCCCAGTTGCACCCCCCAGTTGCACCCCTCAGTTGCACCCCTCAGTTGCACGCCTCAGTTGCACCTCTCAGTTGCACGCCCCAATTGCACCCCTCAGTTGCACCCCTCAGTTGCAGCCCCCAGTTGCACCCCTCAGTTGCACCCCCCAGTTGCACCCCTCAGTTGCACCCCCCAGTTGCACCCCTCAGTTGCACCCCCCAGTTGCAACCCTCAGTTGCAACCCTCAGTTGCACCCCCCAGTTGCACCCCCCAGTTGCACCCCCCAGTTGCACCCCCCAGTTGCACCCCTCAGTTGCACGCCTCAGTTGCACCTCTCAGTTGCACGCCCCAATTGCACCCCTCAGTTGCACCCCTCAGTTGCAGCCCCCAGTTGCACCCCTCAGTTGCACCCCCCAGTTGCACCCCTCAGTTGCACCCCCCAGTTGCACCCCTCAGTTGCACCCCCCAGTTGCAACCCTCAGTTGCACCCCCCAGTTGCACCCCCCAGTTGCACCCCCCAGTTGCACCCCTCAGTTGCACCCGCCAGTTGCACCCCCCAGTTGCACCCCCCAGTTGCACCCCCCAGTTGCACCCCCCAGTTGCACCCCCCAGTTGCACCCCCCAGTTGCACCCCTCAGTTGCACACCCCAGTTGCACCCCTCAATTGCACCCCCCAGTTGCACCCCTCAGTTGCATCCCCCAGTTGCACCCCCCAGTTGCACCCCTCAGTTGCACCCCTCAGTTGCACCCCTCAGTTGCACCCCCCAGTTGCACTTCTCAGTTGCACACCCCAGTTGCACCCCTCAGTTGCACCCCTCAGTTGCACCCCTCAGTTGCACCCCCCAGTTGCACCCCCCAGTTGCACCCCTCAGTTGCACCCCTCAGTTGCACCCCTCAGGTGCAGACCCCAGTTGCACCCCTCAGTTGTACCCCTCAGTTGCCTCCCCCAGTTGCACCCCTCAGTTGCACCCCTCAGTTGCACCCCCCAGTTGCACCCCCCAGTTGCACCCCTCAGTTGCACCCCTCAGTTGCACCCCTCAGTTGCACCCCTCAGTTGCATCCCCTCAGTTGCACCCCTCAGTTCCACCCCTCATTTGCACCCCTCAGTTGCACCCCTCAGTTGCACCCCTCAGTTGCACCCCTCAGTTGCCTCCCCCAGTTGCACCCCTCAGTTGCACCCCTCAGTTGCGCCCCTCAGTTGCATCCCACAGTTGCATCCCTCAGTTGCACCCCTCAGTTGCACCCCTCAGTTGCACCCCTCAGTTGCACCCCCCAGTTGCACCCCCCAGTTGCACCCCCAAGTTGCACCCCGCAGTTGCACCCCTCAGTTGCATCCCACAGTTGCATCCCTCAGTTGCACCCCTCAGTTGCACCCCGCAGTTGCACCCCTCAGTTGCACCCCTCAGTTGCAGTCCCCAGTTGCACCACTCAGTTGCACCCCTCAGTTGCAGCCCCCAGTTGCACCCCTCAGTTGCACCCCCCAGTTGCACCCCTCAGTTGCACCCCTCAGTTGCACCCCTCAGTTGCATGCCACAGTTGCACCCCTCAGTTGCACCCCTCAGTTGCACCCCCCAGTTGCACCCCTCAGTTGCTCCCCTCAGTTGCACCCCTCAGTTGCACCCCCCAGTTGCACCCCTCAGTTGCACCCCTCAGTTGCACCCCTCAGTTGCACGCCTCAGTTGCACCCCCCAGTTGCATCCCCCAGTTGCACCCCTCAGTTGCACCCCTCAGTTGCACCCCTCAGGTGCACACCCCAGTTGCACCCCTCAGTTGCCCTCCCCAGTTGCAGCCCCCAGTTGCACCCCTCAGTTGCACCCCTTAGTTGCACCCCTTAGTTGCACCCCTCAGTTGCCTCCCCCAGTTGCACCCCTCAGTTGCACCCCTCAGTTGCGCCCCTAAGTTGCATCCCACAGTTGCATCCGTCAGTTGCACCCCTCAGTTGCACCCCTCAGTTGCACCCCTCAGTTGCACCCCACAGTTGCGGCCCCCAGTTGCACCCCCCAGTTGCACCCCTCAGTTGCACCCCTCAGTTGCACCCCTGAGTTGCAGCCCCCAGTTGCACCCGTCAGTTGCAGCCCCCAGTTGCACCCCCCAGTTCCACCCCCCAGTTGCACCCCCCAGTTGCACCCCTCAGTTGCACCCCTCAGTTGCACCCCTCAGTTGGATGCAACAGTTGCACCCCTCAGTTGCACCCCTCAGTTGCACCCCCCAGTTGCATCCCTCAGTTGCAGCCCTCAGTTGCACCCCTCAGTTGCACCCCCCAGTTGCACCCCTCAGTTGCACCCCTCAGTTGCACCCCTCAGTTGCACCCCTCAGTTGCACCACCCAGTTGCACCCCCCAGTTGCACCCCTCAGTTGCACCCCTCAGTTGCACCCCTCAGGTGCACACCCCAGTTGCACCCCTCAGTTGCCCTCCTCAGTTGCCCACCCCAGTTGCACCCCTCAGTTGCACCCCTTAGTTGCACCCCTCAGTTGCACCCCTCAGTTGCAGCCCCCAGTTGCACCCTTCAGTTGCACCCCTCAGTTGCACCCCTCAGTTGCACCCCTCAGTTGCACGCCCCAGTTGCACCCCTCAGTTGCACCCCTCAGTTGCACCCCTCAGTTGCACCCCTCAGTTGCACCCCTCGGTTGCACCCCCCAGTTGCACCCCTCAGTTGCACCCCTCAGTTGCACGCCTCAGTTGCACCCCCCAGTTGGACCCGTCAATTGCACCCCTCAGTTGTACCCCTCAGTTGCACCCCTCAGTTGCCTCCCCCAGTTGCACCCCTCATTTGCACCCCTCAGTTGCAACCCTCAGTTGCACCCCTCAGTTGCACCCCTGGGTTGCACCCCTCAGCTGCACCCCCCAGTTGCACCCCCCAGTTGCACCCCTCAGTTGCACCCCTCAGTTGCACCCCTCAGTTACACCCCTCAGTTGCACCCCTCAGTTGCACCCCTCAGTTGCACCCCCCAGTTGCACCCCTCAATTGGGGCCGTCAGTTGCACCCCTCAGTTGCACCCCTCAGTTGCACCCCCCAGTTGCACCCCCCAGTTGCAACCTGCAGTTGCATCCCGCAGTTGCACCCCTCAGTTGCACCCCTCAGTTGCACCCCTCAGTTGCACCCCTCAGTTGCACCCCTCAGTGGCACCCCCCAGTTGCACCCCCCAGTTGCACCCCTCAGTTGCAGCCCCCAGTTGCACCCCTCAGTTGCACCCCCCAGTTGCACCCCTCAGTTGCACTTGCACCCCTCAGTTGCAACCCCCAGTTGCACCCCCCAGTTGCACCCCTCAGTTGCACCCGCCAGTTGCACCCCTCAGTTGCACCCCTCAGTTGCACCCCTCAGTTGCACCCCCCAGTTGCACCCCCCAGTTGCACCCCTCAGTTGCATCCCCCAGTTGCACCCCCCAGTTGCACCCCTCAGTTGCACCCCTCAGTTGCACCCCTCAGTTGCACCCCCCAGTTGCACTTCTCAGTTGCACACCCCAGTTGCACCCCTCAGTTGCACCCCTCAGTTGCACCCCTCAGTTGCACCCCCCAGTTGCACCCCCCAGTTGCACCCCTCAGTTGCACCCCTCAGTTGCACCCCTCAGGTGCAGACCCCAGTTGCACCCCTCAGTTGTACCCCTCAGTTGCCTCCCCCAGTTGCACCCCTCAGTTGCACCCCTCAGTTGCACCCCCCAGTTGCACCCCCCATTTGCACCCCTCAGTTGCACCCCTCAGTTGCACCCCTCAGTTGCACCCCTCAGTTGCATCCCCTCAGTTGCACCCCTCAGTTCCACCCCTCAGTTGCACCCCTCAGTTGCACCCCTCAGTTGCACCCCTCAGTTGCACCCCTCAGTTGCCTCCCCCAGTTGCACCCCTCAGTTGCACCCCTCAGTTGCGCCCCTCAGTTGCATCCCACAGTTGCATCCCTCAGTTGCACCCCTCAGTTGCACCCCTCAGTTGCACCGCTCAGTTGCACCCCCCAGTTGCACCCCCCAGTTGCACCCCCAAGTTGCACCCCGCAGTTGCACCCCTCAGTTGCATCCCACAGTTGCATCCCTCAGTTGCACCCCTCAGTTGCACCCCGCAGTTGCACCCCTCAGTTGCACCCCTCAGTTGCAGTCCCCAGTTGCACCACTCAGTTGCACCCCTCAGTTGCAGCCCCCAGTTGCACCCCTCAGTTGCACCCCCCAGTTGCACCCCTCAGTTGCACCCCTCAGTTGCACCCCTCAGTTGCATGCCACAGTTGCACCCCTCAGTTGCACCCCTCAGTTGCACCCCCCAGTTGCACCCCTCAGTTGCTCCCCTCAGTTGCACCCCTCAGTTGCACCCCCCAGTTGCACCCCTCAGTTGCACCCCTCAGTTGCACCCCTCAGTTGCACGCCTCAGTTGCACCCCCCAGTTGCATCCCCCAGTTGCACCCCTCAGTTGCACCCCTCAGTTGCACCCCTCAGGTGCACACCCCAGTTGCACCCCTCAGTTGCCCTCCCCAGTTGCAGCCCCCAGTTGCACCCCTCAGTTGCACCCCTTAGTTGCACCCCTTAGTTGCACCCCTCAGTTGCCTCCCCCAGTTGCACCCCTCAGTTGCACCCCTCAGTTGCGCCCCTAAGTTGCATCCCACAGTTGCATCCGTCAGTTGCACCCCTCAGTTGCACCCCTCAGTTGCACCCCTCAGTTGCACCCCCCAGTTGCGGCCCCCAGTTGCACCCCCCAGTTGCACCCCTCAGTTGCACCCCTCAGTTGCACCCCTGAGTTGCAGCCCCCAGTTGCACCCGTCAGTTGCAGCCCCCAGTTGCACCCCTCAGTTGCACCCCCCAGTTGCACCCCCCAGTTGCACCCCTCAGTTGCACCCCTCAGTTGCACCCCTCAGTTGCATGCAACAGTTGCACCCCTCAGTTGCACCCCTCAGTTGCACCCCCCAGTTGCATCCCTCAGTTGCAGCCCTCAGTTGCACCCCTCAGTTGCACCCCCCAGTTGCACCCCTCAGTTGCACCCCTCAGTTGCACCCCTCAGTTGCACCCCTCAGTTGCACCACCCAGTTGCACCCCCCAGTTGCACCCCTCAGTTGCACCCCTCAGTTGCACCCCTCAGTTGCCCTCCTCAGTTGCCCACCCCAGTTGCACCCCTCAGTTGCACCCCTTAGTTGCACCCCTCAGTTGCACCCCTCAGTTGCAGCCCCCAGTTGCACCCTTCAGTTGCACCCCTCAGTTGCACCCCTCAGTTGCACCCCTCAGTTGCACGCCCCAGTTGCACCCCTCAGTTGCACCCCTCAGTTGCACCCCTCAGTTGCACCCCTCAGTTGCACCCCTCGGTTGCACCCCCCAGTTGCACCCCTCAGTTGCACCCCTCAGTTGCACGCCTCAGTTGCACCCCCCAGTTGGACCCGTCAATTGCACCCCTCAGTTGTACCCCTCAGTTGCACCCCTCAGTTGCCTCCCCCAGTTGCACCCCTCATTTGCACCCCTCAGTTGCAACCCTCAGTTGCACCCCTCAGTTGCACCCCTGGGTTGCACCCCTCAGCTGCACCCCCCAGTTGCACCCCCCAGTTGCACCCCTCAGTTGCACCCCTCAGTTGCACCCCTCAGTTACACCCCTCAGTTGCACCCCTCAGTTGCACCCCTCAGTTGCACCCCCCAGTTGCACCCCTCAATTGGGGCCGTCAGTTGCACCCCTCAGTTGCACCCCTCAGTTGCACCCCCCAGTTGCACCCCCCAGTTGCAACCTGCAGTTGCATCCCGCAGTTGCACCCCTCAGTTGCACCCCTCAGTTGCACCCCTCAGTTGCACCCCTCAGTTGCACCCCTCAGTGGCACCCCCCAGTTGCACCCCCCAGTTGCACCCCTCAGTTGCAGCCCCCAGTTGCACCCCTCAGTTGCACCCCCCAGTTGCACCCCTCAGTTGCACTTGCACCCCTCAGTTGCAACCCCCAGTTGCACCCCCCAGTTGCACCCCTCAGTTGCACCCGCCAGTTGCACCCCTCAGTTGCACCCCTCAGTTGCACCCCTCAGTTGCACCCCCCAGTTGCACCCCCCAGTTGCACCCCTCAGTTGCACCCCTCAGTTGCAACCCCCAGTTGCACCCCTCAGTTGCACCCCTCAGTTGCACCCCTCAGTTGCACCCCCCAGTTGCACCCCTCAGTTGCACCCCTCAGTTGCACCCCTCAGTTGCACCCCTCAGTTGCACCCCCCAGTTGCACCCCCCAGTTGCAACCTGCAGTTGCACCCCCCAGTTGCACCCCTCAGTTGCACCCCTCAGTTGCACCCCTCAGTTGCACCCCTCAGTTGCACCCCCCAGTTGCACCCCTCAGTTGCACCCCCCAGTTACAACCCCCAGTTGCACCGCTCAGTTACACCCCTCAGTTGCACCCCTCAGTTGCACCCCTCAGTTGAACCCCTCAGTTGCACCCCCCAGTTGCATCCCCCAGTTGCACCCCTCAGTTGCACCCCTCAGTTGCAACCCCCAGTTGCACCCCTCAGTTGCACCCCTCAGTTGCACCCCTCAGTTGCATCCCCCAGTTGCACCCCTCAGTTGCACCCCTCAGTTGCACCCCTCAGTTGCACCCCTCAGTTGCACCCCCCAGTTGCACCCCCCAGTTGCAACCTGCAGTTGCACGCCCCAGTTGCACCCCTCAGTTGCACCCCCCAGTTGCACCGCTCAGTTACACCTCTCAGTTGCACCCCTCAGTTGCACCCCTCAGTTGCACCCCCCAGTTGCACCCCCCAGTTGCACCCCTCAGTTGCACCCCTCAGTTGAAGCCCCCAGTTGCACCCCTCAGCTGCACCCCCCCGTTGCACCCCTCAGTTGCACCCCTCAGTTGCACCCCCCAGTTGCAACCCCCAGTTGCACCGCTCAGTTACACCCCTCAGTTGCACCCCGCAGTTGCACCCCTCAGTTGCACCCCTCAGTTGCACCCCTCAGTTGCACCCCTCAGTTGCACCCCTCAGTTGCACCCCCCAGTTGCAACCCCCAGTTGCACCGCTCAGTTACACCCCTCAGTTGCACCCCGGAGTTGCACCCCTCAGTTGCACCCCTCAGTTGCACCCCTCAGTTGCACACCCCAGTTGCACCCCTCAGTTGCCCCCCTCAGTTGCCCACCCCAGTTGCACCCCTCAGTTGCAGCCCCCAGTTGCACCCCTCAGTTGCACCCCCCAGTTGCACCCCCCAGTTGCACCCCTCACTAGCACCCCTCAGTTGCACCCCTCAGTTGCACCCCTCAGTTGCACCCCTCAGTTGCACCCCTCAGTTGCACCCCTCAGTTGCACCCCCAGTTGCACCCCCCAGTTGCACCCCCCAGTTGCACCCCTCAGTTGCCTCCCCCAGTTGCAACCCTCAGTTGCACCCCCCAGATGCACCCCTCAGTTGCACCCCTCAGTTGCACCCCCCAGATGCACCCCTCAGTTGCACCCCTCAGTTGCACCCCTCAGTGGCACCCCTCGGTTGCACCCCCCAGTTGCACCCCCCAGTTGCACCCCTCAGTTGCACCCCTCAGTTGCACCCCCCAGTTGCACCCCCCCGTTGCACCCCTCAGTTGCACCCCTCAGTTGCACCCCTCAGTTGCACCCCGCAGTTGCACCCCTCAGTTGCACCCCTCAGTTGCAGCCCCCAGTTGTACCCCTCAGTTGCACCCTCCAGTTGCACCCCTGAGTTGCACCCCTCAGTTGCACCCCTCAGTTGCACCCCTCAGTTGCACACCCCAGTTGCACCCCCCAGTTGCAACCCTCAGTTGCCCCCCTCAAGTGCACCCCCCAGTTGCACCCCTCAGTTGCACCCCTCAGTTGCACCCCCCAGTTGCACCCCTCAGTGGCACCCCTCAGTTGCACCCCTTAGTTGCACCCCTCAGTTGCAAGCCCCAGTTGCACCCCTCAGTTGCACCCCTCAGTTGCACCCCCCAGTTGCACCCCTCACCTGCACGCCCGAGTTGCACCCCCCAGTTGCACGCCTCAGTTGCACCCCTCAGTTGCACCCCTCAGTTGCACCCCTCAGTTGCACCCCCCAGTTGCACCCCCCAGTTGCACCCCTCAGTTGCACCCCCCTGTTGCACCCCTCAGTTGCACCCCTCAGTTGCACCCCTCAGTTGCACCCCTCAGTTGCACCCCTCAGTTGCACCCCTCAGTTGCACCCCTCAGTTGCACCCCCAGTTGCACCCCCCAGTTGCACCCCCCAGTTGCACCCCTCAGTTGCCTCCCCCAGTTGCAACCCTCAGTTGCACCCCCCAGATGCACCCCCCAGTTGCACCCCTCAGTTGCACCCCTCAGTTGCACCCCTCAGTTGCACCCCCCAGTTGCACCCCCCAGTTGCACCCCTCAGTTGCACCCCCAAGTTGCACCCCTCAGTTGCACCCCTCAGTTGCACCCCTCAGTTGCACCCCCCAGATGCACCCCTCAGTTGCACCCCTCAGTTGCACCCCTCAGTGGCACCCCTCAGTGGCACCCCCCAGTTGCACCCCCCAGTTGCCCCCCTCAGTTGCACCCCTCAGTTGCACCCCCCAGTTGCACCCCCCCGTTGCACCCCTCAGTTGCACCCCTCAGTTGCACCCCTCAGTTGCACCCCGCAGTTGCACCCCTCAGTTGCACCCCTCAGTTGCAGCCCCCAGTTGTACCCCTCAGTTGCACCCTCCAGTTGCACCCCTGAGTTGCACCCCTCAGTTGCACCCCTCAGTTGCACCCCTCAGTTGCACACCCCAGTTGCATCCCCCAGTTGCAACCCTCAGTTGCCCCCCTCAAGTGCACCCCCCAGTTGCACCCCCCAGTTGCACCCCTCAGTTGCACCCCTCAGTTGCACCCCCCAGTTGCACCCCTCAGTGGCACCCCTCAGTTGCACCCCTTAGTTGCACCCCTCAGTTGCAAGCCCCAGTTGCACCCCTCAGTTGCACCCCTCAGTTGCACCCCCCAGTTGCACCCCTCACCTGCACGCCCGAGTTGCACCCCCCAGTTGCACGCCTCAGTTGCACCCCTCAGTTGCACCCCTCAGTTGCACCCCTCACTTGCACCCCACAGTTGCACCCCCCAGTTGCACCCCTCAGTTGCACCCCCCTGTTGCACCCCTCAGTTGCACCCCCCAGTTGCAGCCCCCAGTTGCACCCCTCAGTTGCACCCCTCAGTTGCACCGCTCAGTTGCACCCCCGAGTTGCACCCTCCAGTTGCACCCCTCAGTTGCAGCCCCCAGTTGCACCCCCCAGTTGCACCCCTCAGTTGCACCCCTCAGTTGCACCCCTCAGTTGCACCCTCAGTTGCACCCCTCAGTTGCACCACCCAGTTGCACCCCTCAGTTGTACCCCTCAGTTGCACCCCCCAGTTGTACCCCTCAGTTGCACCGCTCAGTTGCACCCCCCAGTTGCACCCCCCAGTTGCACCCCTCAGTTGCAGCCCCCAGTTGCACCCCCCAGTTGCACCCCTCAGTTGCACCCCTCAGTTGCACCCCTCAGTTGCACCCTCAGTTGCACCCCTCAAATGCACCACCCAGTTGCACCCCTCAGTTGTACCCCTCAGTTGCACCCCTCAGTTGCACCGCTCAGTTGCACCCCTCAGTTGCACCCCCCAGTTGCACCCCCCAGTTGCACCCCTCAGTTGCACCCCTCAGTTGCACCCCCCAGTTGCACCCCTCAGTTGCACCTCTCAGTTGCACCCCTCAGTTGCACTCCCTAGTTGCACCCCTCAGTTGCACCCCCCAGTTGCACCCCTCAGTTGCACCCCTCAGTTGCACCCCTCAGTTGCACCCCCCAGTTGCACCCCTCAGTTGCACCCCTCAGTTGCAGCCCCCAGTTGTACCCCTCAGTTGCACCCCCCAGTTGCACCCCTGAGTTGCACCCCTCAGTTGCACCCCTCAGTTGCACCCCTCAGTTGCAGCCCCCAGTTGCACCCCCCAGTTGCAACCCTCAGTTGCACCCCTCAGTTGCACCCCCCAGTTGCACCCCCCAGTTGCACCCCTCAGTTGCACCCCTCAGTTGCACCCCTCAGTTGCACCCCTCGGTTGCACCCCTCAGTGGCACCCCTCAGTTGCACCCCTTAGTTGCACCCCTCAGTTGCAAGCCCCAGTTGCACCCCTCAGTTGCACCCCTCAGTTGCACCCCCCAGTTGCACCCCTCAGCTGCACGCCCGAGTTGCACCCCCCAGTTGCACCCCTCAGTTGCACCCCTCAGTTGCACCCCTCAGTTGCACCCCTCAGTTGCACCCCCCAGTTGCACCCCCCGGTTGCACCCCTCAGTTGCACCCCCCTGTTGCACCCCTCAGTTGCACCCCCCAGTTGCAGCCCCCAGTTGCACCCCTCAGTTGCACCCCTCAGTTGCACCGCTCAGTTGCACCCCCCAGTTGCACCCCCCAGTTGTACCCCTCAGTTGCAGCCCTCAGTTGCACCACCCAGTTGCACCCCTCAGTTGTACCCCTCAGTTGCACCCCTCAGTTGCACCACCCAGTTGCACCCCTCAGTTGTACCCCTCAGTTGCACCCCCCAGTTGTACCCCTCAGTTGCACCGCTCAGTTGCACCCCCCAGTTGCACCCCCCAGTTGCACCCCTCAGTTGCAGCCCCCAGTTGCACCCCCCAGTTGCACCCCTCAGTTGCACCCCTCAGTTGCACCCCTCAGTTGCACCCTCAGTTATACCCCTCAAATGCACCACCCAGTTGCACCCCTCAGTTGTACCCCTCAGTTGCACCCCTCAGTTGCACCCCTCAGTTGCACCCCTCAGTTGCACCCCTCAGTTGCACCTCTCAGTTGCACCCCTCAGTTGCACTCCCTAGTTGCACCCCTCAGTTGCACCCCCCAGTTGCACCCCTCAGTTGCACCCCTCAGTTGCACCCCTCAGTTGCACCCCCCAGTTGCACCCCTCAGTTGCACCCCTCAGTTGCAGCCCCCAGTTGTACCCCTCAGTTGCACCCCCCAGTTGCACCCCTGAGTTGCACCCCTCAGTTGCACCCCTCAGTTGCACCCCTCAGTTGCACACCCCAGTTGCACCCCCCAGTTGCAACCCTCAGTTGCACCCCTCAGTTGCACCCCCCAGTTGCACCCCCCAGTTGCACCCCTCAGTTGCACCCCTCAGTTGCACCCCGCAGTTGCACCCCTCAGTGGCACCCCTCAGTTGCACCCCTTAGTTGCACCCCTCAGTTGCAAGCCCCAGTTGCACCCCTCAGTTGCACCCCTCAGGTGCACCCCCCAGCTGCACCCCTCAGTTGCACACCTCAGTTGCACCCCTCAGTTGCACCCCTCAGTTGCCCCCCTCAGTTGCACCCCTCAGTTGCACCCCCCAGGTGCACCCCCCAGTTGCACCCCTCAGTTGCACCCCTCAGTTGCAGCCCCCAGTTGTACCCCTCAGTTGCACCCCCCAGTTGCACCCCTGAGTTGCACCCCTCAGTTGCACCCCTCAGTTGCACCCCTCAGTTGCAGCCCCCAGTTGCACCCCCCAGTTGCAACCCTCAGTTGCACCCCTCAGTTGCACCCCCCAGTTGCACCCCCCAGTTGCACCCCTCAGTTGCACCCCTCAGTTGCACCCCTCAGTTGCACCCCTCGGTTGCACCCCTCAGTGGCACCCCTCAGTTGCACCCCTTAGTTGCACCCCTCAGTTGCAAGCCCCAGTTGCACCCCTCAGTTGCACCCCTCAGTTGCACCCCCCAGTTGCACCCCTCAGCTGCACGCCCGAGTTGCACCCCCCAGTTGCACCCCTCAGTTGCACCCCTCAGTTGCACCCCTCAGTTGCACCCCTCAGTTGCACCCCCCAGTTGCACCCCCCGGTTGCACCCCTCAGTTGCACCCCCCTGTTGCACCCCTCAGTTGCACCCCCCAGTTGCAGCCCCCAGTTGCACCCCTCAGTTGCACCCCTCAGTTGCACCGCTCAGTTGCACCCCCCAGTTGCACCCCCCAGTTGTACCCCTCAGTTGCAGCCCTCAGTTGCACCACCCAGTTGCACCCCTCAGTTGTACCCCACAGTTGCACCCCTCAGTTGCACCACCCAGTTGCACCCCTCAGTTGTACCCCTCAGTTGCACCCCCCAGTTGTACCCCTCAGTTGCACCGCTCAGTTGCACCCCCCAGTTGCACCCCCCAGTTGCACCCCTCAGTTGCAGCCCCCAGTTGCACCCCCCAGTTGCACCCCTCAGTTGCACCCCTCAGTTGCACCCCTCAGTTGCACCCTCAGTTATACCCCTCAAATGCACCACCCAGTTGCACCCCTCAGTTGTACCCCTCAGTTGCACCCCTCAGTTGCACCCCTCAGTTGCACCCCTCAGTTGCACCCCTCAGTTGTACCCCTCAGTTGCACCACTCAGTTGCACCCCTCAGTTGCACCCCTCAGTTGCACCCCTCAGTTGCACCTCTCAGTTGCACCCCTCAGTTGCACCCCCTAGTTGCACCCCTCAGTTGCACCCCCCAGTTGCACCCCTCAGTTGCACCGCTCAGTTGCACCCCCCAGTTGCACCCCCCAGTTGCACCCCTCAGTTGCAGCCCCCAGTTGCACCCCCCAGTTGCACCCCTCAGTTGCACCCCTCAGTTGCACCCCCCAGTTGCACCCCTCAGTTGCACCGCTCAGTTGCACCCCCCAGTTGCACCCCCCAGTAGCACCCCTCAGTTGCAGCCCCCAGTTGCACCCCCCAGTTGCACCCCTCAGTTGCACCCCTCAGTTGCACCCCTCAGTTGCACCCTCAGTTGCACCCCTCAGTTGCACCACCCTGTTGCACCCCTCAGTTGTACCCCTCAGTTGCACCCCCCAGTTACACCCCGCAGTTGCACCGCTCAGTTGCACCCCCCAGTTGCACCCCCCAGTTGCACCCCACAGTTGCAGCCCCCAGTTGCACCCCCCAGTTGCACCCCTCAGTTGCACCCCTCAGTTGCACCCCTCAGTTGCACCCTCAGTTGCACCCCTCAGTTGCACCCCCCAGTTGCACCACCCAGTTGTACCCCTCAGTTGCACCCCCCAGTTGCACCCCTCAGTTGCACCCCTCAGTTGTACCCCTCAGTTGCACCCCCCAGTTGCACCCCTCAGTTGCAACGCTCAGTTGCACCCCCCAGTTGCACCCCCCAGTGGCACCCCTCAGTTGCAGCCCCCAGTTGCACCCCCCAGTTGCACCCCTCAGTTGCACCCCTCAGTTGCACCTCTCAGTTGCACCCTCAGTTGCACCCCTCAGTTGCCCCCCTCAGTTGCACCACTCAGTTGCACCCCTCAGTTGCACCCCCCAGTTGCACCCCTCAGTTGCAGCCCTCAGTTGCACACCTCAGTTGATCCCCTCAGTTGCACCCCTCAGTTGCCCCCCTCAGTTGCACCACTCAGTTGCACGCCTCAGTTGCACCCCTCAGTTGCACCCCCCAGTTGCATCCCTCAGTTGCACCCCTCAGTTGCACCCCTCAGTTGCACCCCTCAGTTGCACCCCTCAGTTGCACCCCCCAAATGCACCCCGCAGTTGCACCCCTCAGATACACCCCCCAGTTGCACCCCTCAGTTGCACCCCTCAGTTGCACCCCTCAGTTGCACCCCTCAGTTGCACCCCTCAGTTGCACCCCTCAGTTGCACCCCTCAGTTGCACCCCTCAGTTGCCCCCCTCAGTTGCACCACTCAGTTGCACCCCTCAGTTGCACCACTCAGTTGCACCCCTCAGTTGCAACCCTCAGTTGCACCCCTCAGTTGCACCCCTCAGTTGCCCCCCTCAGTTGCCCCCCTCAGTTGCACCCCTCAGTTGCACCCCTCAGTTGCACCCCTCAGTTGCACACCTCAGTTGCACCCCTCAGTTGCACCCCTCAGTTGCCCCCCTCAGTTGCACCCCTCAGTTGCACCCCCCAGGTGCAACCCCCAGTTGCACCCCTCAGATACACCCCCCAGTTGCGCCCCTCAGTTGCACCCCTCAGTTGCACCCCTCAGTTGCACCCCTCAGTTGCACCCCTCAGTTGCACCCCTCAGTTGCACCCCTCAGTTGCACCCCTCAGTTGCCCCCCTCAGTTGCACCACTCAGTTGCACCCTTCAGTTGCACCCCTCAGTTGCCCCCCACAGTTGCACCGCTCAGTAGCACCCCACAGTTGCACACCTCAGTTGCATCCCTCAGTTGCACCCCTCAGTTGCCCCCCTCATTTGCACCCCTCAGTTGCACCCCTCAGTTGCACCCCTCAGTTGCACCCCTCAGTTGCACCCCTCAGTTGCACACCTCAGTTGATCCCCTCAGTTGCACCCCTCAGTTGCCCCCCTCAGTTGCACCACTCAGTTGCACCCCTCAGTTGCACCCCTCAGTTGCACCCCCCAGTTGCACCCCTCAGTTGCACCCCTCAGTTGCACCCCTCAGTTGCACCCCCCAGTTGCACCCCTCAGTTGCACCCCCCAGGTGCACCCCCGAGTTGCACCCCTCAGATACATCCCTCAGTTGCACCCCTCAGTTGCACCCCTCAGTTGCACCCCTCAGTTGCACCCCTCAGTTGCACCCGTCAGTTGCAACCCTCAGTTGCACCCCCCAGTTGCACCCCTCAGTTGCACCCCCCTGTTGCACCCCTCAATTGCACCCCTCAGTTGCACCCCTCGGTTGCACCCCTCAGTTGCACCCCCCAGTTGCACCCCTCAGTTGCACCCCTCAGTTGCACCCCTCAGTTGCACCCCTCAGTTGCCCCCCTCAGTTGCACCACTCAGTTGCACCCCTCAGTTGCACACCTCAGTTGCACCCTCAGTTGCACCCCTCAGTTGCACCACCCAGTTGCACCCCTCAGTTGTACCCCTCAGTTGCACCCCCCAGTTGCACCCCTCAGTTGCACCGCTCAGTTGCACCCCCCAGTTGCACCCCCCAGTTGCACCCCTCAGTTGCAGCTCCCAGTTGCACCCCCCAGTTGCACCCCTCAGTTGCACCCCTCAGTTGCACCCTCAGTTACACCCCTCAGTTGCACCCCCCAGTTGCACCCCTCAGTTGTACCCCTCAGTTGCACCCCTCAGTTGCACCCCTCAGTTGCACCCCTCAGTTGCACCCCTCAGTTGCACCTCTCAGTTGCACCCCTCAGTTGCACCCCCTAGTTGCACCCCTCAGTTGCACCCCCCAGTTGCACCCCTCAGTTGCACCGCTCAGTTGCACCCCCCAGTTGCACCCCCCAGTTGCACCCCTCAGTTGCAGCCCCCAGTTGCACCCCCCAGTTGCACCCCTCAGTTGCACCCCTCAGTTGCACCCCCCAGTTGCACCCCTCAGTTGCACCGCTCAGTTGCACCCCCCAGTTGCACCCCCCAGTAGCACCCCTCAGTTGCAGCCCCCAGTTGCACCCCCCAGTTGCACCCCTCAGTTGCACCCCTCAGTTGCACCCCTCAGTTGCACCCTCAGTTGCACCCCTCAGTTGCACCACCCTGTTGCACCCCTCAGTTGTACCCCTCAGTTGCACCCCCCAGTTGCACCCCGCAGTTGCACCGCTCAGTTGCACCCCCCAGTTGCACCCCCCAGTTGCACCCCACAGTTGCAGCCCCCAGTTGCACCCCCCAGTTGCACCCCTCAGTTGCACCCCTCAGTTGCACCCCTCAGTTGCACCCTCAGTTGCACCCCTCAGTTGCACCCCCCAGTTGCACCCCTCAGTTGTACCCCTCAGTTGCACCCCCCAGTTGCACCCCTCAGTTGCACCCCTCAGTTGTACCCCTCAGTTGCACCCCCCAGTTGCACTCCTCAGTTGCACCCCTCAGTTGCACCTCTCAGTTGCACCCTCAGTTGCACCCCTCAGTTGCCCCCCTCAGTTGCACCACTCAGTTGCACCCCTCAGTTGCACCCCTCAGTTGCACCCCTCAGTTGCAGCCCTCAGTTGCACACCTCAGTTGATCCCCTCAGTTGCACCCCTCAGTTGCCCCCCTCAGTTGCACCACTCAGTTGCACGCCTCAGTTGCACCCCTCAGTTGCACCCCCCAGTTGCATCCCTCAGTTGCACCCCTCAGTTGCACCCCTCAGTTGCACCCCTCAGTTGCACCCCTCAGTTGCACCCCTCAGTTGCACCCCTCAGCTGCACCCCTCAGTTGCCCCCCTCAGTTGCACCACTCAGTTGCACCCCTCAGTTGCACCACTCAGTTGCACCCCTCAGTTGCAACCCTCAGTTGCACCCCTCAGTTGCACCCCTCAGTTGCCCCCCTCAGTTGCACCCCTCAGTTGCACCCCTCAGTTGCACCCCCCAAATGCACCCCGCAGTTGCACCCCTCAGATACACCCCCCAGTTGCACCCCTCAGTTGCACCCCTCAGTTGCACCCCTCAGTTGCACCCCTCAGTTGCACCCCTCAGTTGCACCCCTCAGTTGCACCCCTCAGTTGCACCCCTCAGTTGCCCCCCTCAGTTGCACCACTCAGTTGCACCCCTCAGTTGCACCACTCAGTTGCACCCCTCAGTTGCAACCCTCAGTTGCACCCCTCAGTTGCACCCCTCAGTTGCCCCCCTCAGTTGCACCCCTCAGTTGCACCCCTCAGTTGCACCCCTCAGTTGCACCCCTCAGTTGCACACCTCAATTGCACCCCTCAGTTGCACCCCTCAGTTGCCCCCCTCAGTTCCACCCCTCAGTTGCACCCCCCAGTTGCACCCCTCAGATACACCCCCCAGTTGCGCCCCTCAGTTGCACCCCTCAGTTGCACCCCTCAGTTGCACCCCTCAGTTGCACCCCTCAGTTGCACCCCTCAGTTGCACCCCTCAGTTGCACCCCTCAGTTGCCCCCCTCAGTTGCACCACTCAGTTGCACCCTTCAGTTGCACCCCTCAGTTGCCCCCCACAGTTGCACCGCTCAGTTGCACCCCTCAGTTGCACACCTCAGTTGCATCCCTCAGTTGCACCCCTCAGTTGCCCCCCTCAGTTGCACCCCTCAGTTGCACCCCTCAGTTGCACCCCTCAGTTGCACCCCTCAGTTGCACCCCTCAGTTGCACACCTCAGTTGATCCCCTCAGTTGCACCCCTCAGTTGCCCCCCTCAGTTGCACCACTCAGTTGCACCCCTCAGTTGCACCCCTCAGTTGCACCCCCCAGTTGCACCCCTCAGTTGCACCCCTCAGTTGCACCCCTCAGTTGCACCCCCCAGTTGCACCCCTCAGTTGCACCCCCCAGGTGCACCCCCGAGTTGCACCCCTCAGATACATCCCTCAGTTGCACCCCTCAGTTGCACCCCTCAGTTGCACCCCTCAGTTGCACCCCTCAGTTGCACCCGTCAGTTGCAACCCTCAGTTGCACCCCCCAGTTGCACCCCTCAGTTGCACCCCCCTGTTGCACCCCTCAATTGCACCCCTCAGTTGCACCCCTCGGTTGCACCCCTCAGTTGCACCCCCCAGTTGCACCCCTCAGTTGCACCCCTCAGTTTCACCCCTCAGTTGCACCCCTCAGTTGCCCCCCTCAGTTGCACCACTCAGTTGCACCCCTCAGTTGCACACCTCAGTTGCACCCCTCAGTTGCACCCCCCAGTTGCACCCCTCGGTTGCACCCCTCAGTTGCAACCCTCAGTTGCACCCCTCAGTTGCACCCCCCTAGTTGCAACCCTCAGTTGCACCCCTCAGTTGCACTCCTCAGTTGCACCCCTCAGGTGCACCCCTCAGTTGCACCCCCCAGTTGCAGCCCTCAGTTGCACCCCTCAGTTGCACCCCTCAGTTGCACCCCCCAGTTGCACCCCTCAGTTGCACTCCCCAGTTGCACCCCTCAGTTGCACCCCTCAGTTGCACCCCCCAGTTGCACCCCCCAGTTGCAAACCCCCGTTGCACCCCTCAGTTGCACCCCCCAGTTGCACCCCTCAGTTGCACCCCTCAATTGTACCCCCCAATTGCACCCCCCAGTTGCACCTCTCAGTTGCACCCCCCAGTTGAACCCCTCAGTTGCACCCCTCAGTTGCACCCGCCAGTTGCACCCCTCAGTTGCACCCCCCAGTTGCACCCCTCAGTTGCACCCCTCAGTTGCACCCCCCAGGTCCACCCCCCAGTTGCAGCCATCAGTTGCACCCCCCAGTTGCACCCCTCAGTTGCACCCCTCAGTTGCACCCCTCAGTTGCACCCCCCAGTTGCACCCCTCAATTGCCCCCCCCAGTTGCACCCCCCAGTTGCACCCCTCAGTTGCACCCCTCAGTTGCATCCCTCAGTTGCACCCCTCAGTTGCACCCCTCAGTTGCACCCCTCAGTTGCACCCCTCAGTTGCACCCCTCAGTTGCACCCCTCAGTTGCACCCCTCAGTTGCACCCCTCAGTTGCAGCCCGCAGTTGCACCCCTCAGTTGCACCCCTCAGTTGCACCCCTCAGTTGCAGCCCCCAGTTACACCCCCCAGTTGCACCCCTCAGTTGCACCCCTCAGTTGCACCCCTCAGTTGCACCCCTCAGTTCCACCACCCAGTTGCACCCCTCAGTTGCACCCCCCAGTTGCACCCCTCAGTTGCACCCCTCAATTGTACCCCCCAATTGCACCCCCCAGTTGCACCTCTCAGTTGCACCCCCCAGTTGAACCCCTCAGTTGCACCCCTCAGTTGCACCCCCCAGTTGCACCCCTCAGTTGCACCCCTCAGTTGCACCCCTCAGTTGCACCCCCCAGTTGCACCCCCCAGTTGCACCCCTCAGTTGCACCCCTCAGTTGCACCCCTCAGTTGCACCCCTCAGTTGCACCCCTCAGTTGCACCCCTCAGTTGCACCCCTCAGTTGCACCCCCCAGTTGCACCCCTCAGTTGCACCCCCCAGTTGCACCCCTCAGTTGCACCCCTCAGTTGCACCCCCCAGGTGCACCCCCCAGTTGCAGCCATCAGTTGCACCCCCCAGTTGCACCCCCCAGTTACACCCCTCAGTTGCACCCCTCAGTTGCACACCCCAGTTGCACCCCTCAATTGCCCCCCCCAGTTGCACCCCCCAGTTGCACCCCTCAGTTGCACCCCTCAGTTGCACCCCTCAGTTGCACCCCTCAGTTGCACCCCTCAGTTGCACCCCTCAGTTGCACCCCTCAGTTGCACCCCTCAGTTGCACCCCTCAGTTGCACCCCTCAGTTGCACCCCTCAGTTGCAGCCCGCAGTTGCACCCCTCAGTTGCACCCCTCAGTTGCACCCCTCAGTTGCAGCCCCCAGTTACACCCCCCAGTTGCACCCCTCAGTTGCACCCCTCAGTTGCACCCCTCAGTTGCACCCCTCAGTTCCACCACCCAGTTGCACCCCTCAGTTGCACCCCCCAGTTGCACCCCTCAGTTGCACCCCTCAATTGTACCCCCCAATTGCACCCCCCAGTTGCACCTCTCAGTTGCACCCCCCAGTTGAACCCCTCAGTTGCACCCCTCAGTTGCACCCCCCAGTTGCACCCCTCAGTTGCACCCCTCAGTTGCACCCCTCAGTTGCACCCCCCAGTTGCACCCCCCAGTTGCACCCCTCAGTTGCACCCCTCAGTTGCACCCCTCAGTTGCACCCCTCAGTTGCACCCCTCAGTTGCACCCCCCAGTTGCACCCCTCAGTTGCACCCCCCAGTTGCACCCCTCAGTTGCACCCCTCAGTTGCACCCCTCAGTTGCACCCCTCAGTTGCACCCCTCAGTTGCACCCCTCAGTTGCACCCCTCAGTTGCAGCCCCCAGTTACACCCCCCGGTTGCACCCCTCAGTTGCACCCCTCAGTTGCACCCCTCAGTTGCACCCCTCAGTTGCACCCCTCAGTTGCACCCCCCAGTTGCACCCCTCAGTTGCACCCCTCGGTTGCACCCGTCAGTTGCATCCCCCAGTTGCACCCCCCAGTTGCACCCCCCAGTTGCACCCTTCAGTTGCACCCCTCAGGTGCACCCCCCAGTTGCACCCCTCAGTTGCACCCCTCAGTTGCACATCTCAGTTGCACCCCTCAGTTGCACCCCTCAGTTGCACCCCTCAGTTGCACCCCTCAGTTCCACCACCCAGTTGCACCCCTCAGTTGCACCCCCCAGTTGCACCCCTCAGTTGCACCCCTCAGTTGCACCCGTCAGTTGCACCCCCCAGTTGCACCCCCCAGTTGCACCCCCCAGTTGCACCCCTCAGTTGCACCCGTCAGTTGCACCCCCCAGTTGCACCCCCCAGTTGCACCCCCCAGTTGCACCCTTCAGTTGCACCCCTCAGGTGCACCCCCCAGTTGCACCCCTCAGTTGCATCCCCTCAGTTGCACCCCCCAGTTGCACCCCTCAGTTGCACCCCTCAGTTGCACCCCCCAGGTGCACCCCTCAGTTGCACCCCTCAGTTGCACCCCTCAGTTGCACCCCCCATTTGCACCCCTCAGTTGCACGACTCAGTTGCACCCTTCAGTTGCACCCCTCAGGTGCACCCCCCAGTTGCACCCCTCAGTTGCACCCCTCAGTTGCACCCCCCAGTTGCACCCCTCAGTTGCACCCCTCAGTTGCACCCCTCAGTTGCACCCCCCAGTTGCACCCCTCAGTTGCACCCCTCAGTTGCACCCCTGAGTTGCACCCCTCAGTTGCACCCCCCAGTTGCACCCCTCAGTTGCACCCCCCAGTTGCACCCCTCAGTTGCACCCCTCAGTTGCACCGCCCAGTTGCACCCCTCAGTTGCACCCCTCAGTTGCACCCCTCAGTTGCACCCCTCAGTTGCACCCCTCAGTTGCACCCCTCAGTTGCACCCCTCAGGTGCACCCCCCAGTTGCACCCCTCAGTTGCACCCCTCAGTTGAACATCTCAGTTGCACCCCTCAGTTGCACCCCTCAGTTGCACCCCCCAGTTGCACCCCTCAGTTGCACCCCTCAGTTGCACCCCTCAGTTGCACCCCCCAGTTGCACCCCTCAGTTGCACCCCTCAGTTGCACCCCTCAGTTGCACCCCCCAGTTGCACCCCTCAGTTGCACTCCCCAGTTGCACCCCTCAGTTGCACCCCTCAGTTGCACCCCTCAGTTGCACCCCTCAGTTGCACCCCTCAGTTGCACCCCTCAGATGCACCCGCCAGGTGCACCCCCCAGTTGCACCCCTCAGTTGCACCCCCCAGTTGCACCCCTCAGTTGCACCCCTCAGTTGCACCCCTCAGTTCCACCCCCCAGTTGCACCCCTCAGTTGCAACCCCCAGTTGCACCCCTCAGTTGCACCCCTCAGTTGCACCCCTCAGTTGCACCCCTGAGTTGCACCCCCCAGTTGCACCCCCCACTTGCAAACTACCGTTGCACCCCTCAGTTGCACCCCCCATTTGACCCCTCAGTTGCACCCCTCAATTGTACCCCCCAGTTGCACCCCCCAGTTGCACCTCTCAGTTGCACCCCCCAAATTGAACCCCTCAGTTGCACCCCTCAGTTGCACCCCCCAGTTGCACCCCTCAGTTGCACCCCCCAGTTGCACCCCTCAGTTGCACCCCTCAGTTGCACCCCCCAGGTGCACCCCCCAGTTGCAGCCATCAGTTGCACCCCCCAGTTGCACCCCCCAGTTGCACCCCTCAGTTGCACCCCTCAGTTGCACCCCTCAGTTGCACCCCTCAGTTGCACCCCTCAGTTGCACCCCTCAGTTGCACCCCTCAGTTGCAGCCCGCAGTTGCACCCCCCAGTTGCACCCCTCAGTTGCACCCCCCAGGTGCACTCCTCAGGTTGCACCCCTCAGTTACACCCCCAAGTTGCACCCCCGAGTTGCACCCCTCAGTTGCACTCCTCAGCTGCACCCCTCAGTTGCACCCCCCAGTTGCACCCCCCAGTTGCACCCCTCAGTTGCACCCCCCAGTTGCACCCCTCAGTTACACCCCCCAGTTGCACCCCCCAGTTCCACCCCCCAGTTGCACCCCTCAGTTGCACCCCTCAGGTGCACCCCCCAGTTGCACCCCTCAGTTGCACCCCTCAGTTGCACCCCCCAGTTGCACCCCTCAGTTGCACCCCTCAGTTGCACCCCTCAGTTGCACCCCTCAGTTCCACCACCCAGTTGCACCCCTCAGTTGCACCCCCCAGTTGCACCCCTCAGTTGCACCCCTCAGTTGCACCCGTCAGTTGCACCCCCCAGTTGCACCCCCCAGTTGCACCCCCCAGTTGCACCCTTCAGTTGCACCCCTCAGGTGCACCCCCCAGTTGCACCCCTCAGTTGCACCCCTCAGTTGCACCCCCCAGTTGCACCCCCCAGTTGCACCCCTCAGTTGCACCCCTCAGTTGCACCCCCCAGGTGCACCCCTCAGTTGCACCCCTCAGTTGCACCCCTCAGTTGCACCCCCCAGTTGCACCCCTCAGTTGCACCCCCCAGTTGAACCCTTCAGTTGCACCCCTCAGGTGCACCCCCCAGTTGCACCCCTCTGTTGCACCCCTCAGTTGCACCCCCCAGTTGCACCCCGCAGTTGCACCCCTCAGTTGCACCCCTCAGTTGCAACCCCCAGTTGCACCCCTCAGTTGCACCCCTCAGTTGCACCCCTCAGTTGCACCCCTCAGTTGCACCCCTCAGTTGCACCCCTCAGTTGCACCCCTCAGTTGCACCCCCCAGTTGCACCCCTCAGTTGCACCCCTCAGTTGCACCCCTCAGTTGCACCCCTCAGTTGCACCCCTCAGTTGCACCCCCCAGTTGCACCCCCCAGTTGCACCCCTCAGTTGCACCCCCCAGTTGCACCCCTCAGTTGCATCCTCTAGTTCCACACCCCCCAGTTGCACCCCTCAGTTGCACCCCTCAGTTGCACCCCCCAGTTGCACCCCCCAGTTGCACCCCCCAGTTGCACCCCTCAGTTGCACCCCTCAGTTGCACCCCTCAGTTCCACCACCCAGTTGCACCCCTCAGTTGCAGCCCCCAGTTGCACCCCTCAGTTGCACCCCTCAGTTGCACCCCTCAGTTGCACCCCCCAGTTGCCCCCCCCAGTTGCACCCCCCAGTTGCACCCTTCAGTTGCACCCCTCAGGTGCACCCCCCAGTTGCACCCCTCAGTTGCACCCCTCAGTTGCACCCCTCAGTTCCACCCCTCAGTTGCACCCCTCAGTTGCACCCCTCAGTTGCACCCCTCAGTTGCACCCCCCAGTTGCACCCCCCAGTTGCAAACCCCCGTTGCACCCCTCAGTTGCACCCCCCAGTTGCACCCCTCAGTTGCACCCCTCAATTGTACCCCCCAGTTGCACCCCCCAGTTGCACCTCTCAGTTGCACCCCCCAGTTGAACCCCTCAGTTGCACCCCTCAGTTGCACCCCCCAGTTGCACCCCTCAGTTGCACCCCCCAGTTGCACCCCTCAGTTGCACCCCTCAGTTGCACCCCCCAGGTGCACCCCCCAGTTGCAGCCATCAGTTGCACCCCCCAGTTGCACCCCCCAGTTGCACCCCTCAGTTGCACCCCTCAGTTGCACCCCTCAGTTGCACCCCTCAGTTGCACCCCTCAGTTGCACCCCTCAGTTGCACCCCTCAGTTGCAGCCCGCAGTTGCACCCCCCAGTTGCACCCCTCAGTTGCACCCCCCAGGTGCACTCCTCAGGTTGCACCCCTCAGTTACACCCCCAAGTTGCACCCCCGAGTTGCACCCCTCAGTTGCACTCCTCAGCTGCACCCCCCAGTTGCACCCCCCAGTTGCACCCCCCAGTTGCACCCCTCAGTTGCACCCCTCAGTTGCACCCCTCAGTTGCACCCCTCAGTTGCACCCCTCAGTTGCACCCCCCAGTTGCACCCCTCAGTTGCACCCCCCAGTTGCACCCCTCAGTTGCAACCCTCAGTTGCACGCCTCAGTTGCACCCCTGAGTTGCACCCCTCAGTTGCACCCCTCAGTTGCACCCCTCAGTTGCACCCCCCAGTTACACCCCCCAGTTGCACCCCTCAGTTGCACCCCTCAGTTGCACCCCTCAGTTGCACCCCTCAGTTCCACCACCCAGTTGCACCCCTCAGTTGCACCCCCCAGTTGCCCCCCTCAGTTGCACCCCTCGGTTGCACCCGTCAGTTGCACCCTCCAGTTGCACCCCCCAGTTGCACCCCCCAGTTGCACCCTTCAGTTGCACCCCTCAGGTGCACCCCCCAGTTGCACCCCTCAGTTGCACCCCTCAGTTGCACCCCCCAGTTGCACCCCTCAGTTGCACCCCTCAGTTGCACCCCCCAGTTGCACCCCTCAGTTGCACCCCCCAGTTGCACCCCTCAGTTGCACCCCCCAGTTGCACCCCCCAGTTGCACCCCTCAGTTGCACCCCTCAGTTGCACCCCTCAGTTGCACCCCTCAGTTGCACCCCTCAGTTGCACCCCTCAGTTGCACCCCTCAGTTGCACCCCCCAGTTGCACCCCTCAGTTGCACCCCCCAGTTGCACCCCTCAGTTGCACCCCTCAGTTGCACCCCCCAGGTGCACCCCCCAGTTGCAGCCATCAGTTGCACCCCCCAGTTGCACCCCCCAGTTGCACCCCTCAGTTGCACCCCTCAGTTGCACCCCCCAGTTGCACCCCTCAATTGCCCCCCCCAGTTGCACCCCCCAGTTGCACCCCTCAGTTGCACCCCTCAGTTGCACCCCTCAGTTGCACCCCTCAGTTGCACCCCTCAGTTGCACCCCTCAGTTGCACCCCTCAGTTGCACCCCTCAGTTGCACCCCTCAGTTGCACCCCTCAGTTGCACCCCTCAGTTGCAGCCCGCAGTTGCACCCCTCAGTTGCACCCCTCAGTTGCACCCCTCAGTTGCAGCCCCCAGTTACACCCCCCAGTTGCACCCCTCAGTTGCACCCCTCAGTTGCACCCCTCAGTTGCACCCCTCAGTTCCACCACCCAGTTGCACCCCTCAGTTGCACCCCCCAGTTGCACCCCTCAGTTGCACCCCTCAATTGTACCCCCCAATTGCACCCCCCAGTTGCACCTCTCAGTTGCACCCCCCAGTTGAACCCCTCAGTTGCACCCCTCAGTTGCACCCCCCAGTTGCACCCCTCAGTTGCACCCCTCAGTTGCACCCCTCAGTTGCGGCCCCCAGTTGCACCCCCCAGTTGCACCCCTCAGTTGCACCCCTCAGTTGCACCCCTCAGTTGCACCCCTCAGTTGCACCCCTCAGTTGCACCCCCCAGTTGCACCCCTCAGTTGCACCCCCCAGTTGCACCCCTCAGTTGCACCCCTCAGTTGCACCCCTCAGTTGCACCCCTCAGTTGCACCCCTCAGTTGCACCCCTCAGTTGCACCCCTCAGTTGCAGCCCCCAGTTACACCCCCCAGTTGCACCCCTCAGTTGCACCCCTCAGTTGCACCCCTCAGTTGCACCCCTCAGTTGCACCCCTCAGTTGCACCCCCCAGTTGCACCCCTCAGTTGCACCCCTCGGTTGCACCCGTCAGTTGCATCCCCCAGTTGCACCCCCCAGTTGCATTCCCCAGTTGCACCCTTCAGTTGCACCCCTCAGGTGCACCCCCCAGTTGCACCCCTCAGTTGCACCCCTCAGTTGCACATCTCAGTTGCACCCCTCAGTTGCACCCCTCAGTTGCAGCCCCCAGTTGCACCCCTCAGTTCCACCACCCAGTTGCACCCCTCAGTTGCACCCCCCAGTTGCACCCCTCAGTTGCACCCCTCAGTTGCACCCGTCAGTTGCACCCCCCAGTTGCACCCCCCAGTTGCACCCCCCAGTTGCACCCCTCAGTTGCACCCGTCAGTTGCACCCCCCAGTTGCACCCCCCAGTTGCACCCCCCAGTTGCACCCTTCAGTTGCACCCCTCAGGTGCACCCCCCAGTTGCACCCCTCAGTTGCACCCCTCAGTTGCACCCCCCAGTTGCACCCCTCAGTTGCACCCCTCAGTTGCACCCCCCAGGTGCACCCCTCAGTTGCACCCCTCAGTTGCACCCCTCAGTTGCACCCCCCATTTGCACCCCTCAGTTGCACGACTCAGTTGCACCCTTCAGTTGCACCCCTCAGGTGCACCCCCCAGTTGCACCCCTCAGTTGCACCCCTCAGTTGCACCCCCCAGTTGCACCCCTCAGTTGCACCCCTCAGTTGCACCCCTCAGTTGCACCCCCCAGTTGCACCCCTCAGTTGCACCCCTCAGTTGCACCCCTCAGTTGCACCCCTCAGTTGCACCCCCCAGTTGCACCCCTCAGTTGCACCCCCCAGTTGCACCCCTCAGTTGCACCCCTCAGTTGCACCCCCCAGTTGCACCCCTCAGTTGCACCCCTCAGTTGCACCCCTCAGTTGCACCCCTCAGTTGCACCCCTCAGTTGCACCCCTCAGTTGCACCCCTCAGGTGCACCCCCCAGTTGCACCCCTCAGTTGCACCCCTCAGTTGAACATCTCAGTTGCACCCCTCAGTTGCACCCCTCAGTTGCACCCCCCAGTTGCACCCCTCAGTTGCACCCCTCAGTTGCACCCCTCAGTTGCACCCCCCAGTTGCACCCCTCAGTTGCACCCCTCAGTTGCACCCCTCAGTTGCACCCCCCAGTTGCACCCCTCAGTTGCACTCCCCAGTTGCACCCCTCAGTTGCACCCCTCAGTTGCACCCCTCAGTTGCACCCCTCAGTTGCACCCCTCAGTTGCACCCCTCAGATGCACCCGCCAGGTGCACCCCCCAGTTGCACCCCTCAGTTGCACCCCCCAGTTGCACCCCTCAGTTGCACCCCTCAGTTGCACCCCTCAGTTCCACCCCCCAGTTGCACCCCTCAGTTGCAACCCCCAGTTGCACCCCTCAGTTGCACCCCTCAGTTGCACCCCTCAGTTGCACCCCTCAGTTGCACCCCCCAGTTGCACCCCCCAGTTGCAAACCCCCGTTGCACCCCTCAGTTGCACCCCCCATTTGACCCCTCAGTTGCACCCCTCAATTGTACCCCCCAGTTGCACCCCCCAGTTGCACCTCTCAGTTGCACCCCCCAAATTGAACCCCTCAGTTGCACCCCTCAGTTGCACCCCCCAGTTGCACCCCTCAGTTGCACCCCCCAGTTGCACCCCTCAGTTGCACCCCTCGGTTGCACCCGTCAGTTGCATCCCCCAGTTGCACCCCCCAGTTGCACCCCCCAGTTGCACCCTTCAGTTGCACCCCTCAGGTGCACCCCCCAGTTGCACCCCTCAGTTGCACCCCTCAGTTGCACATCTCAGTTGCACCCCTCAGTTGCACCCCTCAGTTGCACCCCTCAGTTGCACCCCTCAGTTGCACCCCTCAGTTGCACCCGTCAGTTGCACCCCCCAGTTGCACCCCCCAGTTGCACCCCCCAGTTGCACCCCTCAGTTGCACCCGTCAGTTGCACCCCCCAGTTGCACCCCCCAGTTGCACCCCCCAGTTGCACCCTTCAGTTGCACCCCTCAGGTGCACCCCCCAGTTGCACCCCTCAGTTGCACCCCTCAGTTGCACCCCCCAGTTGCACCCCTCAGTTGCACCCCTCAGTTGCACCCCCCAGGTGCACCCCTCAGTTGCACCCCTCAGTTGCACCCCTCAGTTGCACCCCCCATTTGCACCCCTCAGTTGCACGACTCAGTTGCACCCTTCAGTTGCACCCCTCAGGTGCACCCCCCAGTTGCACCCCTCAGTTGCACCCCTCAGTTGCACCCCCCAGTTGCACCCCTCAGTTGCACCCCTCAGTTGCACCCCTCAGTTGCACCCCCCAGTTGCACCCCTCAGTTGCACCCCTCAGTTGCACCCCTCAGTTGCACCCCTCAGTTGCACCCCCCAGTTGCACCCCTCAGTTGCACCCCCCAGTTGCACCCCTCAGTTGCACCCCTCAGTTGCACCCCCCAGTTGCACCCCTCAGTTGCACCCCTCAGTTGCACCCCTCAGTTGCACCCCTCAGTTGCACCCCTCAGTTGCACCCCTCAGTTGCACCCCTCAGGTGCACCCCCCAGTTGCACCCCTCAGTTGCACCCCTCAGTTGAACATCTCAGTTGCACCCCTCAGTTGCACCCCTCAGTTGCACCCCCCAGTTGCACCCCTCAGTTGCACCCCTCAGTTGCACCCCTCAGTTGCACCCCCCAGTTGCACCCCTCAGTTGCACCCCTCAGTTGCACCCCTCAGTTGCACCCCCCAGTTGCACCCCTCAGTTGCACTCCCCAGTTGCACCCCTCAGTTGCACCCCTCAGTTGCACCCCTCAGTTGCACCCCTCAGTTGCACCCCTCAGTTGCACCCCTCAGATGCACCCGCCAGGTGCACCCCCCAGTTGCACCCCTCAGTTGCACCCCCCAGTTGCACCCCTCAGTTGCACCCCTCAGTTGCACCCCTCAGTTCCACCCCCCAGTTGCACCCCTCAGTTGCAACCCCCAGTTGCACCCCTCAGTTGCACCCCTCAGTTGCACCCCTCAGTTGCACCCCTCAGTTGCACCCCCCAGTTGCACCCCCCAGTTGCAAACCCCCGTTGCACCCCTCAGTTGCACCCCCCATTTGACCCCTCAGTTGCACCCCTCAATTGTACCCCCCAGTTGCACCCCCCAGTTGCACCTCTCAGTTGCACCCCCCAAATTGAACCCCTCAGTTGCACCCCTCAGTTGCACCCCCCAGTTGCACCCCTCAGTTGCACCCCCCAGTTGCACCCCTCAGTTGCACCCCTCAGTTGCACCCCCCAGGTGCACCCCCCAGGTGCAGCCATCAGTTGCATACCCCAGTTGCACCCCCCAGTTGCACCCCTCAGTTGCACCCCTCAGTTGCACCCCTCAGTTGCACCCCTCAGTTGCACCCCTCAGTTGCACCCCTCAGTTGCACCCCTCAGTTGCAGCCCGCAGTTGCACCCCCCAGTTGCACCCCTCAGTTGCACCCCCCAGGTGCACTCCTCAGGTTGCACCCCTCAGTTACACCCCCAAGTTGCACCCCCGAGTTGCACCCCTCAGTTGCACTCCTCAGCTGCACCCCTCAGTTGCACCCCCCAGTTGCACCCCCCAGTTGCACCCCTCAGTTGCACCCCCCAGTTGCACCCCTCAGTTACAGCCCCCAGTTGCACCCCCCAGTTCCACCCCCCAGTTGCACCCCTCAGTTGCACCCCCCAGGTGCACTCCTCAGGTTGCACCCCTCAGTTACACCCCCAAGTTGCACCCCCGAGTTGCACCCCTCAGTTGCACTCCTCAGCTGCACCCCTCAGTTGCACCCCCCAGTTGCACCCCCCAGTTGCACCCCTCAGTTGCACCCCCCAGTTGCACCCCTCAGTTACACCCCCCAGTTGCACCCCCCAGTTCCACCCCCCAGTTGCACCCCTCAGTTGCACCCCTCAGGTGCACCCCCCAGTTGCACCCCTCAGTTGCACCCCTCAGTTGCACCCCCCAGTTGCACCCCTCAGTTGCACCCCTCAGTTGCACCCCTCAGTTGCACCCCTCAGTTCCACCACCCAGTTGCACCCCTCAGTTGCACCCCCCAGTTGCACCCCTCAGTTGCACCCCTCAGTTGCACCCGTCAGTTGCACCCCCCAGTTGCACCCCCCAGTTGCACCCCCCAGTTGCACCCTTCAGTTGCACCCCTCAGGTGCACCCCCCAGTTGCACCCCTCAGTTGCACCCCTCAGTTGCACCCCCCAGTTGCACCCCCCAGTTGCACCCCTCAGCTGCACCCCTCAGTTGCACCCCCCAGGTGCACCCCTCAGTTGCACCCCTCAGTTGCACCCCTCAGGTTCACCCCCCAGTTGCACCCCTCAGTTGCACCCCCCAGTTGAACCCTTCAGTTGCACCCCTCAGGTGCACCCCCCAGTTGCACCCCTCTGTTGCACCCCTCAGTTGCACCCCCCAGTTGCACCCCGCAGTTGCACCCCTCAGTTGCACCCCTCAGTTGCACCCCCCAGTTGCACCCCTCAGTTGCACCCCTCAGTTGCACCCCTCAGTTGCACCCCTCAGTTGCACCCCTCAGTTGCACCCCTCAGTTGCACCCCTCAGTTGCACCCCTCAGTTGCACCCCTCAGTTGCACCCCCCAGTTGCACCCCCCAGTTGCACCCCTCAGTTGCACCCCCCAGTTGCACCCCTCAGTTGCACCCCTCGGTTGCACCCGTCAGTTGCATCCCCCAGTTGCACCCCCCAGTTGCACCCCCCAGTTGCACCCTTCAGTTGCACCCCTCAGGTGCACCCCCCAGTTGCACCCCTCAGTTGCACCCCTCAGTTGCACATCTCAGTTGCACCCCTCAGTTGCACCCCTCAGTTGCACCCCTCAGTTGCACCCCTCAGTTCCACCACCCAGTTGCACCCCTCAGTTGCACCCCCCAGTTGCACCCCTCAGTTGCACCCCTCAGTTGCACCCGTCAGTTGCACCCCCCAGTTGCACCCCCCAGTTGCACCCCCCAGTTGCACCCCTCAGTTGCACCCGTCAGTTGCACCCCCCAGTTGCACCCCCCAGTTGCAGCCCCCAGTTGCACCCTTCAGTTGCACCCCTCAGGTGCACCCCCCAGTTGCACCCCTCAGTTGCACCCCTCAGTTGCACCCCCCAGTTGCACCCCTCAGTTGCACCCCTCAGTTGCACCCCCCAGGTGCACCCCTCAGTTGCACCCCTCAGTTGCACCCCTCAGTTGCACCCCCCATTTGCACCCCTCAGTTGCACGACTCAGTTGCACCCTTCAGTTGCACCCCTCAGGTGCACCCCCCAGTTGCACCCCTCAGTTGCACCCCTCAGTTGCACCCCCCAGTTGCACCCCTCAGTTGCACCCCTCAGTTGCACCCCTCAGTTGCACCCCCCAGTTGCACCCCTCAGTTGCACCCCTCAGTTGCACCCCTCAGTTGCACCCCTCAGTTGCACCCCCCAGTTGCACCCCTCAGTTGCACCCCCCAGTTGCACCCCTCAGTTGCACCCCTCAGTTGCACCCCCCAGTTGCACCCCTCAGTTGCACCCCTCAGTTGCACCCCTCAGTTGCACCCCTCAGTTGCACCCCTCAGTTGCACCCCTCAGTTGCACCCCTCAGGTGCACCCCCCAGTTGCACCCCTCAGTTGCACCCCTCAGTTGAACATCTCAGTTGCACCCCTCAGTTGCACCCCTCAGTTGCACCCCCCAGTTGCACCCCTCAGTTGCACCCCTCAGTTGCACCCCTCAGTTGCACCCCCCAGTTGCACCCCTCAGTTGCACCCCTCAGTTGCACCCCTCAGTTGCACCCCCCAGTTGCACCCCTCAGTTGCACTCCCCAGTTGCACCCCTCAGTTGCACCCCTCAGTTGCACCCCTCAGTTGCACCCCTCAGTTGCACCCCTCAGATGCACCCGCCAGGTGCACCCCCCAGTTGCACCCCTCAGTTGCACCCCCCAGTTGCACCCCTCAGTTGCACCCCTCAGTTGCACCCCTCAGTTCCACCCCCCAGTTGCACCCCTCAGTTGCAACCCCCAGTTGCACCCCTCAGTTGCACCCCTCAGTTGCACCCCTCAGTTGCACCCCTCAGTTGCACCCCCCAGTTGCACCCCCCAGTTGCAAACCCCCGTTGCACCCCTCAGTTGCACCCCCCATTTGACCCCTCAGTTGCACCCCTCAATTGTACCCCCCAGTTGCACCCCCCAGTTGCACCTCTCAGTTGCACCCCCCAAATTGAACCCCTCAGTTGCACCCCTCAGTTGCACCCCCCAGTTGCACCCCTCAGTTGCACCCCCCAGTTGCACCCCTCAGTTGCACCCCTCAGTTGCACCCCCCAGGTGCACCCCCCAGTTGCAGCCATCAGTTGCACCCCCCAGTTGCACCCCCCAGTTGCACCCCTCAGTTGCACCCCTCAGTTGCACCCCTCAGTTGCACCCCTCAGTTGCACCCCTCAGTTGCACCCCTCAGTTGCACCCCTCAGTTGCAGCCCGCAGTTGCACCCCCCAGTTGCACCCCTCAGTTGCACCCCCCAGGTGCACTCCTCAGGTTGCACCCCTCAGTTACACCCCCAAGTTGCACCCCCGAGTTGCACCCCTCAGTTGCACTCCTCAGCTGCACCCCTCAGTTGCACCCCCCAGTTGCACCCCCCAGTTGCACCCCTCAGTTGCACCCCCCAGTTGCACCCCTCAGTTACACCCCCCACTTGCACCCCCCAGTTCCACCCCCCAGTTGCACCCCTCAGTTGCACCCCTCAGGTGCACCCCCCAGTTGCACCCCTCAGTTGCACCCCTCAGTTGCACCCCCCAGTTGCACCCCTCAGTTGCACCCCTCAGTTGCACCCCTCAGTTGCACCCCTCAGTTCCACCACCCAGTTGCACCCCTCAGTTGCACCCCCCAGTTGCACCCCTCAGTTGCACCCCTCAGTTGCACCCGTCAGTTGAACCCCCCAGTTGCACCCCCCAGTTGCACCCCCCAGTTGCACCCTTCAGTTGCACCCCTCAGGTGCACCCCCCAGTTGCACCCCTCAGTTGCACCCCTCAGTTGCACCCCCCAGTTGCACCCCCCAGTTGCACCCCTCAGTTGCACCCCTCAGTTGCACCCCCCAGGTGCACCCCTCAGTTGCACCCCTCAGTTGCACCCCTCAGTTGCACCCCCCAGTTGCACCCCTCAGTTGCACCCCCCAGTTGAACCCTTCAGTTGCACCCCTCAGGTGCACCCCCCAGTTGCACCCCTCTGTTGCACCCCTCAGTTGCACCCCCCAGTTGCACCCCGCAGTTGCACCCCTCAGTTGCACCCCTCAGTTGCACCCCCCAGTTGCACCCCTCAGTTGCACCCCTCAGTTGCACCCCTCAGTTGCACCCCTCAGTTGCACCCCTCAGTTGCACCCCTCAGTTGCACCCCTCAGTTGCACCCCCCAGTTGCACCCCTCAGTTGCACCCCTCAGTTGCACCCCCCAGTTGCACCCCCCAGTTGCACCCCCCAGTTGCACCCCTCAGTTGCACCCCTCAGTTGCACCCCTCAGTTGCACCCCTCAGTTGCACCCCTCAGTTGCACCCCTCAGTTGCACCCCTCAGTTGCACCCCCCAGTTGCACCCCTCAGTTGCACCCCTCAGTTGCACCCCCCAGTTGCACCCCCCAGTTGCACCCCTCAGTTGCACCCCCCAGTTGCACCCCTCAGTTGCATCCTCTAGTTCCACACCCCCCAGTTGCACCCCTCAGTTGCACCCCTCAGTTGCACCCCCCAGTTGCACCCCCCAGTTGCACCCCCCAGTTGCACCCCTCAGTTGCACCCCTCAGTTGCACCCCTCAGTTCCACCACCCAGTTGCACCCCTCAGTTGCAGCCCCCAGTTGCACCCCTCAGTTGCACCCCTCAGTTGCACCCCCCAGTTGCACCCCCCAGTTGCACCCCCCAGTTGCACCCTTCAGTTGCACCCCTCAGGTGCACCCCCCAGTTGCACCCCTCAGTTGCACCCCTCAGTTGCACCCCTCAGTTCCACCCCTCAGTTGCACCCCTCAGTTGCACCCCTCAGTTGCACCCCTCAGTTGCACCCCCCAGTTGCACCCCCCAGTTGCAAACCCCCGTTGCACCCCTCAGTTGCACCCCCCAGTTGCACCCCTCAGTTGCACCCCTCAATTGTACCCCCCAGTTGCACCCCCCAGTTGCACCTCTCAGTTGCACCCCCCAGTTGAACCCCTCAGTTGCACCCCTCAGTTGCACCCCCCAGTTGCACCCCTCAGTTGCACCCCCCAGTTGCACCCCTCAGTTGCACCCCTCAGTTGCACCCCCCAGGTGCACCCCCCAGTTGCAGCCATCAGTTGCACCCCCCAGTTGCACCCCCCAGTTGCACCCCTCAGTTGCACCCCTCAGTTGCACCCCTCAGTTGCACCCCTCAGTTGCACCCCTCAGTTGCACCCCTCAGTTGCACCCCTCAGTTGCAGCCCGCAGTTGCACCCCCCAGTTGCACCCCTCAGTTGCACCCCCCAGGTGCACTCCTCAGGTTGCACCCCTCAGTTACACCCCCAAGTTGCACCCCCGAGATGCACCCCTCAGTTGCACTCCTCAGCTGCACCCCCCAGTTGCACCCCCCAGTTGCACCCCCCAGTTGCACCCCTCAGTTGCACCCCTCAGTTGCACCCCTCAGTTGCACCCCTCAGTTGCACCCCTCAGTTGCACCCCCCAGTTGCACCCCTCAGTTGCACCCCCCAGTTGCACCCCTCAGTTGCAACCCTCAGTTGCACCCCTCAGTTGCACCCCTCAGTTGCACCCCTCAGTTGCACCCCTCAGTTGCACCCCTCAGTTGCACCCCCCAGTTACACCCCCCAGTTGCACCCCTCAGTTGCACCCCTCAGTTGCACCCCTCAGTTGCACCCCTCAGTTCCACCACCCAGTTGCACCCCTCAGTTGCACCCCCCAGTTGCCCCCCTCAGTTGCACCCCTCGGTTGCACCCGTCAGTTGCACCCTCCAGTTGCACCCCCCAGTTGCACCCCCCAGTTGCACCCTTCAGTTGCACCCCTCAGGTGCACCCCCCAGTTGCACCCCTCAGTTGCACCCCTCAGTTGCACCCCCCAGTTGCACCCCTCAGTTGCACCCCTCAGTTGCACCCCTCAGTTGCACCCCTCAGTTCCACCACCCAGTTGCACCCCTCAGTTGCACCCCCGAGTTGCACCCCTCAGTTGCACCCCTCAGTTGCACCCGTCAGTTGCACCCCCCAGTTGCACCCCCCAGTTGCACCCCCCAGTTGCACCCTTCAGTTGCACCCCTCAGGTGCACCCCCCAGTTGCACCCCTCAGTTGCACCCCTCAGTTGCACCCCCCAGTTGCACCCCTCAGTTGCACCCCTCAGTTGCACCCCCCAGGTGCACCCCTCAGTTGCACCCCTCAGTTGCACCCCGCAGTTGCACCCCTCAGTTGCACCCCTCAGTTGCACCCCCCAGTTGCACCCCTCAGTTGCACCCCTCAGTTGCACCCCTCAGTTGCACCCCTCAGTTGCACCCCTCAGTTGCACCCCTCAGTTGCACCCCTCAGTTGCACCCCCCAGTTGCACCCCTCAGTTGCACCCCTCAGTTGCACCCCTCAGTTGCACCCCTCAGTTGCACCCCTCAGTTGCACCCCCCAGTTGCACCCACCAGTTGCACCCCTCAGTTGCACCCCCCAGTTGCACCCCTCAGTTGCATCCCCCAGTTCCACACCCCCCAGTTGCACCCCTCAGTTGCACCCCTCAGTTGCACCCCCCAGTTGCACCCCCCAGTTGCACCCCCCAGTTGCACCCCTCAGTTGCACCCCTCAGTTGCACCCCTCAGTTGCACCACCCAGTTGCACAACTCAGTTGCAGCCCCCAGTTGCACCCCTCAGTTGCACCCCTCAGTTGCACCCCTCAGTTGCACCCCCCAGTTGCACCCCCCAGTTGCACCCCCCAGATGCACCCTTCAGTTGCACCCCTCAGGTGCACCCCCCAGTTGCCCCCCTCAGCTGCACCCCTCAGTTGCACCCCCCAGTTGCACCCCTCAGTTGCACCCCTCAGTTGCACCCCTCAGTTGCACCCCTCAGTTGCACCCCCCAGTTGCACCCTTCAGTTGCACCCCTCAGGTGCACCCCCCAGTTGCACCCCTCAGTTGCACCCCTCAGTTGCACCCCCCAGTTGCACCCCTCAGTTGCACCCCTCAGTTGCACCCCTCAGTTGCACCCCCCAGTTGCACCCCTCAGTTGCACCCCTCAGTTGCACCCCTCAGTTGCACCCCTCAGTTGCACCCCCCAGTTGCACCCCTCAGTTGCACCCCTCAGTTGCACCCCTCAGTTGCACCCCTCAGTTGCACCCCCCAGTTGCACCCCCCAGTTGCACCCCTCAGTTGCACCCCTCAGTTGCACCCCTCAGTTGCACCCCTCAGTTGCACCACCCAGTTGCACCCCCCAGTTGCACCCCCCAGTTGCACCCTTCAGTTGCACCCCTCAGGTGCACCCCCCAGTTGCCCCCCTCAGTTGCACCCCTCAGTTGCACCCCCCAGTTGCACCCCCCAGTTGCAAACCCCCGTTGCACCCCTCAGTTGCACCCCCCAGTTGCACCCCTCAGTTGCACCCCTCAATTGTACCCCCCAGTTGCACCCCCCAGTTGCACCTCTCAGTTGCACCCCCCAGTTGAACCCCTCAGTTGCACCCCTCAGTTGCACCCCCCAGTTGCACCCCTCAGTTGCACCCCCCAGTTGCACCCCTCAGTTGCACCCCTCAGTTGCACCCCCCAGGTGCACCCCCCAGTTGCAGCCATCAGTTGCACCCCCCAGTTGCACCCCCCAGTTGCACCCCTCAGTTGCACCCCTCAGTTGCACCCCTCAGTTGCACCCCTCAGTTGCACCCCTCAGTTGCACCCCTCAGTTGCACCCCTCAGTTGCAGCCCGCAGTTGCACCCCCCAGTTGCACCCCTCAGTTGCACCCCCCAGGTGCACTCCTCAGGTTGCACCCCTCAGTTACACCCCCAAGTTGCACCCCCGAGTTGCACCCCTCAGTTGCACTCCTCAGCTGCACCCCCCAGTTGCACCCCCCAGTTGCACCCCCCAGTTGCACCCCTCAGTTGCACCCCTCAGTTGCACCCCTCAGTTGCACCCCTCAGTTGCACCCCTCAGTTGCACCCCCCAGTTGCACCCCTCAGTTGCACCCCCCAGTTGCACCCCTCAGTTGCAACCCTCAGTTGCACCCCTCAGTTGCACCCCTCAGTTGCACCCCTCAGTTGCACCCCTCAGTTGCACCCCTCAGTTGCACCCCCCAGTTACACCCCCCAGTTGCACCCCTCAGTTGCACCCCTCAGTTGCACCCCTCAGTTGCACCCCTCAGTTCCACCACCCAGTTGCACCCCTCAGTTGCACCCCCCAGTTGCCCCCCTCAGTTGCACCCCTCGGTTGCACCCGTCAGTTGCACCCTCCAGTTGCACCCCCCAGTTGCACCCCCCAGTTGCACCCTTCAGTTGCACCCCTCAGGTGCACCCCCCAGTTGCACCCCTCAGTTGCACCCCTCAGTTGCACCCCCCAGTTGCACCCCTCAGTTGCACCCCTCAGTTGCACCCCTCAGTTGCACCCCTCAGTTCCACCACCCAGTTGCACCCCTCAGTTGCACCCCCCAGTTGCACCCCTCAGTTGCACCCCTCAGTTGCACCCGTCAGTTGCACCCCCCAGTTGCACCCCCCAGTTGCACCCCCCAGTTGCACCCTTCAGTTGCACCCCTCAGGTGCACCCCCCAGTTGCACCCCTCAGTTGCACCCCTCAGTTGCACCCCCCAGTTGCACCCCTCAGTTGCACCCCTCAGTTGCACCCCCCAGTTGCACCCCTCAGTTGCACCCCTCAGTTGCACCCCGCAGTTGCACCCCTCAGTTGCACCCCTCAGTTGCACCCCCCAGTTGCACCCCTCAGTTGCACCCCTCAGTTGCACCCCTCAGTTGCACCCCTCAGTTGCACCCCTCAGTTGCACCCCTCAGTTGCACCCCTCAGTTGCACCCCCCAGTTGCACCCCTCAGTTGCACCCCTCAGTTGCACCCCTCAGTTGCATCCCTCAGTTGCACCCCTCAGTTGCACCCCCCAGTTGCACCCACCAGTTGCACCCCTCAGTTGCACCCCCCAGTTGCACCCCTCAGTTGCATCCCCCAGTTCCACACCCCCCAGTTGCACCCCTCAGTTGCACCCCTCAGTTGCACCCCCCAGTTGCACCCCCCAGTTGCACCCCCCAGTTGCACCCCTCAGTTGCACCCCTCAGTTGCACCCCTCAGTTGCACCACCCAGTTGCACAACTCAGTTGCAGCCCCCAGTTGCACCCCTCAGTTGCACCCCTCAGTTGCACCCCTCAGTTGCACCCCCCAGTTGCACCCCCCAGTTGCACCCCCCAGTTGCACCCTTCAGTTGCACCCCTCAGGTGCACCCCCCAGTTGCCCCCCTCAGGTGCACCCCTCAGTTGCACCCCCCAGTTGCACCCCTCAGTTGCACCCCTCAGTTGCACCCCTCAGTTGCATCCCTCAGTTGCACCCCCCAGTTGCACCCTTCAGTTGCACCCCTCAGTTGCACCCCCCAGTTGCACCCCTCAGTTGCACCCCTCAGTTGCACCCCCCAGTTGCACCCCTCAGTTGCACCCCTCAGTTGCACCCCTCAGTTGCACCCCCCAGTTGCACCCCTCAGTTGCACCCCTCAGTTGCACCCCTCAGTTGCACCCCTCAGTTGCACCCCCCAGTTGCACCCCTCAGTTGCACCCCTCAGTTGCACCCCTCAGTTGCACCCCTCAGTTACACCCCCCAGTTGCACCCCTCAGTTGCACCCCTCAGTTGCACCCCTCAGTTGCACCCCTCAGTTGCACCCCTCAGTCGCACCCCCCAGTTGCACCCCCCAGTTGCACCCCCCAGTTGCACCCTTCAGTTGCACCCCTCAGGTGCACCCCCCAGTTGCCCCCCTCAGTTGCACCCCTCAGTTGCACCCCCGAGTTGCACCCCTCAGTTGCACCCCTCAGTTGCACCCCCCAGTTGCACCCCTCAGTTGCACCCCCCAGTTGCACCCTTCAGTTGCACCCCTCAGGTGCACCCCCCAGTTGCACCCCTCAGTTGCACCCCTCAGTTGCACCCCCCAGTTGCACCCCGCAGTTGCACCCCTCAGTTGCACCCCTCAGTTGCACCCCCCAGTTGCACCCCTCAGTTGCACCCCTCAGTTGCACCCCTCAGTTGCACCCCTCAGTTGCACCCCTCAGTTGCACCCCTCAGTTGCACCCCTCAGTTGCACCCCCCAGTTGCACCCCTCAGTTGCACCCCTCAGTTGCACCCCTCAGTTGCACCCCTCAGTTGCACCCCTCAGTTGCACCCCCCAGTTGCACCCACCAGTTGCACCCCTCAGTTGCACCCCCCAGTTGCACCCCTCAGTTGCATCCCCCAGTTCCACACCCCCCAGTTGCACCCCTCAGTTGCACCCCTCAGTTGCACCCCCCAGTTGCACCCCCCAGTTGCACCCCCCAGTTGCACCCCTCAGTTGCACCCCTCAGTTGCACCCCTCAGTTGCACCACCCAGTTGCACAACTCAGTTGCAGCCCCCAGTTGCACCCCTCAGTTGCACCCCTCAGTTGCACCCCTCAGTTGCACCCCCCAGTTGCACCCCCCAGTTGCACCCCCCAGTTGCACCCTTCAGTTGCACCCCTCAGGTGCACCCCCCAGTTGCCCCCCTCAGTTGCACCCCTCAGTTGCACCCCCCAGTTGCACCCCTCAGTTGCACCCCTCAGTTGCACCCCTCAGTTGCACCCCTCACTTGCACCCCCCAGTTGCACCCTTCAGTTGCACCCCTCAGGTGCACCCCCCAGTTGCACCCCTCAGTTGCACCCCTCAGTTGCACCCCCCAGTTGCACCCCTCAGTTGCACCCCTCAGTTGCACCCCTCAGTTGCACCCCCCAGTTGCACCCCTCAGTTGCACCCCTCAGTTGCACCCCTCAGTTGCACCCCTCAGTTGCACCCCTCAGTTGCACCCCTCAGTTGCACCCCTCAGTTGCACCCCCCAGTTGCACCCCTCAGTTGCACCCCTCAGTTGCACCCCTCAGTTGCACCCCTCAGTTGCACCCCCCAGTTGCACCCCCCAGTTGCACCCCTCAGTTGCACCCCCCAGTTGCACCCCTCAGTTGCATCCCCCAGTTCCACACCCCCCAGTTGCACCCCTCAGTTGCACCCCTCAGTTGCACCCCCCAGTTGCACCCCCCAGTTGCACCCCCCAGTTGCACCCCTCAGTTGCACCCCTCAGTTGCACCCCTCAGTTCCACCACCCAGTTGCACCCCTCAGTTGCACCCCCCAGTTGCACCCCTCAGTTGCACCCCTCAGTTGCACCCCTCAGTTGCACCCCCCAGTTGCACCCCCAAGTTGCACCCCCCAGTTGCACCCTTCAGTTGCACCCCTCAGGTGCACCCCCCAGTTGCACCCCTCAGTTGCACCCCTCAGTTGCACCCCCCAGTTGCACCCCTCAGTTGCACCCCTCAGTTGCACCCCTCAGTTGCACCCCCCAGGTGCACCCCTCAGTTGCACCCCTCAGTTGCACCCCCCAGTTGCACCGCTCAGTTGCGACCCCCATTTGCACCCCCCAGTTGCACCCCCCAGTTGCACCCCCAAGTTGCACCCCCCAGTTGCACCCTTCAGTTGCACCCCTCAGGTGCACCCCCCAGCTGCACCCCTCAGTTGCACCCCTCAGTTGCACCCCTCAGTTGCACCCCTCAGTTGCACCCCTCAGTTGCACCCCTCAGTTGCACCCCTCAGTTGCACCCCCCAGTTGCACCCTTCAGTTGCACCCCTCAGGTGCACCCCCCAGTTGCACCCCTCAGTTGCACCCCTCAGTTGCACCCGTCAGTTGCACCCGTCAGTTGCACCCGTCAGTTGCACCCCTCAGTTGCACCCCCCAGTTGCACCCCTCAGTTGCACCCCTCAGTTGCACCCCTCAGTTGCACCCCTCAGTTGCACCCCTCAGTTGCACCCCTCAGTTGCACCCCTCAGTTGCACCCCCCAGTTGCACCCCTCAGTTGCACCCCTCAGTTGCACCCCTCAGTTGCACCCCTCAGTTGCACCCCCCAGTTGCACCCCCCAGTTGCACTGCTCAGTTGCACCCCCCAGTTGCACCCCTCAGTTGCATCCCCCAGTTCCACACCCCCCAGTTGCACCCCTCAGTTGCACCCCTCAGTTGCACCCCCCAGTTGCACCCCCCAGTTGCACCCCCCAGTTGCACCCCTCAGTTGCACCCCTCAGTTGCACCCCTCAGTTCCACCACCCAGTTGCACCCCTCAGTTGCACCCCCCAGTTGCACCCCTCAGTTGCACCCCTCAGTTGCACCCCTCAGTTGCACCCCCCAGTTGCACCCCCAAGTTGCACCCCCCAGTTGCACCCTTCAGTTGCACCCCTCAGGTGCACCCCCCAGTTGAACATCTCAGTTGCACCCCTCAGTTGCACCCCCCAGTTGCACCCCCCAGTTGCACCCCTCAGTTGCACCCCTCAGTTGCACCCCTCAGTTCCACCACCCAGTTGCACCCCTCAGTTGCACCCCCCAGTTGCACCCCTCAGTTGCACCCCTCAGTTGCACCCCTCAGTTGCACCCCCCAGTTGCACCCCCAAGTTGCACCCCCCAGTTGCACCCTTCAGTTGCACCCCTCAGGTGCACCCCCCAGTTGCACCCCTCAGTTGCACCCCTCAGTTGCACCCCTCAGTTGCACCCCTCAGTTGCACCCCTCAGTTGCACCCCTCAGTTGCACCCCCCAGGTGCACCCCTCAGTTGCACCCCTCAGTTGCACCCCTCAGTTGCACCCCCCAGTTGCACCCCTCAGTTGCACCCCTCAGTTGCACCCCTCAGTTGCACCCCCCAGTTGCACCCCTCAGTTGCACCCCTCAGTTGCACCCCTCAGTTGCACCCCTCAGTTGCACCCCTCAGTTGCACCCCTCAGTTGCACCCCTCAGTTGCACCCCTCAGTTGCACCCCTCAGTTGCACGCCCCAGTTGCACCCCTCAGTTGCACCCCTCAGTTGCACCCCTCAGTTGCACCCCTCAGTTGCACCCCTCAGTTGCACCCCTCAGTTGCACCCCCCAGTTGCACCCCTCAGTTGCACCCCTCAGTTGCACCCCTCAGTTGCACCCCTCAGTTGCATCCCACAGTTGCATCCCTCATTTGCAGCGCTCAGTTGCACCCCTCAGTTGCACCCCTCAGTTGCACCCCCCAGTTGCACCCCCAAGTTGCACCCCCCAGTTGCACCCCCCAGTTGCACCCCTCAGTTGCACCCCTCAGTTGCACCCCCAAGCTGCACCCCTCAGTTGCACCCCTCAGTTGCACCCCCCAGTTCCACCCCTCAGTTGCACCCCTCAGTTGCACCCCCCAGTTGCACCCCCCAGTTGCACCCCTCAGTTGCACCCCTCAGTTGCACCCCTCAGTTGCACCCCCCAGTTGGACCCCTCAGTTGCACCCCCCAATTCCACCCCCCAGTCGCACCCCTCAGTTGCACCCCCCAGTTGCACCCCCCAGTTGCACGCCTCAGTTGCACCCCCCAGTTGCACCCCTCAGTTGCACCACTCAGTTGCACCCCTCAGTTGCACCCCTCAGTTGCACCCCTCAGTTGCAGCCCTCAGTTGCACCCCTCAGTTGCACCCCTCAGTTGCACCCCTTAGTTGCAGCCCTCAGTTGCACCCCTCAGTTGCACCCCTTAGTTGCACCCCCCAGGTGCACCCCTCAGTTGCACCCCTCAGTTGCACCCCTCAGTTGCAGCCCTCAGTTGCACCCCTCAGTTGCACCCCTCAGTTGCACCCCTCAGTTGCACCCCCCAGGTGCACCCCTCAGTTGCACCCCTCAGTTGCACCCCCCAGTTGCACCGCTCAGTTGCGACCCCCATTTGCACCCCTCAGTTGCACCCCTCAGTTGCACCCCTCAGTTGCACCCCCCAGTTGCACCCCTCAGTTGCACCCCTCAGTTGCACCACTCAGTTGCACCCCCCAGTTGCACCACTCAGTTGCACCCCTCAGTTGCACCCCTCAGTTGCACCCCTCAGTTGCACCCCTTAGTTGCAGCCCTCAGTTGCACCCCTCAGTTGCACCCCCCGGTTGCACCCCTCAGTTGCACCCCCAGTTGCGCCCCCCAGTTGCACCCCCCAGTTGCACCCCCCAGTTGCACCCCTCAGTTGCACCACTCAGTTGCACTCCTCAGTTGCACCCCTCAGTTGCACCACTCGGTTGCGACCCCAGTTGCACCCCTCAGTTGCACCCCCCAGTTGCACCCCCCAGTTGGACCCCTCAGTTGCACCCCCCAGGTTCCACCCCCCAGTCGCACCCCTCAGTTGCACCCCTCAGTTGCACCTCTCAGTTGCACCCCTCAGTTGCACCCCCCAGTTGCACCCCTCAGTTGCACCCCTCAGTTGCTCCCCTCAGTTGCACCCCTCAGTTGCACCCCTCAGTTGCACCCCTCAGTTGCACCCCTCAGTTGCACCCCTCAGTTGCACCCCTCAGTTGCACCCCTCAGTTGCACCCCTCAGTTGCACCCCCCAGTTGCACCCCCCAGTTGCACCCCTCCGTTGCACCCCTGGGTTGCACCCCTCAGTTGCACCCCTCAGTTGCACCCCTCAAATGCACCCCCCAGTTGCACCCCCCAGTTGCACCCCTCAGTCGCACCCCTCAGTTGCAGCCGCGAGTTGCACCCCCCAGTTGCACCCCTCAGTTGCACCCCACAGTTGCACCCCTGAGTTGCACCCCTCAGTTGCACCCCTCAGTTGCACAACTCAGTTGCACCCCCCAGCTGCACCCCCCAGTTGCACCCCTCAGTTGCACCCCTCAGTTGCACCCCTCAGTTGCACCCCTCAGTTGCACCCCTCAGTTGCACCCCCCAGTTGCACCCCCCAGTTGCACCCCTCAGTTGCACACCCCAGTTGCACCCCTCTGTTGCACCCCTCAGTTGCACCCCTCAGTTGCACCCCTCAGTTGCACCCCTCAGGTGCACACCCCAGTTGTACCCCTCAGTTGCCCTCCTCAGTCGCCCACCCCAGTTGCACCCCTCAGTTGCACCCCTCAGTTGCACCCCCCAGTTGCACCCCTCAGTTGCACCCCCCGGTTGCACCCCTCAGTTGCACCCCTCAGTTGCACCCCTCAGTTCCACCCCTCAGTTGCACCCCTCAGTTGCACCCCTCAGTTGCACCCCTCAGTTGCACCCCCCAGTTGCACCCCTCAGTTGCACCCCTCAGTTGCACCCCCCACTTGCACCCCCAAGTTGCACCCCTCAGTTGCATCCCACAGTTGCATCCCTCAGTTGCAGCGCTCAGTTGCACCCCTCAGTTGCACCCCTCAGTTGCACGCCCCAGTTGCACCCCTCAGTTGCACCCCCCAGTTGCACCCCTTAGTTGCACCCCTCAGTTGCACCCCCCAGTTGCACCCCCCAGTTGCACCCCTCAGTTGCACCTCTCAGCTGCACCCCCCAGTTGCACCCCTCAGTTGCACCCCTCAGTTGCACCCCGCAGTTGCACCCCTCAGTTGAACACCCCAGTTGCACCCCTCAGTTGCCCCCCTCAGTTGCCCACCCCAGTTGCATCCCTCAGTTGCACCCCTCAGTTGCACCCCTCAGTTCCAGCCCTCAGTTGCACCCCTCAGTTGCACCCCTCAGTTGCACCCCTCAGTTGCACCCCTCAGTTGCACCCCCCAGTTGCAGCCCTCAGTTGCACCCCTCAGTTGCACCCCTCAGTAGCACCTCCCAGTTGCACCCCTCAGGTGCACCCCTCAGTTGCACCCCTCAGTTGCACCCCCCAGTTGCACCCCCCAGTTGCACCCCTCAGTTGCACCTCTCAGCTGCACCCCCCAGTTGCACCCCTCAGTTGCACCCCTCAGTTGCACCCCGCAGTTGCACCCCTCAGTTGAACACCCCAGTTGCACCCCTCAGTTGCCCCCCTCAGTTGCCCACCCCAGTTGCATCCCTCAGTTGCACCCCTCAGTTGCACCCCTCAGTTCCAGCCCTCAGTTGCACCCCTCAGTTGCACCCCTCAGTTGCACCCCTCAGTTGCACCCCTCAGTTGCACCCCCCAGTTGCAGCCCTCAGTTGCACCCCTCAGTTGCACCCCTCAGTAGCACCTCCCAGTTGCACCCCTCAGGTGCACCCCTCAGTTGCACCCCTCAGTTGCACCCCCCAGTTGCACCCCCCAGTTGCACCGCTCAGTTGCACCCCCCAGTTGCACCCCCCAGTTGCATCCCCCAGTTGCACCCCTCAGTTGCACCCCTCAGTTGCACCCCTCAGTTGCACCCCTCAGTTGCACCCCCCAGTTGCACCCCCAAGTTGCACCCCTCAGTTGCACCCCCCAGTTGCACCCCTCAGTTGCACCCCTCAGTTGCACCCCTCAGTTGCACATCTCAGTTGCACCCCTCAGTCGCACCCCTCAGTAGCACCCCTCAGTTGCACCCCTCAGTTGCACCCCTCAGTTGCACCCCCCAGTTGCACCCCTCAGTTGCACCCCTCAGTTGCACCCCTGAGTTGCACCCCTGAGTTGCACCCCTCAGTTGCACCCCCCGGTTGCACCCCTCAGTTGCACCCCCAGTTGCGCCCCCCAGTTGCACCCCCCAGTTGCACCCCTCAGTTGCACCCCTCAGTTGCACCCCTCAGTTGCACCCCTCAGTTGCACCCCCCAGTTGCACCCCCAAGTTGCACCCCTCAGTTGCACCCCCCAGTTGCACCCCTCAGTTGCACCCCTCAGTTGCACCCCTCAGTTGCACATCTCAGTTGCACCCCTCAGTCGCACCCCTCAGTAGCACCCCTCAGTTGCACCCCTCAGTTGCACCCCTCAGTTGCACCCCTCAGTTGCACCCCTCAGTTGCACCCCTCAGTTGCACCCCTCAGTTGCACCCCTCAGTTGCACCCCCCAGTTGCACCCCCCAGTTGCACCCCTCAGTTGCACCCCTCAGTTGCACCCCTCAGTTGCAGCGCTCAGTTGCACCCCTCAGTTGAACCCCTCAGTTGCACCCCCCAGTTGCACCCCCAAGTTGCACCCCCCAGTTGCACCCCTCAGTTGCAGCCCTCAGTTGCACCCCTCAGTTGCACCCCTCAGTTGCACCCCCCAGTTGCACCCCCCAGTTGCACTGCTCAGTTGCACCCCCCAGTTGCAACCCTGAGTTGCACCCATCAGTTGCACCCCTCAGCTGCACCCCTCAGTTGCACCCCTCAGTTGCAGCCCCCAGTTGCACCCCCCAGTTGCACCCCTCAGTTGCACCCCCCAGTTGCAACCCTCAGTTGCACCCCTCAGTTGCACCCCCCAGTTGCACCCCTCAGTTGCAGCCCCCAGTTGCACCCCTCAGTTGCACCCCTCAGTTGCACCCCTCAGTTGCACCCCTCAGTTGCACCCCTCAGTTGCACCCCCCAGTTGCACCCCTCAGTTGCACCCCCCAGTTGCACCCCTCAGTTGCACCCCTTAGTTGCACCCCTCAGTTGCACCCCTCAGTTGCACCCCCCGGTTGCACCCCTCAGTTGCACCCCCGGTTGCGCCCCCCAGTTGCACCCCCCAGTTGCACCCCTCAGTTGCACCCCTCAGTTGCACCCCTCAGTTGCACCCCTCAGTTGCACCCCCCAGTTGCACCCCCCAGTTGCACCCCTCAGTTGCACCCCCCAGTTGCACCCCTCAGTTGCACCCCTCAGTTGCACCCCTCAGTTGCGCCCCCCAGTTGCACCCCCCAGTTGCACCCCTCAGTTGCACCGCTCAGTTGCACCCCCCAGTTGCAACCCTCAGTTGCACCCCCCAGTTGGACCCCTCAGTTGCACCCCCAGTTGCACCCCCCAGTTGCACCCCCCAGTTGCACCCCTCAGTTGCACCCCTCAGTTGCACCCCTCAGTTGCAGCGCTCAGTTGCACCCCTCAGTTGCACCCCTCAGTTGCACCCCCCAGTTGCACCCCCAAGTTGCACCCCCCAGTTGCACCCCTCAGTTGCAGCCCTCAGTTGCACCCCTCAGTTGCACCCCTCAGTTGCACCCCCCAGTTGCACCCCCCAGTTGCACCGCTCAGTTGCACCCCCCAGTTGCAACCCTCAGTTGCACCCCTCAGTTGCACCCCTCAGCTGCACCCCTCAGTTGCACCCCTCAGTTGCACCCCTCAGTTGCACCCCCCAGTTGCACCCCCCAGTTGCACCCCTCAGTTGCAGCCCCCAGTTGCACCCCTCAGTTGCACCCCTCAGTTGCACCCCTCAGTTGCACCCCCCAGTTGCACCCCTCAGTTGCACCCCCCAGTTGCACCCCTCAGTTGCATACCTTAGTTGCACCCCTCAGTTGCACCCCTCAGTTGCACCCCCCGGTTGCACCCCCCAGTTGCAGCCCTCAGTTGCAACCCCCAGTTGCACCCCCCAGTTGCACCCCTCAGTTGCACCCCCCAGTTGCACCCCTCAGTTGCACCCCTCAGTTGCACCCCTCCGTTGCGCCCCCCAGTTCCACCCCCCAGTTGCACCCCTCAGTTGCACAGCTCAGTTGCACCCCCCAGTTGCAACCCTCAGTTGCACCCCCCAGTTGCACCCCTCAGTTGCACCCCTCAGTTGCACCCCTCAGTTGCACATCTCAGTTGCACCCCTCAGTAGCACCCCTCAGTTGCACCCCTCAGTTGCACCCCTCAGTTGCACCCCCAGTTGCACCCCCCAGTTGCACCCCCCAGTTGCACCCCTCAGTTGCACCCCTCAGTTGCACCCCTCAGTTGCAGCGCTCAGTTGCACCCCTCAGTTGCACCCCTCAGTTGCACCCCCCAGTTGCAACCCCAAGTTGCACCCCCCAGTTGCACCCCTCAGTTGCAGCCCTCAGTTGCACCCCTCAGTTGCACCCCTCAGTTGCACCCCCCGGTTGCACGCCCCAGTTGCACCGCTCAGTTGCACCCCCCAGTTGCAACCCTCAGTTGCACCCCTCAGTTGCACCCCTCAGCTGCACCCCTCAGTTGCACCCCTCAGTTGCAGCCCCCAGTTGCACCCCCCAGTTGCACCCCTCAGTTGCACCCCCCAGTTGCAACCCTCAGTTGCACCCCTCAGTTGCACTGCCCAGTTGCACCCCCCAGTTGCACCCCTCAGTTGCAGCCCCCAGTTGCACCCCTCAGTTGCACCCCTCAGTTGCACCCCTCAGTTGCACCCCCCAGTTGCACCCCTCAGTTGCACCCCCCAGTTGCACCCCTCAGTTGCACCCCTTAGTTGCACCCCTCAGTTGCACCCCTCAGTTGCACCCCCCGGTTGCACCCCTCAGTTGCACCCCCGGTTGCGCCCCCCAGTTGCACCCCCCAGTTGCACCCCTCAGTTGCACCCCTCAGTTGCACCCCTCAGTTGCACCCCCGGTTGCGCCCCCCAGTTGCACCCCCCAGTTGCACCCCTCAGTTGCACCCCTCAGTTGCACCCCTCAGTTGCACCCCCCAGTTGCACCCCCCTGTTGCACCCCTCAGTTGCACCCCTCAGTTGCACCCCCCAGTTGCACCCCTCAGTTGCACCCCTCAGTTGCACCCCCCAGTTGCACCCCCCTGTTGCACCCCTCAGTTGCACCGCTCAGTTGCACCCCCCAGTTGCAACCCTCAGTTGCACCCCTCAGTGGCACCCCTCAGCTGCACCCCTCAGTTGCACCCCTCAGCTGCAGCCCCCAGTTGCACCCCCCAGTTGCACCCCTCAGTTGCACCCCCCAGTTGCAACCCTCTGTTGCACCCCTCAGTTGCACCCCCCACTTGCACCCCCCAGTTGCACCCCTCAGTTGCAGCCCCCAGTTGCACCCCTCAGTTGCACCCCTCAGTTGCACCCCTCAGTTGCACCCCTCAGTTGCACCCCCCAGTTGCACCCCTCAGTTGCACCCCCCAGTTGCACCCCTCAGTTGCACCCCTTAGTTGCACCCCTCAGTTGCACCCCTCAGTTGCACCCCCCGGTTGCACCCCTCAGTTGCACCCCCAGTTGCGCCCCCCAGTTGCACCCCCCAGTCGCACCCCTCACTTGCAGCCCCCAGTTGCACCCCTCAGTTGCACCCCTCACTTGCACCCCTCAGTTGCACCCCTCAGTTGCACCCCCCAGTTGCACCCCTTCAGTTGCACCCCTCAGTTGCACCCCTCAGTTGCAGCCCCCAGTTGCACCCCCCAGTTGCACCCCTCAGTTGGACCCCCCAGTTGCACCCCCCAGTTGCACCCCTCAGTTGCACCCCTCAGTTGCACCCCTCAGTTGCACCCCTCAGTTGCACCCCTCAGTTGCAGCCCCTAGTTGCACCCCTCAGTTGCACCCCTCAGTTGCACCCCTCAGTTGCACCCCTCAGTTGCACCCCTCAGTTGCACCCCTCAGTTGCACCCCCCAGTTGCACCCCTCAGTTGCACCCCCCAGTTGCAGCCCCTAGTTGCACCCCTCAGTTGCACCCCCCAGTTGCACCCCTCAAATGCACCCCTCAGTTGCACCCCTCAGTTGCACCCCCCAGTTGCACCCCCCAGTTGCACCCCTCAGTTGCACCCCTCAGTTGCACCCCTCAGTTGCACCCCCCAGTTGCACCCCCCAGTTGCACCCCTCGGTTGCACCCCCCAGTTGCACCCCCCAGTTGCACCCCTCAGTTGCACCCCCCAGTTGCACACCTCAATTGCACCCCTCAGTTGCACCCCTCAGTTGCACCCCTCAGTTGCCACCCTCAGTTGCAGCCCCTAGTTGCACCCCTCAGTTGCACCCCTCAGTTGCACCCCTCAGTTGCACCCCTCAGTTGCACCCCTCAGTTGCACCCCTCAGTTGCACCGCCCAGTTGCAGCCCTCAGTTGCACCCCTCAGTTGCACCCCTCAGTTGCACCTCCCAGTCGCACCCCTCAATTGCACCCCCCAGTTGCACCCCTCAGTTGCACCCCTCAGTTGCACCCCTCAGTTGCACCCCTCAGTTGCACCCCCCAGTTGCACCCCTCAGTTGCACCCCTCACTGGCACCCCCGAGTTGCACCCCCCAGTTGCACCCCCAGTTGCACCCCTCAGTTGCACTCCTCAGTTGCAGCCCCCAGTTGCACCCCTCAGTTGCACCCCTCAGTTGCACCCCTCAGTTGCACCACTCAGTTGCACCCCCCAGTTGCACCCCTCAGTTGCACCCCCCACTGGCACCCCCCAATTGCACCCCCCAGTTGCACCCCCCAGTTGCACCCCTCAGTTGCACCCCCCAGTTGCACCCCTCAGTTGCACCCCTCAGTTGCACCCCTCAGTTGCACCCCTTAGTTGCACCCCTCAGTTGCACCCCTCAGTTGCACCCCTCAGTTGCACCCCTCAGTTGCACCCCCCAGTTCCACCCCCCAGTTGCACCCCTCAGTTGCACTCCTCAGTTGCACCACTCAGTTGCAACCCCCAGTTGCACCCCCCAGTTGCAACCCTCAGTTGCACCCTTCAGTTGCACCCCCCAGTTGCACCCCTCACTTGCACCCCTCAGTTGCACCCCGCAGTTGCATCCCTCAGTTGCACCCCTCAGTTGCACCCCTCAGTTGCACCTCTCAGTTGCACCCCTCAGTTGCACCCCTCAGTTGCACCCCTCAGTTGCACCCCCCAGTTGCAGCCCCCAGTTGCACCCCTCAGTTGCACCCCTCAGTTGCACCCCTCAGTTGCACCCCTCAGTTGCACCCCCCAGTTGCACCCCTCAGTTGCACCCCCCAGTTGCACCCCCCAGTTGCAGCCCTCAGTTGCACCCCTCAGTTGCACCCCCCAGTTGCAGCCCTCAGTTGCACCCATCAGTTGCACCCCTCAGTTGCACCCCTCAGTTGCACCCCTCAGTTGCAGCGCTCAGTTGCACCCCTCAGTTGCACCCCTCAGTTGCACCCCCCAGTTGCACCCCCAAGTTGCACCCCCCAGTTGCACCCCTCAGTTGCAGCCCTCAGTTGCACCCCTCAGTTGCACCCCTCAGTTGCACCCCTCAGTTGCACCCCTCAGTTGCAGCGCTCAGTTGCACCCCTCAGTTGCACCCCTCAGTTGCACCCCCCAGTTGCACCCCCAAGTTGCACCCCCCAGTTGCACCCCTCAGTTGCAGCCCTCAGTTGCACCCCTCAGTTGCACCCCTCAGTTGCACCCCCCAGTTGCACCCCCCAGTTGCACCGCTCAGTTGCACCCCCCAGTTGCAACCCTCAGTTGCACCCCTCAGTTGCACCCCTCAGCTGCACCCCTCAGTTGCACCCCTCAGTTGCACCCCTCAGTTGCACCCCCCAGTTGCACCCCCCAGTTGCACCCCTCAGTTGCAGCCCCCAGTTGCACCCCTCAGTTGCACCGCTCAGTTGCACCCCCCAGTTGCAACCCTCAGTTGCACCCCTCAGTTGCACCCCCCAGTTGCACCCCCCAGTTGCACCCCTCAGTTGCAGCCCCCAGTTGCACCCCTCAGTTGCACCCCTCAGTTGCACCCCTCAGTTGCACCCCCCAGTTGCACCCCTCAGTTGCACCGCCCAGTTGCACCCCTCAGTTGCATACCTTAGTTGCACCCCTCAGTTGCACCCCTCAGTTGCACCCCCCGGTTGCACCCCTCAGTTGCACCCCCGGTTGCGCCCCCCAGTTGCACCCCCGAGTTGCACCCCTCAGTTGCACCCCTCAGTTGCACCCCTCAGTTGCACCCCTCAGTTGCACCCCCCAGTTGCACCCCCCAGTTGCAGCCCTCAGTTGCACCCCCCAGTTGCACCCCCCAGTTGCACCCCTCAGTTGCACCCCCCAGTTGCACCCCTCAGTTGCACCCCTCAGTTGCACCCCTCAGTTGCGCCCCCCAGTTCCACCCCCCAGTTGCACAGCTCAGTTGCACCCCCCAGTTGCAACCCTCAGTTGCACCCCCCAGTTGCACCCCTCAGTTGCACCCCTCAGTTGCACCCCTCAGTTGCACATCTCAGTTGCACCCCTCAGTAGCACCCCTCAGTTGCACCCCTCAGTTGCACCCCTCAGTTGCACCCCCAGTTGCACCCCCCAGTTGCACCCCCCAGTTGCACCCCTCAGTTGCACCCCTCAGTTGCACCCCTCAGTTGCAGCGCTCAGTTGCACCCCTCAGTTGCACCCCTCAGTTGCACCCCCCAGTTGCACCCCCAAGTTGCACCCCCCAGTTGCACCCCTCAGTTGCAGCCCTCAGTTGCACCCCTCAGTTGCACCCCTCAGTTGCACCCCCCGGTTGCACGCCCCAGTTGCACCGCTCAGTTGCACCCCCCAGTTGCAACCCTCAGTTGCACCCCTCAGTTGCACCCCTCAGCTGCACCCCTCAGTTGCACCCCTCAGTTGCAGCCCCCAGTTGCACCCCCCAGTTGCACCCCTCAGTTGCACCCCCCAGTTGCAACCCTCAGTTGCACCCCTCAGTTGCACTGCCCAGTTGCACCCCCCAGTTGCACCCCTCAGTTGCAGCCCCCAGTTGCACCCCTCAGTTGCACCCCTCAGTTGCACCCCTCAGTTGCACCCCCCAGTTGCACCCCTCAGTTGCACCCCCCAGTTGCACCCCTTAGTTGCACCCCTTAGTTGCACCCCTCAGTTGCACCCCTCAGTTGCACCCCCCGGTTGCACCCCTCAGTTGCACCCCCGGTTGCGCCCCCCAGTTGCACCCCCCAGTTGCACCCCTCAGTTGCACCCCTCAGTTGCACCCCTCAGTTGCACCCCCCAGTTGCACCCCTCAGTTGCACCCCTCAGTTGCGCCCCCCAGTTGCAGCGCCCAGTTGCACCCCTCAGTTGCACCGCTCAGTTGCACCCCCCAGTTGCAACCCTCAGTTGCACCCCTCAGTGGCACCCCTCAGCTGCACCCCTCAGTTGCACCCCTCAGCTGCAGCCCCCAGTTGCACCCCCCAGTTGCACCCCTCAGTTGCACCCCCCAGTTGCAACCCTCTGTTGCACCCCTCAGTTGCACCCCCCACTTGCACCCCCCAGTTGCACCCCTCAGTTGCAGCCCCCAGTTGCACCCCTCAGTTGCACCCCTCAGTTGCACCCCTCAGTTGCACCCCTCAGTTGCACCCCCCAGTTGCACCCCTCAGTTGCACCCCCCAGTTGCACCCCTCAGTTGCACCCCTTAGTTGCACCCCTCAGTTGCACCCCTCAGTTGCACCCCCCGGTTGCACCCCTCAGTTGCACCCCCAGTTGCGCCCCCCAGTTGCACCCCCCAGTCGCACCCCTCACTTGCACCCCCCAGTTGCACCCCTCAGTTGCACCCCTCACTTGCACCCCTCAGTTGCACCCCTCAGTTGCACCCCCCAGTTGCACCCCTCAGTTGCACCCCTCAGTTGCACCCCTCAGTTGCAGCCCCCAGTTGCACCCCCCAGTTGCACCCCTCAGTTGGACCCCCCAGTTGCACCCCCCAGTTGCACCCCTCAGTTGCACCCCTCAGTTGCACCCCTCAGTTGCACCCCTCAGTTGCACCCCTCAGTTGCAGCCCCTAGTTGCACCCCTCAGTTGCACCCCTCAGTTGCACCCCTCAGTTGCACCCCTCAGTTGCACCCCTCAGTTGCACCCCTCAGTTGCACCCCCCAGTTGCACCCCTCAGTTGCACCCCCCAGTTGCAGCCCCTAGTTGCACCCCTCAGTTGCACCCCCCAGTTGCACCACTCAAATGCACCCCTCAGTTGCACCCCTCAGTTGCACCCCCCAGTTGCACCCCCCAGTTGCACCCCTCAGTTGCACCCCTCAGTTGCACCCCTCAGTTGCACCCCCCAGTTGCACCCCCCAGTTGCACCCCTCGGTTGCACCCCCCAGTTGCACCCCCCAGTTGCACCCCTCAGTTGCACCCCCCAGTTGCACACCTCAATTGCACCCCTCAGTTGCGCCCCTCAGTTGCACCCCTCAGTTGCCACCCTCAGTTGCAGCCCCTAGTTGCACCCCTCAGTTGCACCCCTCAGTTGCACCCCTCAGTTGCACCCCTCAGTTGCACCCCTCAGTTGCACCCCTCAGTTGCACCGCCCAGTTGCAGCCCTCAGTTGCACCCCTCAGTTGCACCCCTCAGTTGCACCTCCCAGTCGCACCCCTCAATTGCACCCCCCAGTTGCACCCCTCAGTTGCACCCCTCAGTTGCACCCCTCAGTTGCACCCCTCAGTTGCACCCCCCAGTTGCACCCCTCAGTTGCACCCCTCACTGGCACCCCCGAGTTGCACCCCCCAGTTGCACCCCCAGTTGCACCCCTCAGTTGCACTCCTCAGTTGCAGCCCCCAGTTGCACCCCTCAGTTGCACCCCTCAGTTGCACCCCTCAGTTGCACCACTCAGTTGCACCCCCCAGTTGCACCCCTCAGTTGCACCCCCCACTGGCACCCCCCAATTGCACCCCCCAGTTGCACCCCCCAGTTGCACCCCTCAGTTGCACCCCCCAGTTGCACCCCTCAGTTGCACCCCTCAGTTGCACCCCTCAGTTGCACCCCTTAGTTGCACCCCTCAGTTGCACCCCTCAGTTGCACCCCTCAGTTGCACCCCTCAGTTGCACCCCCCAGTTCCACCCCCCAGTTGCACCCCTCAGTTGCACGCCTCAGGTGCACCCCTCAGCTGCACCCCTCAGCTGCACTCCTCAGTTGCACCACTCAGTTGCAACCCCCAGTTGCACCCCCCAGTTGCAACCCTCAGTTGCACCCTTCAGTTGCACCCCCCAGTTGCACCCCTCACTTGCACCCCTCAGTTGCACCCCGCAGTTGCATCCCTCAGTTGCACCCCTCAGTTGCACCCCTCAGTTGCACCTCTCAGTTGCACCCCTCAGTTGCACCCCTCAGTTGCACCCCTCAGTTGCACCCCCCAGTTGCAGCCCCCAGTTGCACCCCTCAGTTGCACCCCTCAGTTGCACCCCTCAGTTGCACCCCCCAGTTGCACCCCCCAGTTGCACCCCTCAGTTGCACCCCCCAGTTGCACCCCCGAGTTGCACCCCTCAGTTGCACCCTTCAGTTGCACGCCCCAGTTGCACACCTCAGTTGCGCCCCCCAGTTGCACCCCCCAGTTGCACCCCTCAGTTGCACCCCTCAGTTGCACCGCTCAGTTGCACCCCTCAGTTGCACCCCTCAGTTGCACCCCTCAGTTGCACCCCCCAGTTGCACCCGTCAGTTGCACCCCCCAGTTCCACCCCTCAGTTGCACCCCTCAGTTGCACCCCCCAGTTGCACCCCTCAGTTGCACCCCTCAGTTGCACCCCACACTTGCACCCCCCAGTTGCACCCCCCAGTTGCACCCCCGAGTTGCACCCCTCAGTTGCACCCCTCAGTTGCACCCCTCAGTTGCACCCCCCAGTTCCGACCCTCAGTTGCACCCCTCAGTTGCACCCCTCAGTTGCCCCTCTCAATTGCACCTCCCAGTTCCACCCCTCAGCTGCACCCCTCAGTTGCACCCCTCAGTTGCACCCCCCAGTTGTACCCCTCAGTTGTACCCCTCAGTTGCACCCCTCAGTTGCCCCTCTCAGTTGCACCCCCCAGTTCCACCCCTCAGCTGCACCCCTCAGTTGCACCCCTCAGTTGCACCCCCCAGTTCCGACCCTCAGTTGCACCCCTCAGTTGCACCCCTCAGTTGCAGCCCTCAGTTCCACCCCTCAGTTGCACCCCTCAGTTGCACCCCTCAGTTGCACCCCCCAGTTGCACCCCTCATTTGCACCCCCCAGTTGCACCCTCCAGTTGCACCCCTTAGTTGCACCCCCCAGTTGCACCCGTCAGTTGCACCCCCCAGTTGCACCCCTCAGTTGCACCCCTCAGTTGCACCCCTCAGTTGCACCCCTCAGTTGCAGCCCCCAGTTGCACCCCTCAGTTGCACCCCTCAGCTGCACCCCCCAGTTGCACCCCTCATTTGCACCCCCCAGTTGCACCCTCCAGTTGCACCCCTCAGTTGCACCCCTCAGTTGCACCCCTCAGTTCCGACCCTCAGTTGCACCCCTCAGTTGCACCCCCCAGTTGCACCCCTTAGTTGCACCCCCCAGTTGCACCCGTCAGTTGCACCCCCCAGTTGCACCCCTCAGTTGCACCCCTCAGTTGCACCCCTCAGTTGCACCCCTCAGTTGCACCCCCCAATTGCACCCCTCAGTTGCACCCCACACTTGCACCCCCCAGTTGCACCCCCCAGTTGCACCCCTCAGTTGCACCCCTCAGTTGCACCCCTCAGTTGCACCCCTCAGTTGCACCCCCCAGTTGCACCCCTCAGTTGCACCCCTCAGTTGCACCACTCAGTTGCACCCCTCAGTTGCACCCCTCAGTTGTACCCCCCATGTGCACCCCCCAGTTGCACCTCCCAGTTGCAGCCCTCAGGTGCACCCCTCAGTTGCACCCCTCAGTTGCACCCCCCAGTTGCACCTCTCAGTTGCACCCCTCAGTTGCACCCCCCAGTTGCGCCCCTCAGTTGCACCCCTCAGTTGCACCCCTCACTTGCACCCCTCAGTTGCACCCGTCAGTTGCACACCCCAGTTGCACCCCTCAGTTGCACCCCCCAGTTGCACCCCTCAGTTGCACCCCCCAGTTGCGCCCCTCAGTTGCACCCCTCAGTTGCACCCCTCAGCTGCACCCCGCAGTTGCACCCCTCAGTTGCACCCCTCAGCTGCACCCCCCAGTTGCACCCCTCAGTTGCACCCCTCAGTTGCACCCCCCAATTCCACCCCTCAGCTGCACCCCCCAGTTGCACCCCTCATTTGCACCCCCCAGTTGCACCCTCCAGTTGCACCCCTTAGTTGCACCCCCCAGTTGCACCCCTCAGTTGCACCCGTCAGTTGCACCCCCCAGTTGCACCCCTCAGTTGCACCCCTCAGTTGCACCCCTCAGTTGCACCCCTCAGCTGCACCCCTCAGTTGCACCCGTCAGTTGCACCCGTCAGTTGCACCCCCCAGTTGCACCCCTCAGTTGCACCCCTCAGTTGCACCCCTCAGTTGCACCCCTCAGTTGCACCCCCAATTGCACCCCTCAGTTGCACCCCACACTTGCACCCCCCAGTTGCACCCCCCAGTTGCACCCCTCAGTTGCACCCCTCAGTTGCACCCCTCAGTTGCACCCCTCAGTTGCACCCCCCAGTTGCACCCCTCAGTTGCACCCCTCAGTTGCACCCCTCAGTTGCACCCCTCAGTTGCACCCCTCAGGTGTACCCCCCATGTGCACCCCCCAGTTGCACCTCCCAGTTGCACCCCTCAGGTGCACCCCTCAGTTGCACCCCTCAGTTGCACCCCCCAGTTGCACCTCTCAGTTGCACCCCTCAGTTGCACCCCCCAGTTGCGCCCCTCAGTTGCACCCCTCAGTTGCACCCCTCAGTTGCACCCCTCAGTTGCACCCCTCAGTTGCACACCCCAGTTGCACCCCTCAGTTGCACCCCCCAGCTGCACCCCTCAGTTGCACCCCCCAGTTGCGCTCCTCAGTTGCACACCTCAGTTGCACCCCTCAGCTGCACCCCGCAGTTGCACCCCTCAGTTGCACCCCTCAGCTGCACCCCCCAGTTGCACCCCTCAGTTGCACCCCTCAGTTGCACCCCCCAGTTCCACCCCTCAGCTGCACCCCTCAGTTGCACCCCTCAGTTGCCCCCCTCAGTTGCACCCCTCAGTTGCAGCCCTCAGTTACACCCCCAAGTTGCACCCCCCAGTTGCACCCCTCAGTTGCACCCCTCAGTTGCACCCCACACTTGCACCCCCCAGTTGCACCCCCCAGTTGCAACCCTCAGTTGCACCCCCTCAGTTGCACCCCTCAATTGCACCCCTCAGTTGCACCCCTCAGTTGCACCCCTCAGTTGCACCCCTTAGTTGCACCCCTCAGTTGCACCCCTCTGTTGCACCCCTCAGTTGCACCCCTCAGTTGCACCCCCCAGTTGCACCCCTCAGTTGCACCCCTCAGTTGCACGCCTCAGGTGCACCCCTCAGCTGCACCCCTCAGTTGCACTCCTCAGTTGCACCACTCAGTTGCAACCCCCAGTTGCACCCCCCAGTTGCAACCCTCAGTTGCACCCTTCAGTTGCACCCCCCAGTTGCACCCCTCACTTGCACCCCTCAGTTGCACCCCGCAGTTGCATCCCTCAGTTGCACCCCTCAGTTGCACCCCTCAGTTGCACCCCTCAGTTGCACCCCTCAGTTGCACCCCTCAGTTGCACCCCTCAGTTGCACCCCCCAGTTGCAGCCCCCAGTTGCACCCCTCAGTTGCACCCCTCAGTTGCACCCCTCAGTTGCACCCCCCAGTTGCACCCCCCAGTTGCACCCCTCAGTTGCACCCCCCAGTTGCACCCCCCAGTTGCACCCCTCAGTTGCACCCCTCAGTTGCACCCCCCAGTTGCACACCTCAGTTGCGCCCCCCAGTTGCACCCCCCAGTTGCACCCCTCAGTTGCACCGCTCAGTTGCACCCCTCAGTTGCAGCCCCTAGTTGCACCCCTCAGTTGCACCCCTCAGTTGCACCCCTCAGTTGCACCCCTCAGTTGCACCCCTCAGTTGCACCCCTCAGTTGCACCCCCCAGTTGCACCCCCCAGTTGTACCCCTCAGTTGCACCCCTCAGTTGCACCCCCCAGTCGCACCCCTCACTTGCACCCCCGAGTTGCACCCCTCAGTTGCACCCCTCAGTTGCACCCCTCAGTTGCACCCCTCAGTTGCACCCCCCAGTTGCACCCCTCAGTTGCACCCCTCACTGGCACCCCCCAGTTGCATCCCCCAGTTGCACCCCCCAGTTGCACCCATCAGTTGTACCCCTCAGTTGCACCCCCCAGTTGCACCCCTCAGTTGCACCCCTCAGTTGCACCCCTCAGTTGCACCACTCAGTTGCACCCCTCAGTTGCAGCCCCTAGTTGCACCCCTCAGTTGCACCCCTCAGTTGCACCCCTCAGTTGCACCCCTCAGTTGCACCCCTCAGTTGCACCCCTCAGTTGCACCCCCCAGTTGCACCCCTCAGTTGCACCCCCCAGGTGCAGCCCCTGGTTGCACCCATCAGTTGCACCCCTCAGTTGCACCCCTCAGTTGCACCCCTGAGTTGCACCCCTCAGTTGCACACCCCAGTTGCACCCCCCAGTTGCATCCCTCAGTTGCACGCCTCAGGTGCACCCCTCAGCTGCACCCCTCAGTTGCACCCCTCAGTTGCACCCCTCAGTTGCAACCCCCAGTTGCACCCCCCAGTTGCAACCCTCAGTTGCACCCCTCAGTTGCACCCCCCAGTTGCACCCCTCACTTGCACCCCCCAGTTGCACCCCTCACTTGCACCCCTCAGTTGCACCCCTCAGTTGCACCCCTCAGTTGCACCCCTCAGTTGCACCCTCCAGTTGCACCCCTCAGTTGCACCCCTCAGTTGCACCCCTCAGTTGCACCCCTCAGTTGCACCCCCCCGTTGCACCCCTCAGTTGCACCCCCCTGTTGCATCCCTCAGTTGCACCCCTCAGTTGCACCCCTCAGTTGCACCCCCCCGTTGCACCCCTCAGTTGCACCCCCCTGTTGCATCCCTCAGTTGCACCCCTCAGTTGCACCCCTCAGTTGCACCCTCCAGTTGCACCCCTCAGTTGCACCCCTCAGTTGCACCCCTCAGTTGCACCCCTCAGTTGCAACCCCCAGTTGCACCCCCCAGTTGCAACCCTCAGTTGCACCCCTCAGTTGCACCCCCCAGTTGCACCCCTCACTTGCACCCCCCAGTTGCACCCCTCAGTTGCACCCCTCAGTTGCACCCCTCAGTTGCACCCCTCAGTTGCACCCTCCAGTTGCACCCCTCAGTTGCACCCCTCAGTTGCACCCCCCAGTTGCACCCCTCAGTTGCACCCCTCAGTTGCACCCCCCAGTTGCACCCCCCAGTTGCACCCCTCAGTTGCACCCCTCAGTTGCACCCCCCAGTTGCACCACCCAGTTGCACCCCCCAGTTGCACCCCCCAGTTGCACCCTCAGTTGCACCCCTCAGTTGCAACCCTCAGTTGCAGCCCCTAGTTGCACCGCTCAGTTGCACCCCTCAGTTGCACCCCTCAGTTGCACCCCTCAGTTGCACCCCTCAGTTGCACCCCCCAGTTGCACCCCTCAGTGGCACCCCTCAGTTGCACCCCTCAGTTGCACCCCTCAGTTGCACCCCTCAGTTGCACCCCTCAGTTGCACCCCTCAGTTGCACTCCCCAGTTGCACCCCTCAGTTGCACCCCCCAGTTGCACCCGTCAGTTGCACCCCCCAGTTCCACCCCTCAGTTGCACCCCTCAGTTGCACCCCCCAGTTGCACCCCTCAGTTGCACCCCTCAGTTGCACCCCACACTTGCACCCCCCAGTTGCACCCCCCAGTTGCACCCCCGAGTTGCACCCCTCAGTTGCACCCCTCAGTTGCACCCCTCAGTTGCACCCCCCAGTTCCGACCCTCAGTTGCACCCCTCAGTTGCACCCCTCAGTTGCCCCTCTCAGTTGCACCCCCCAGTTCCACCCCTCAGCTGCACCCCTCAGTTGCACCCCTCAGTTGCACCCCCCAGTTGTACCCCTCAGTTGTACCCCTCAGTTGCACCCCTCAGTTGCCCCTCTCAGTTGCACCCCCCAGTTCCACCCCTCAGCTGCACCCCTCAGTTGCACCCCTCAGTTGCACCCCCCAGTTCCGACCCTCAGTTGCACCCCTCAGTTGCACCCCTCAGTTGCAGCCCTCAGTTCCACCCCTCAGTTGCACCCCTCAGTTGCACCCCTCAGTTGCACCCCCCAGTTGCACCCCTCATTTGCACCCCCCAGTTGCACCCTCCAGTTGCACCCCTTAGTTGCACCCCCCAGTTGCACCCGTCAGTTGCACCCCCCAGTTGCACCCCTCAGTTGCACCCCTCAGTTGCACCCCTCAGTTGCACCCCTCAGTTGCAGCCCCCAGTTGCACCCCCCAGTTGCACCCCTCAGCTGCACCCCCCAGTTGCACCCCTCATTTGCACCCCCCAGTTGCACCCTCCAGTTGCACCCCTCAGTTGCACCCCTCAGTTGCACCCCTCAGTTGCACCCCTCAGTTCCGACCCTCAGTTGCACCCCTCAGTTGCACCCCCCAGTTCCGACCCTCAGTTGCACCCCTCAGTTGCACCCCTCAGTTGCCCCTCTCAGTTGCACCCCCCAGTTCCACCCCTCAGCTGCACCCCTCAGTTGCACCCCTCAGTTGCACCCCCCAGTTGTACCCCTCAGTTGTACCCCTCAGTTGCACCCCTCAGTTGCCCCTCTCAGTTGCACCCCCCAGTTCCACCCCTCAGCTGCACCCCTCAGTTGCACCCCTCAGTTGCACCCCCCAGTTCCGACCCTCAGTTGCACCCCTCAGTTGCACCCCTCAGTTGCAGCCCTCAGTTCCACCCCTCAGTTGCACCCCTCAGTTGCACCCCTCAGGTGCACCCCCCAGTTGCACCCCTCATTTGCACCCCCCAGTTGCACCCTCCAGTTGCACCCCTTAGTTGCACCCCCCAGTTGCACCCGTCAGTTGCACCCCCCAGTTGCACCCCTCAGTTGCACCCCTCAGTTGCACCCCTCAGTTGCACCCCTCAGTTGCAGCCCCCAGTTGCACCCCCCAGTTGCACCCCTCAGCTGCACCCCCCAGTTGCACCCCTCATTTGCACCCCCCAGTTGCACCCTCCAGTTGCACCCCTCAGTTGCACCCCTCATTTGCACCCCTCAGTTGCACCCCTCAGTTGCACCCCTCAGTTGCACCCCTCAGTTGCACCCCTCAGTTCCGACCCTCAGTTGCACCCCTCAGTTGCACCCCCCAGTTGCACCCCTTAGTTGCACCCCCCAGTTGCACCCGTCAGTTGCACCCCCCAGTTGCACCCCTCAGTTGCACCCCTCAGTTGCACCCCTCAGTTGCACCCCTCAGTTGCACCCCCCAATTGCACCCCTCAGTTGCACCCCACACTTGCACCCCCCAGTTGCACCCCCCAGTTGCACCCCTCAGTTGCACCCCTCAGTTGCACCCCTCAGTTGCACCCCTCAGTTGCACCCCCCAGTTGCACCCCTCAGTTGCACCCCTCAGTTGCACCACTCAGTTGCACCCCTCAGTTGCACCCCTCAGTTGTACCCCCCATGTGCACCCCCCAGTTGCACCTCCCAGTTGCAGCCCTCAGGTGCACCCCTCAGTTGCACCCCTCAGTTGCACCCCCCAGTTGCACCTCTCAGTTGCACCCCTCAGTTGCACCCCCCAGTTGCGCCCCTCAGTTGCACCCCTCAGTTGCACCCCTCACTTGCACCCCTCAGTTGCACCCGTCAGTTGCACACCCCAGTTGCACCCCTCAGTTGCACCCCCCAGTTGCACCCCTCAGTTGCACCCCCCAGTTGCGCCCCTCAGTTGCACCCCTCAGTTGCACCCCTCAGCTGCACCCCGCAGTTGCACCCCTCAATTGCACCCCTCAGCTGCACCCCCCAGTTGCACCCCTCAGTTGCACCCCTCAGTTGCACCCCCCAATTCCACCCCTCAGCTGCACCCCCCAGTTGCACCCCTCATTTGCACCCCCCAGTTGCACCCTCCAGTTGCACCCCTTAGTTGCACCCCCCAGTTGCACCCGTCAGGTGCACCCCCCAGTTGCACCCCTCAGTTGCACCCCTCAGTTGCACCCCTCAGTTGCACCCCTCAGTTGCACCCCCAATTGCACCCCTCAGTTGCACCCCACACTTGCACCCCCCAGTTGCACCCCCCAGTTGCACCCCTCAGTTGCACCCCTCAGTTGCACCCCTCAGTTGCACCCCTCAGTTGCACCCCCCAGTTGCACCCCTCAGTTGCACCCCTCAGTTGCACCCCTCAGTTGCACCCCTCAGTTGCACCCCTCAGTTGTACCCCCCATGTGCACCCCCCAGTTGCACCTCCCAGTTGCACCCCTCAGGTGCACCCCTCAGTTGCACCCCTCAGTTGCACCCCCCAGTTGCACCTCTCAGTTGCACCCCTCAGTTGCACCCCCCAGTTGCGCCCCTCAGTTGCACCCCTCAGTTGCACCCCTCAGTTGCACCCCTCAGTTGCACCCCTCAGTTGCACACCCCAGTTGCACCCCTCAGTTGCACCCCCCAGCTGCACCCCTCAGTTGCACCCCCCAGTTGCGCCCCTCAGTTGCACACCTCAGTTGCACCCCTCAGCTGCACCCCGCAGTTGCACCCCTCAGTTGCACCCCTCAGCTGCACCCCCCAGTTGCACCCCTCAGTTGCACCCCTCAGTTGCACCCCCCAGTTCCACCCCTCAGCTGCACCCCTCAGTTGCACCCCTCAGTTGCCCCCCCCAGTTGCACCCCTCAGTTGCAGCCCTCAGTTACACCCCCAAGTTGCACCCCCCAGTTGCACCCCTCAGTTGCACCCCTCAGTTGCACCCCACACTTGCACCCCCCAGTTGCACCCCCCAGTTGCAACCCTCAGTTGCACCCCCTCAGTTGCACCCCTCAATTGCACCCCCCAGTTGGACCCCTCAGTTGCACCCCTCAGTTGCACCCCCCAGTTCCAACCCTCTGTTGCACCCCTGAGTTGCCCCCCTCAGTTGCACCCCTCAGTTGCACCCCCCAGTTGCACCCCTTAGTTGCACCCCTCAGTTGCAACCCCCAGTTCCACCCGTCAGTTGCACCCCTCAGTTGCACCCCTCAGTTGCACCCCTCAGTTGCACCCCTCAGTTGCACCCCTCAGTTGCACCCCCCAGTTGCACCCCTCAGTTGCACCCCTCAGTTGCACCCCTCAGTTGCACCCCTCAGTTGCACCCCTCAGTTGCACCCCTCAGTTGCACCCCTCAGTTGCACCCCCCAGTTGCACCCCCCAGTTGCACCCCTCAGTTGCACCCCTCAGTTGCACCCCCCAGTTGCACCCCTCAGTTGCAACCCTCAGTTGCACCCCCCAGTTGCACCCCTCAGTTGCACCCCCCAGTTGCACCCCCCAAGTTGCACCCCTCAGTTGCACCCCCCAGTTGCACCCCTCACTGGCACCCCCCAGTTGCACCCCTCAGTTGCAGCCCTCAGTTGCAGCCCTCAGTTACACCCCTCAGTTGCACCCCTCAGTTGCACCCCTCAGTTGCACCCCCCAGTTGCACCCCTCAATTGGACCCCCCAGTTACACCCCCCGGTTGAGAACCTCTGTTGCACCCCTCAGTTGCACCCCCCAGTTACACCCCTCAGTTGCACCCCTCAGTTGCACCGCCCAGTTGCACCCCTCAGTTGCACCCATCAGTTGCACCCCTCAGTTGCACCCCTCAGTTGCACCCCTCAGTTGCACCCCTCAGTTGCACCCCTCAGTTGCACTCCTCAGTTGCACCCCTCAGTTGCACCCCCCAGTTGCACCCCTCAGTTGCACGCCTAAGTTGCACCCCTCAGTTGCACGCCTCAGTAGCACGCCTCAGTTGCAGCCCTCAGTTGCACCCCTCAGTTGCACCCCTCAGTTGCAGCCCTCAGTTACACCCCTCAATTGCACCCCCCAGTTGGACCCCTCAGTTGCACCCCTCAGTTGCACCCCCCAGTTCCAACCCTCTGTTGCACCCCTGAGTTGTTCCCCTCAGTTGCACCCCTCAGTTGCACCCCCCAGTTGCACCCCTTAGTTGCACCCCTCAGTTGCAACCCCCAGTTCCACCCGTCAGTTGCACCCCCCAGTTGCACCCCTCAGTTGCACCCCTCAGTTGCAGCCCTCAGTTACACCCCTCAGTTGCACCCCTCAGTTGCACCCCTCAGTTGCACCCCCCAGTTGCACCCCTCAGTTGCACCCCCCAGTTACACCCCCCAGTTGAGAACCTCTGTTGCACCCCTCAGTTGCACCCCCCAGTTGCACCCCTCAGTTGCACCCCTCAGTTGCACCCCCCAGTTGCACCCCTCAGTTGCACCCATCAGTTGCACCCCTCAGTTGCACCCCTCAGTTGCACCCCTCAGTTGCACCCCTCAGTTGCACCCCTCAGTTGCACTCCTCAGTTGCACCCCTCAGTTGCACCCCCCAGTTGCAGCCCTCAGTTGCACCCCTCAGTTGCACCCCTCAGTTGCACCCCTCAGTTGCACCCCTCAGTTGCACCCTCCAGTTGCACCCCTCAGTTGCACCCCTCAGTTGCACGCCTCAGTTGCACGCCTCAGTTGCACCCCTCAGTTGCAGCCCTCAGTTGCACCCCCCAGTGGCACCCCTCAGTTCCACCCCTCAGTTGCACCCCTCATTTGCACACCCCAGTTGCACCCCTCAGTTGCACCCCTCAGTTGCACCCCCCAGTTGCACCCCTCAATTGGACCCCCCAGTTACACCCCCCGGTTGAGAACCTCTGTTGCACCCCTCAGTTGCACCCCCCAGTTACACCCCTCAGTTGCACCCCTCAGTTGCACCGCCCAGTTGCACCCCTCAGTTGCACCCATCAGTTGCACCCCTCAGTTGCACCCCTCAGTTGCACCCCTCAGTTGCACCCCTCAGTTGCACCCCTCAGTTGCACTCCTCAGTTGCACCCCTCAGTTGCACCCCCCAGTTGCACCCCTCAGTTGCACGCCTAAGTTGCACCCCTCAGTTGCACGCCTCAGTAGCACGCCTCAGTTGCAGCCCTCAGTTGCACCCCTCAGTTGCACCCCTCAGTTGCAGCCCTCAGTTACACCCCTCAATTGCACCCCCCAGTTGGACCCCTCAGTTGCACCCCTCAGTTGCACCCCCCAGTTCCAACCCTCTGTTGCACCCCTGAGTTGTTCCCCTCAGTTGCACCCCTCAGTTGCACCCCCCAGTTGCACCCCTTAGTTGCACCCCTCAGTTGCAACCCCCAGTTCCACCCGTCAGTTGCACCCCCCAGTTGCACCCCTCAGTTGCACCCCTCAGTTGCAGCCCTCAGTTACACCCCTCAGTTGCACCCCTCAGTTGCACCCCTCAGTTGCACCCCCCAGTTGCACCCCTCAGTTGCACCCCCCAGTTACACCCCCCAGTTGAGAACCTCTGTTGCACCCCTCAGTTGCACCCCCCAGTTGCACCCCTCAGTTGCACCCCTCAGTTGCACCCCCCAGTTGCACCCCTCAGTTGCACCCATCAGTTGCACCCCTCAGTTGCACCCCTCAGTTGCACCCCTCAGTTGCACCCCTCAGTTGCACCCCTCAGTTGCACTCCTCAGTTGCACCCCTCAGTTGCACCCCCCAGTTGCAGCCCTCAGTTGCACCCCTCAGTTGCACCCCTCAGTTGCACCCCTCAGTTGCACCCCTCAGTTGCACCCTCCAGTTGCACCCCTCAGTTGCACCCCTCAGTTGCACGCCTCAGTTGCACGCCTCAGTTGCACCCCTCAGTTGCAGCCCTCAGTTGCACCCCCCAGTGGCACCCCTCAGTTCCACCCCTCAGTTGCACCCCTCATTTGCACACCCCAGTTGCACCCCTCAGTTGCACCCCTCAGTTGCATCCCTCAGTTGCACCCCTCAGTTGCACCCCTCAGTTGCACCCCTCAGTTGCATCCCTCAGTTGCACCCCTCAGTTGCACCCTTCAGTTGCACCCCCCAGTTGCACCCCTCAGTTGCACCCCCCAGTTGCACCCCTCAGTTACACCCCTCAGTTTCACCCCCCAGTTGCACCCCTCAGTTGCACCCCCCAGTTGGACCCCCCAGTTGCACCCCTCAGTTGCACCCCTCAGTTGCACACCTCAGTTGCACCCCTCAGTTGCACCCCTCAGCTGCACCCCTCAGTTGCACCCCCCAGTTGCACCCGTCAGTTGCACCCCCCAGTTGCACCCCTCAGTTGCGCCCCTCAGTTGCACCCCTCAGTTGCACCCCTCAGTTGCACCCCTCAGTTGCACCCCTCAGTTGCACCGCCCAGTTGCAGCCCTCAGTTGCACCCCTCAGTTGCACCCCCAAGTTGCACCCCTCAGTTGCACCCCCCAGTTGCACCCCTCAGTTGCACCCCTCAGCTGCACCCCTCAGTTGCACCCCTCAGTTACACCCCTCAGTTGCACCCCTCAGTTGCACCCCCAAGTTGCACCCCTCAGTTGCACCCCTCAGTTGCACCCCCCAGTTCCACCCCCCAGTTGCAGCCCTCAGTTGCACCCCTCAGTTGCACCTCCAGTTGCACCCCTCAGTTGCACCCATCAGTTGCACCCCCAAGTTGCACCCCTCAGTTGCACCCCTCAGTTGCACCCCTCAGTTGCACCCCTCAGTTACACCCCTCAGTTGCACCCCTCAGTTGCACCCCCAAGTTGCACCCCTCAGTTGCACCCCTCAGTTGCACGCCCCAGTTCCACCCCCCACTTGCAGCCCTCAGTTGCACCCCTCAGTTGCACCTCCAGTTGCACCCCTCAGTTGCACCCATCAGTTGCACCCCCAAGTTGCACCCCTCAGTTGCACCCCTCAGTTGCACCCCTCAGTGGCACCCCTCAGTTGCTCCCCCCAGTTGCACCCCTCACTTGCACCCCTCAGTTGCGCCCCCCAGTTACACCGCTCAGTGGCACCCCTCATTTGCACCCCTCAGTTGCACCCCTCAGTTGCACCCCCCAGTTGCACCCCTCAGTTGCACCCCTCAGTTGCACCCCCCAGTTGCACCCCTCAGTTGCACCCATCAGTTGCACCCCTCAGTTGCACCCCTCAGTTGCACCCCTCAGTTGCACCCCCCAGTTGCACCCCTCAGTTGCACCCCCCAGTTGCACCCCTCAGTTGCACCCCTCAGTTGCAGCCCCCAGTTGCACCCCTCAGTTGCACCCCTCAGTTGCACCCCCCAGTTGCACTCCCCAGTAGCACCCCTCAGTTGCACCCCCCAGTTGCACCCCTCAGTTGCACCCCTCAGTTGCACCCCTCAGTTGCACCCCTCAGTTGCACCCCCCAGTTGCACCCCTCAGTTGCACCCCTCGGTTGCACCCCTCAGTTGCACCCCTCAGTTGCATCCCTCAGTTGCACCCCTCAGTTGCACCCTCCAGTTGCACCCCTCAGTTGCACCCCTCAGTTGCACCCCCCAGTTGCACTCCCCAGTTGCACCCCCCAGTTGCACCCCTCAGTTGCACCCCTCCGTTGCACCCCTCAGTTGCACCCCCCAGTTGCACCCCCCAGTTGCACCCCTCAGTTGCACCCCTCAGTTGCACCCCCCAGTTCCACCCCTCAGTTGCAACCCCCAGTTGCACCCCTCAGTTGCACCCCGCAGTTGCACCCCTCAGTTGCACCCCTCAGTTGCACCCCTCAGTTGCACCCATCAGTTGCACCCCTCAGTTGCACCCCCCAGTTGCACCCCTCAGTTGCATCCCTCAGTTGCACCCCTCAGTTGCACCCCTCAGTTGCACCCCCCAGTTGCACCCCCCAGTTGCACCCCTCAGTTGCACCCCTCATTTGCACCCCTCTGTTGCACCCCTCAGTTGCACCCCTCAGTTGCACCCCTCAGTTGCACCCCCCAGTTGCACCCCTCAGTTGCAGCCCGCAGTTGCACCCCTCAGTTGCACCCCCCAGTTGCACCCCTCAGTTGCACCCCTCAGTTGCACCCCCCAGTTGCACCCCTCAGTTGCACCCCTCAGTTGCACCCCTCAGTTGCACCCCTCAATTGCACCCCCCAGTTGCACCCCCCAGTTGCACCCCCAGTTGCACCCCCCAGTTGCACCCCTCAGTTGCAGCCCGCAGTTGCACCCCTCAGTTGCACCCCCCAGTTGCACCCCTCAGTTGCACCCCTCAGTTGCACCCCCCAGTTGCACCCCTCAGTTGCACCCCTCAGTTGCACCCCTCAGTTGCACCCCTCAGTTGCACCCCCCAGTTGCACCCCCCAGTTGCACCCCAAGTTGCACCCCTCAGTTGCACCCCTCAGTTGTACCCCCCAGTTGCACCCCTCAGTTGCACCCCTCAGTTGCACCCCTCAGTTGCACCCCTCAGTTGCACCCCCCAGTTGCACCCCTCAGTTGCACCCCTCAGTTGCACCCCTCACTTGCACCCCTCAGTTGCACCCCTCAGTTGCACCCCTCAGTTGCACCCCGCAGTTGCGCCCCTCAGTTGCACCCCTCAGTTGCACCCCTCAGTTGCACCCCTCAGTTGCACCCCTCAGTTGCACCCCTCAGTTGCACCCCCCAGTTGCACCCCTCAGTTGCACCCCTCAGTTGCACCCCTCAGTTGCACCCCTCAGTTGCACCCCTCAGTTGCACCCTTCAGTTGCACCCCTCAGTTGCACCCCCCAGTTGCACCCCTCAGTTGCATCCCTCAGTTGCACCCCCCAGTTGCACCCCTCAGTTGCACCCCCCAGTTGCACCCCCCAGTTGCACCCCTCAGTTGCACCCCTCATTTGCACCCCTCAGTTGCACCCCTCAGTTGCACCCCTCAGTTGCACCCCTCAGTTGCACCCCCCAGTTGCACCCCTCAGTTGCAGCCCGCAGTTGCACCCCTCAGTTGCAGCCCCCAGTTGCACCCCTCAGTTGCACCCCTCAGTTGCACCCCCCAGTTGCACCCCTCAGTTGCACCCCTCAGTTGCACCCCTCAGTTGCACCCCTCAGTTGCACCCCCCAGTTGCACCCCCCAGTTGCACCCCCAGTTGCACCCCTCAGTTGCACCCATCAGTTGCACCCCCCAGTTGCACCCCTCAATTGCAGCCCGCAGTTGCACCCCTCAGTTGCACCCCCCAGTTGCACCCCTCAGTTGCACCCCTCAGTTGCACCCCCCAGTTGCACCCCTCAGTTGCACCCCTCAGTTGCAGCCCTCAGTTGCACCCCTCAGTTGCACCCCCCAGTTGCACCCCCCAGTTGCACCCCCAGTTGCACCCCTCAGTTGCACCCCTCAGTTGTACCCCCCAGTTGCACCCCTCAGTTGCACCCCTCAGTTGCACCCCTCAGTTGCACCCCTCAGTTGCACCCCTCAGTTGCAGCCCTCAGTTGCACCCCTCAGTTGCACCCCCCAGTTGCACCCCCCAGTTGCACCCCCAGTTGCACCCCTCAGTTGCACCCCTCAGTTGTACCTCCCAGTTGCACCCCTCAGTTGCACCCCCCAGTTGCACCCCTCAGTTGCACCCCTCAGTTGCACCCCTCACTTGCACCCCTCAGTTGCACCCCTCAGTTGCACCCCTCAGTTGCACCCCTCAGTTGCACCCCTCAGTTGCACCCCTCACTTGCACCCCTCAGTTGCACCCCTCAGTTGCACCCCTCAGTTGCACCCCTCAGTTGCACCCCTCAGTTGCACCCCTCAGTTGCACCCCTCAGTTGCACCCCTCAGTTGCACCCCCCAGTTGCACCCCTCAGTTGCACCCCTCAGTTGCACCCCTCAGTTGCACCCCTCAGTTGCAGCCCTCAGTTGCACCCCTCAGTTGCACCCCCCAGTTGCACCCCCCAGTTGCACCCCCAGTTGCACCCCTCAGTTGCACCCCTCAGTTGTACCCCCCAGTTGCACCCCTCAGTTGCACCCCCCAGTTGCACCCCTCAGTTGCACCCCTCAGTTGCACCCCTCACTTGCACCCCTCAGTTGCACCCCTCAGTTGCACCCCCCAGTTGCACCCCGCAGTTGCGCCCCTCAGTTGCACCCCTCAGTTGCACCCCTCAGTTGCACCCCTCAGTTACACCCCTCAGTTGCAACCCCCAGTTGCACCCGTCAGTTGCACCCCTCAGTTCCACCCCTCAGTTGCAACCCTCAGTTGCACCCCTCAGTTGCAGCCCTCAGTTACACCCCTCAGTTGCACCCCTCAGTTGCAACCCTCAGTTGCACCCCCCAGTTGCACCCCTCAGTTGCACCCCTCAGTTGCACCCCCCAGTTGCACCCCTCAGTTGCACCCCTCAGTTGGACCCCCCAGTTGCACCCCTCAGTTGCACCCCCCAGTTGCAGCCCTCAGTTGCACCCCTCAGTTGCACCCACAAGTTGCACCCCTCAGTTGCACCCCCCAGTTGCACCCCTCAGTTGCACCCCTCAGTTGCACCCCTCAGTTTTACCCCTCAGTTGCACCCCTCAGTTGCACCCCTCAGTTGCACCCCCAAGTTGCACCCCTCAGTTGCACCCCTCAGTTGCACCCCCCAGTTCGACCCCCCAGTTGCAGCCCTCAGTTGCAGCCCTCAGTTGCACCTCCAGTTGCACCCCTCAGTTGCACCCATCAGTTGCACCCCCAAGTTGCACCCCTCAGTTGCACCCCTCAGTTGCACCCCTCAGTTGCACCCCTCAGTTGCACCCCTCAGTGGCACCCCTCAGTTGCCCCCCCCCGTTGCACCCCTCAGTTGCACCCCTCAGTTGCACCCCCCAGTTACACCCCTCAGTTGCACCCCTCAGTTGCACCCCTCAGTTGCACCCCTCAGTTGCACCCCCCAGTTGCACCCCTCAGTTGCACCCCTCAGTTGCACCCCCCAGTTGCACCCCTCAGCTGCACCCCTCAGTTGCACCCCCCAGTTGCACCCCTCAGTTGCACCCCTCACTTGCACCCCCCAGTTGCACCCCTCAGTTGCACCCCTCAGTTGCAGCCCCCAGTTGCACCCCTCAGTTGCACCCCTCTGTTGCACCCCCCAGTGGCACCCCCCAGTAGCACCCCTCAGTTGCACCCCTCAGTTGAACCCCTCAGTTGCACCCCCCAGTTGCACCCCTCAGCTGCACCCCTCAGTTGCACCCCCCAGTCGCACCCCTCAGTTGCACCCCTCAGTTGCACCCCCCAGTTGCACCCCTCAGTTGCACCCCTCAGTTGCAGCCCCCAGTTGCACCCCTCAGTTGCACCCCTCAGTTGCACCCCCCAGTGGCACCCCCCAGTAGCCCCCTCAAATGCACCCCCCAGTTGCACCCCTCAGTTGCACCCCTCAGTTGCACCCCCCAGTTGCACCCCTCAGTTGCACCCCCCAGTTGCACCCCTCAGTTGCATCCCTCAGTTGCACCCTTCAGTTGCACCCTCCAGTTGCACCCCTCAGTTGCACCCCTCAGTTGCACTCCTCAGTTGCACCCTTCAGTTGCACCCCTCAGTTGCAGCCCTCAGTTGCACCCCACAGTTGCACCCCTCAGATGCAGCCCTCAGTTGCACCCTCCAGGTGCACCCCTCAGTTGCACCCCTCAGTTGCACCCCTCATTTGCACCCCTCAGTTGCACCCCTCAGTTGCACCCCTCAGTTGCACCCCTCAGTTGCACCCCCCAGTTGCACCCCTCAGGTGCAGCCCGCAGTTGCACCCCTCAGTTGCACCCCCCAGTTGCACCCCTCAGTTGCACCCCTCAGTTGCACCCCCCAGTTGCACCCCTCAGTTGCACCCCTCAGTTGCACCCCTCAGTTGCACCCCTCAGTTGCACCCCCCAGTTGCACCCCCCAGTTGCACCCCCAGTTGCACCCCTCAGTTGCACCCATCAGTTGCACCCCCCAGTTGCACCCCTCAGTTGCAGCCCGCAGTTGCACCCCTCAGTTGCACCCCCCAGTTGCACCCCTCAGTTGCACCCATCAGTTGCACCCCCCAGTTGCACCCCCCAGTTGCACCCCCCAGTTGCACCCCTCAGGTGCAGCCCGCAGTTGCACCCCTCAGTTGCACCCCCCAGTTGCACCCCTCAGTTGCACCCCTCAGTTGCACCCCCCAGTTGCACCCCTCAGTTGCACCCCTCAGTTGCACCCCTTAGTTGCACCCCTCAGTTGCACCCCCCAGTTGCACCCCCCAGTTGCACCCCTCAGTTGCACCCCTCAGTTGCACCCCTCAGTTGTACCCCCCAGTTGCACCCCTCAGTTGCACCCCTCAGTTGCACCCCTCAGTTGCACCCCTCAGTTGCACCCCTCAGTTGCACCCCTCAGTTGCACCCCCCAGTTGCACCCCTCAGTTGCACCCCTCAGTTGCACCCCTCACTTGCACCCCTCAGTTGCACCCCCCAGTTGCACCCCTCAGTTGCAGCCCGCAGTTGCACCCCTCAGTTGCACCCCCCAGTTGCACCCCTCAGTTGCACCCCTCAGTTGCACCCCTCAGTTGCACCCCTCAGTTGCACCCCCCAGTTGCACCCCCCAGTTGCACCCCCAGTTGCACCCCTCAGTTGCACCCCTCAGTTGTACCCTCCAGTTGCACCCCTCAGTTGCACCCCTCAGTTGCACCCCTCAGTTGCACCCCTCAGTTGCACCCCCCAGTTGCACCCCTCAGTTGCACCCCTCAGTTGCACCCCTCACTTGCACCCCTCAGTTGCACCCCTCAGTTGCACCCCTCAGTTGCACCCCGCAGTTGCGCCCCTCAGTTGCACCCCTCAGTTGCACCCCTCAGTTGCACCCCTCAGTTGCAACCCCCAGTTGCACCCGTCAGTTGCACCCCTCAGTTCCACCCCTCAGTTGCAACCCTCAGTTGCACCCCTCAGTTGCAGCCCTCAGTTACACCCCTCAGTTGCACCCCTCAGTTGCAACCCTCAGTTGCACCCCCCAGTTGCACCCCTCAGTTGCACCCCTCAGTTGCACCCCCCAGTTGCACCCCTCAGTTGCACCCCTCAGTTGGACCCCCCAGTTGCACCCCTCAGTTGCCACGCCCAGTTGCAGCCCTCAGTTGCACCCCTCAGTTGCACCCCCAAGTTGCACCCCTCAGTTGCACCTACCAGTTGCACCCCTCAGTTGCACCCCTCAGTTGCACCCCTCAGTTGCACCCCTCAGTTGCACCCCTCAGTTGCACCCCTCAGTTGCACCCCCAAGTTGCACCCCTCAGTTGCACCCCTCAGTTGCACCCCCCAGTTCCACCCCCCAGTTGCAGCCCTCAGTTGCACCCCTCAGTTGCACCCCTCAGTTGCACCCCCAAGTTGCACCCCTCAGTTGCACCCATCAGTTGCACCCCCAAGTTGCACCCCTCAGTTGCACCCCTCAGTTGCACCCCTCAGTTGCACCCCTCAGTTGCACCCCTCAGTGGCACCCCTCAGTTGCTCCCCCCCGTTGCACCCCTCAGTTGCACCCCTCAGTTGCACCCCCCAGTTACACCCCTCAGTTGCACCCCTCATTTGCACCCCTCAGTTGCACCCCTCAGTTGCACCCCCCAGTTGCACCCCTCAGTTGCACCCCTCAGTTGCACCCCCCAGTTGCACCCCTCAGTTGCACCCCTCAGTTGCACCCCCCAGTTGCACCCCTCAGTTGCACCCCTCACTTGCACCCCCCAGTTGCACCCCTCAGTTGCACCCCTCAGTTGCAGCCCCCAGTTGCACCCCTCAGTTGCACCCCTCAGTTGCACCCCCCAGTGGCACCCCCCAGTAGCACCCCTCAGTTGCAGCCCTCAGTTGAACCCCTCAGTTGCACCCCCCAGTTGCACCCCTCAGCTGCACCCCTCAGTTGCACCCCCCAGTTGCACCCCTCAGTTGCACCCCTCAGTTGCACCCCCCAGTTGCACCCCTCAGTTGCGCCCCTCAGTTGCAGCCCCCAGTTGCACCCCTCAGTTGCACCCCTCAGTTGCACCCCCCAGTGGCACCCCCCAGTAGCCCCCTCAGTTGCACCCCCAAGGTGCACCCCTCAGTTGCACCCCTCAGTTGCACCCCTCAGTTGCACCCCTCAGTTGCACCCCCCAGTTGCACCCCTCAGTTGCATCCCTCAGTTGCACCCCTCAGTTGCACCCTCCAGTTGCACCCCTCAGTTGCACCCCTCAGTTGCACTTCTCAGTTGCACCCTTCAGTTGCACCCCTCAGTTGCAGCCCTCAGTTGCACCCCACAGTTGCACCCCTCAGATTCAGCCCTCAGTTGCACCCCCCAGTTCCACCCCCCAGTTGCACCCCTCAGTTGCACGCCTCAGTTGCACCCCTCAGTTGCACCCCTCAGTTGCACCCCTCAGTTGCACGCCTCAGTTGCACCCCTCAGTTGCACCCCTCAGTTGCAGCCCTCAGTTGCACCCCCCAGTTGCACCCCTCAGTTGCACCCCTCAGTTGCACCCCTCCGTTGCACCCCTCAGTTGCACCCCCCAGTTGCACCCCTCAGTTGCACCCCTCAGTTGCACCCCTCCGTTGCATCCCCCAGTTGCACCCCTCAGTTGCACCCCTCCGTTGCACCCCTCAGTTGCACCCCTCCGTTGCACCCCTCAGTTGCACCCCTCCGTTGCACCCCTCAGTTGCAGCCCTCAGTTGCACCCCCCAGTTGCACCCCTCAGTTGCACCCCTCCGTTGCACCCCTCAGTTGCACCCCACAGTTGCACCCCTCAGATTCAGCCCTCAGTTGCACCCTCCAGGTGCACCCCTCAGTTGCACCCCTCAGTTGCAGCCCTCAGTTGCACCCCCCAGTTGCACCCCTCAGTTGCACCCCTCCGTTGCACCCCTCAGTTGCACCCCCCAGTTGCACCCCTCAGTTGCACCCCTCAGTTGCACCCCTCCGTTGCATCCCCCAGTTGCACCCCTCAGTTGCACCCCTCCGTTGCACCCCTCAGTTGCACCCCTCCGTTGCACCCCTCAGTTGCACCCCTCCGTTGCACCCCTCAGTTGCAGCCCTCAGTTGCACCCCCCAGTTGCACCCCTCAGTTGCACCCCTCCGTTGCACCCCTCAGTTGCACCCCCCAGTTGCACCCCTCAGTTGCACCCCTCCGTTGCACCCCTCAGTTGCACCCCCCAGTTGCACCCCTCAGTTGCACCCCTCAGTTGCACCCCTCAGATGCACCCCTCAGTTGCACCCTCCAGTTGCACCCCTCAGTTGCACCCCTCAGTTGCACGCCTCAGTTGCAACCCTCAGTTGCACCCCTCAATTGCACCCCTCAGTTGCACCCCTCAGTTGCACCCCCCAGTTGCACCCCTCAGTTGCACCCCTCAGTTGCACCCCCCAGTTGCACCCCCCAGTCGCACCCCTCAGTTGCACCCCTCAGATGCACCCCTCAGTTGCACCCTCCAGTTGCACCCCTCAGTTGCACCCCTCAGTTGCACGCCTCAGTTGCACCCCTCAGTTGCACCCCTCAGTTGCACCCCCCAGTTGCACCCCTCAGTTGCACCCCTCAGTTGCACCCCTCAGTTGCACCCCTCAGTTGCACCCCCCAGTTGCACCCCTCAGTTGCACCCCTCAGTTGCACCCCCCAGTTGCACCCCCCAGTTGCACCCCCCAGTTGCACCCCCCAGTTGCACCCCCCAGTTGCACCCCTCAGTTGCACCCCTCAGTTGCACCCCTCAGTTGCACCCCTCAGTTGCACCCCCCAGTTGCACCCCTCAGTTGCACCCCCCAGTTGCACCCCTCAGTTGCACCCCCCAGTTGCACCCCTCAGTTGCACCCCCCAGTTGCACCCCTCAGTTGCACCCCTCAGTTGCACCCCTCAGTTGCACCCTTCATTTGCACCCCTCAGTTGCACCCCCCAGTTGCACGCCTCAGTTGCATCCCTCAGTTGCACCCCCCAGTTGCACCCCTCAGTTGCACCCCCCAGTTGCACCCCCCAGTTGCACCCCTCAGTTGCACCCCTCAGTTGCACCCCTCAGTTGCACCCCTCAGTTGCACCCCTCAGTTGCACCCCTCAGTTGCACCCCCCAGTTGCACCCCTCAGTTGCACCTCTCAGTTGCACCCCTCAGTTCCACCCCCCAGTTGCACCCCTCAATTGCACCCCTCAGTTGCACCCCCCAGTTGCACCCCCCAGTTGCACCTCTCAGTTGCACCCCTCAGTTCCACCCCCCAGTTGCACCCCTCAGTTGCACCCCCCAGTTGCACCCCCCAGTTGCACCCCTCAGCTGCAGCCCGCAGTTGCACCCCTCAGTTGCACCCCCCAGTTGCACCCCTCAGTTGCACCCCTCAGTTGCACCCCCCAGTTGCACCCCTCAGTTGCACCCCTCAGTTGCACCCCTCAGTTGCACCCCTCAGTTGCACCCCCCAGTTGCACCCCCCAGTTGCACCCCCAGTTGCACCCCTCAGATGCACCCCTCAGTTGCACCCCCCAGTTGCACCCCTCAGTTGCACCCCCCAGTTGCACCCCTCAGTTGCACCCCTCAGTTGCACCCCTCAGTTGCACCCCTCAGTTGCACCCCTCAGTTGCATCCCTCAGTTGCACCCCTCAGTTGTACCCCTCAGTTGCACCCCCCTGTGGCACCCCTCAGTTGCACCCCCCGATTGCACCCCTCAGTTGCACCCCTCAGTTGCACCCCTCAGTTGCACCCCTCAGTTGCACCCCTCAGTTGCACCCCTCAGTTGCACCACCCAGTTGCACCCCTCAGTTGAACCCCTCAGTTGCACCCCTCAGTTGCACCCCTCACTGGCAGCCCCCAGTTGCACCCCTCAGTTGCACCCCCCAGGTTGCACCCCTCAGTTGCACCCCCCAGTTGCACCCCTCAGTTGCACCCCTCATTTGCACCCCCCAGTTGCAACCCTCAGTTGCACCCCTCAGTTGCACCCCTCAGTTGCACCCCTCAGTTGCACCCCTCAGTTGCACCCCTCAGTTGCACCCCCCAGTTGCACCCCTCAGTTGCACCCCTCAGTTGCATCCCCCAGTTGCACCCCTCAGTTGCACCCCTCAGTTGCACCCCTCAGTTGCACCCCCCAGTTGCACACCTCAGTTGCACCCCTCAGTCGCACCCCCCAGTTGCACCCCCCAGTTGCACCCCTCAGTTGCACCCCTCAGTTGCACCCCTCAGTTGCACCCCTCAGTTGCACCCCTCAGTTGCACCCCCCAGTTGCACCCCTCAGCTGCACCCCTCAGTTGCACCCCCCAGTTGCACCCCTCAGTTGCACCCCCCAGTTGCACCCCCCAGTTGCACCCCTCAGTTGATCCCCTCAGTTGCACCCCCCAGTTGCACCCCTCAGTTGCACCCCTCAGTTGCAGCCCCCAGTTGCACCCCCCCAACGCACCCCTCAGTTGCACCCCTCAGTTGCACCCCTCAGTTGCACCCCTCAGTTGCACCCCCCAGTTGCACCCCTCAGTTGCACCCCTCAGTTGCACCCCCCAGTTGCACCCCTCAGTTGCACCCCTCAGTTGCACCCCTCAGTTGCACCCCCCAGTTGCACCCCTCAGTTGCACCCCTCAGTTGCACCCCCCAGTTGCACCCCTCAGTTGCACCCCTCAGTTGCACCCCCCAGTTGCACCCCTCAGTTGCACCCCTCAGTTGCACCCCTCAGTTGCACCCCTCAGTTGCACCCCTCAGTTGCACCCCTCAGTTGCACCCCTCAGTTGCACCCCTCAGTTGCAGCCCTCAGTTGCACCCCTCAGTTGCACACCCCAGTTGCACACCTCAGTTGCACCCCTCAGTAGCACCCCCCAGTTGCACCCCTCAGTTGCACCCCTCAGTTGCAGCCCTCAGTTGCACCCCTCAGTTGCACCCCCCAGTTGCACCCCTCAGTTGCACCCCTCCGTTGCAACCCTCAGTTGCACCCCCCAGTTGCACCCCTCAGATGCACCCCTCAGTAGCACCCCCCAGTTGCACCCCTGAGTTGCACCCCTCAGTTGCACCCCTCAGTTGCACCCCTCAGTTGCAACCCTCAGTTGCACCCTCAAGTTGCACCCCTCAGATGCACCCCTCAGTTGCACCCCCCAGTTGCACCCCTCAGTTGCACCCCCCAGTTGCACCCCTCAGTTGCACCCCTCAGTTGCACCCCTCAGTTGCACCCCTCAGTTGCAGCCCTCAGTTGCATCCCTCAGTTGCACCCCTCAGTTGCACCCTTCAGTTGCACCCCTCAGTTGCGACCCTCAGTTGCACCCCTCAGTTGCACCCCCCAGTTGCACCCCTCAGTTGCACCCCTCAGTTGCACCACCCAGTTGCACCCCCCAGTTGCACCCCTCAGTTGCAGCCCCCAGCTGCACCCCTCAGTTGCACCCCCCAGTTGCACCCCTCAGTTGAACCCTCAGTTGCACCCCTCAGTTGCACCCCTCAGTTGCACCCCCCTGTGCCACCCCTCAGTTGCACCCCTCAGTTGCACCCTTCAGTTGCACCCCTCAGTTGCGACCCTCAGTTGCACCCCTCAGTTGCACCCCCCAGTTGCACCCCTCAGTTGCACCCCTCAGTTGCACCACCCAGTTGCACCCCCCAGTTGCACCCCTCAGTTGCAGCCCCCAGCTGCACCCCTCAGTTGCACCCCCCAGTTGCACCCCTCAGTTGCACCCCTCAGTTGCACCCCTCAGTTGCACCCCTCAGTTGCACCCCTCAGTTGCACCCCTCAGTTGCACCCCTCAGTTGCACCCCTCAGTTGCACCCCTCAGTTGCACCCCTCAGTTGCACCCCCCAGTTGCACCCCTCAGTTGCACCCCTCAGTTGCACCCCTCAGTTGCACCCCCCAGTTGCAGCCCCCAGTTGCACCCCCCAGTTGCACCCCCCAGTTGCACCCCTCAGTTGCACCCCCCAGTTGCACCCCTCAGTTGCACCCCTCAGTTGCACCCCTCAGTTGCACCCCCCAGTTGCACCCCTCAAGTGCACCCCTCAGTTGCACCCCTCAGTTGCACCCCTCAGTTGCACCCCTTAGTTGCACCTCTCAGTTGCACCCCTCAGTTGCACCCCTCAGTTGCACCCCTCAGTTGCACCCCTCAGTTGCACCCCCCAGTTGCACCCCTCAGTTGCACCCCTCAGTTGCACCCCCCAGTTGCACCCCTCAGTTGCACCCCTCAGTTGCACCCCTCAGTTGCACCCCTCAGTTGCACCCCCCAGTTGCACCCCCCAGTTGCAACCCAAGTTGCAACCCTCAGTTGCAACCCTCATTTGCACCCCCCAGTTGAACCCTTCAGTTGCACCCCTCAGTTGCACCCCCTAGTTGCACCCCCCAGTTGCACCCCTCAGTTGCACCCCCCAGTTGCACCCCTCAGTTGCACCCCCCAGTTGCACCCCTCAGTTGCACCCCTCAGTTGCACCCCTCAGTTGCACCCCTCAGTTGCACCCCTCAGTTGCATCCCTCAGTTGCACCCCTCAGTTGCACCCCTCAGTTGCACCCCCCTGTGGCACCCCTCAGTTGCACCCCTCAGTTGCACCCCTCAGTTGCACCCCTCAGTTGCGACCCTCAGTTGCACCCCTCAGTTGCACCCCCCAGTTGCACCCCTCAGTTGCACCCCTCAGTTGCACCACCCAGTTGCACCCCTCAGTTGCATCCCTCAGTTGCACCTCTCACTGGCACCCCCCAGTTGCACCCCTCAGTTGCACCCCCCAGTTGCACCCCCCAGTTGCAGCCCTCAGTTGCACCCATCAGTTGCACCCATCAGTTGCACCCCTCAGTTGCACCCCTCAGTTTCACCCCTCAGTTGCACCCCTCAGTTGCACCCCTCAGTGGCACCCCTCAGTTGCACCCCCCAGTTGCACCCCTCAGTTGCACCCCCCAGTTGCACCCCCCAGTTGCACCCCTCAGTTGCACCCCCCAGTTGCACCCCCCAGTTGCACCCCTCAGTTGCACCCCCCAGTTGCACCCCTCAGTTGCACCCCTCAGTTGCACCCCTCAGTTGCACCCCTCAGTTGCACCCCTCAGTTGCATCCCTCAGTTGCACCCCTCAGTTGCACCCCTCAGTTGCACCCCCCTGTGGCACCCCTCAGTTGCACCCCTCAGTTGCACCCCTCAGTTGCACCCCTCAGTTGCGACCCTCAGTTGCACCCCTCAGTTGCACCCCCCAGTTGCACCCCTCAGTTGCACCCCTCAGTTGCACCACCCAGTTGCACCCCTCAGTTGCACCCCTCAGTTGCACCCCTCACTGGCACCCCCCAGTGGCACCCCTCAGTTGCACCCCCAAGTTGCACCCCTCAGTTGCACCCCTCACTGGCACCCCCCAGTTGCACCCCTCAGTTGCACTCCTCAGTTGCGACCCCCAGTTGCACCCCCCAGTTGCAGCCCTCAGTTGCACCCATCAGTTGCACCCATCAGTTGCACCCCTCAGTTGCACCCCTCAGTTGCACCCCTCAGTTGCACCCCTCAGTTGCACCCCTCAGTGGCACCCCTCAGTTGCACCCCCCAGTTGCACCCCTCAGTTGCACCCCTCAGTTGCACCCCTCAGTTACACCCCTCAGTTGCACCCCTCAGTTGCACCCCTCAGTTGCACCCCTCAGTTGCACCCCTCAGTTGCACCCCTCAGTTGCACCCCTCAGTTGCACCCCTCAGTTGCACCCCCCAGTTGCACCCCTCAGTTGCACCCCCCAGTTGCACAGCTCAGTTGCACCCCTCAGTTGCACCCCTCAGTTGCACCCCTCAGTTGCACCCCTCAGTTGCACCCCTCAGTTGCACCCCCCAGCTGCACCCCTCAGTTGCACCCCACAGTTGCACCCCTCAGTTGCACCCCTCAGTTGCACCCCTCAGTTGCACCCCTCAGTTGCACCCCTCAGTTGCACCCCTCAGTTGCACCCCTCAGTTGCACCCCTCAGTTGCACCCTCCAGTTGCACCCCTCAGTTGCACCCCTCAGTTGCAGCCCTCAGTCGCACCCCTCAGTTGCACCCCTCAGTTGCACCCCTCAGTTGCACCCCTCAGTTGCACCCCTCAGTTGCACCCCTCAGTTGCACCCCCCAGTTGCACCCCTCAGTTGCACCCCTCAGTTGCACCCCTCAGTTGCACCCCTCAGTTGCACCCTCCAGTTGCACCCCCCAGTTGCACCCCTCAGTTGCACCCCCCAGTTGCACCCCTCAGTTGCACCCCTCAGTTGCACCCCTCAGTTGCACCCCCCAGTTGCACCCCTCAGTTGCACCCCTCAGTTGCACCCCTCAGTTGCACCCCTCAGTTGCACCCCTCAGTTGCACCCCCCAGTTGCACCCCCCAGTTGCAACCCAAGTTGCAACCCTCAGTTGCAACCCTCATTTGCACCACCCAGTTGAACCCTTCAGTTGCACCCCTCAGTTGCACCCCCTAGTTGCACCCCCCAGTTGCACCCCTCAGCTGCACCCCTCAGTTGCACCCCACAGTTGCACCCCTCACTTGCACCCCTCAGTTGCACCCCTCAGTTGCACCCCTCAGTTGCACCCCTCAGTTGCACCCCTCAGTTGCACCCCTCAGTTGCACCCCTCAGTTGCACCCCTCAGTTGCACCCCCCAGTTGTAACCCTCAGTTGCACCCCTCAGTTGCACCCCTCAGTTGCACCCCTCAGTTGCACCCCTCAGTTGCACCCCCCAGTTGCACCCCTCAGTTGCACCCCTCAGTTGCACCCCTCAGTTGCACCCCTCAGTTGCACCCCTCAGTTGCACCCCTCAGTTGCACCCCCCAGTTGCACCCCTCAGTTGCACCCCCCAGTTGCACCCCTCAGTTGCACCCCTCAGTTGCACCCCTCAGTTGCACCCCTCAGTTGCACCCCTCAGTTGCACCCCTCAGTTGCACCCCTCAGTTGCACCCCTCAGTTGCAGCCCTCAGTTGCACCCCCCAGTTGCACCCCTCAGTTGCAGCCCTCAGTTGCACCCCCCAGTTGCACCCCCCAGTTGCACCCCTCAGTTGCACCCCTCAGTTGCACCCCTCAGTTGCACCCCTCAGTTGCACCCCCCAGTTGCACCCCCCAGTTGCAACCCAAGTTGCAACCCTCAGTTGCACCCCCCAGTTGCACCCCTCAGTTGCACCCCCCAGTTGCACCCCTCAGTTGCACCCCTCAGTTGCACCCCTCAGTTGCACCCCTCAGTTGCACCCCTCAGTTGCACCCCTCAGTTGCACCCCTCAGTTGCATCCCTCAGTTGCACCCCTCAGTTGTACCCCTCAGTTGCACCCCTCAGTTGCACCCCTCAGTTGCACCCCCCAGTTGCACCCCTCAGTTGCACCCCTCAGTTGCACCCCTCAGTTGCACCCCTCAGTTGCACCCCTCAGTTGCACCCCTCAGTTGCACCCCTCAGTTGCACCCCTCAGTTGCACCCCCCAGTTGCACCCCTCAGTTGCACCCCCCAGTTGCACCCCTCAGTTGCACCCCTCAGTTGCACCCCTCAGTTGCACCCCCCAGTTGCACCCCTTAGTTGCACCCCTCAGTTGCACCCCTCAGTTGCACCCCTCAGTTGCACCCCTCAGTTGCACCCCTCAGTTGCACCCCTCAGTTGCACCCCTCAGTTGCACCCCTCAGTTGCACCCCTCAGTTGCACCCCTCAGTTGCACCCCTCAGTTGCACCCCTCAGTTGCACCCCTCAGTTGCACCCCCCAGTTGCACCCCTCAGTTGCACCCCTCAGTTGCACCCCTCAGTTGCACCCCCCAGTTGCACCCCTCAGTTGCACCCCTCAGTTGCACCCCCCAGTTGCACCCCTCAGTTGCACCCCTCAGTTGCACCCCTCAGTTGCACCCCTCAGTTGCACCCCCCAGTTGCACCCCCCAGTTGCAACCCAAGTTGCAACCCTCAGTTGCAACCCTCATTTGCACCCCCCAGTTGAACCCCTCAGTTGCACCCCTCAGTTGCACCCCCCAGTTGCACCCCTCAGTTGCACCCCTCAGTTGCACCCCTCAGTTGCACCCCTCAGTTGCACCCCTCAGTTGCACCCCTCAGTTGCACCCCTCAGTTGCACCCCTCAGTTGCACCCCTCAGTTGCACCCCTCAGTTGCACCCCTCAGTTGCACCCCTCAGTTGCACCCCCCAGTTGCACCCCTCAGTTGCACCCCTCAGTTGCACCCCTCAGTTGCACCCCTCAGTTGCACCCCTCAGTTGCACCCCTCAGTTGCACCCCTCAGTTGCACCCCTCAGTTGCACCCCTCAGTTGCACCCCTCAGTTGCACCCCCCAGTTGCACCCCCCAGTTGCACCCCTCAGTTGCACCCCTCAGTTGCACCCCTCAGTTGCACCCCTCAGTTGCACCCCTCAGTTGCACCCCTCAGTTGCACCCCTCAGTTGCACCCCTCAGTTGCACCCCCCAGTTGCACCCCTCAGTTGCACCCCTCAGTTGCACCCCTCAGTTGCACCCCCCAGTTGCACCCCTCAGTTGCACCCCTCAGTTGCACCCCCCAGTTGCACCCCTCAGTTGCACCCCTCAGTTGCACCCCTCAGTTGCACCCCTCAGTTGCACCCCTCAGTTGCACCCCTCAGTTGCACCCCTCAGTTGCACCCCTCAGTTGCACCCCTCAGTTGCACCCCTCAGTTGCACCCCTCAGTTGCACCCCTCAGTTGCACCCCTCAGTTGCACCCCTCAGTTGCACCCCTCAGTTGCACCCCTCAGTTGCACCCCTCAGTTGCACCCCTCAGTTGCACCCCCCAGTTGCACCCCTCAGTTGCACCCCTCAGTTGCACCCCTCAGTTGCACCCCCCAGTTGCACCCCTCAGTTGCACCCCCCAGTTGCACCCCTCAGTTGCACCCCTCAGTTGCACCCCTCAGTTGCACCCCCCAGTTGCACCCCTCAGTTGCACCCCTCAGTTGCACCCCTCAGTTGCACCCCTCAGTTGCACCCCTCAGTTGCACCCCTCAGTTGCACCCCTCAGTTGCACCCCCCAGTTGCACCCCTCAGTTGCACCCCCCAGTTGCACCCCTCAGTTGCACCCCTCAGTTGCACCCCTCAGTTGCACCCCCCAGTTGCACCCCTCAGTTGCACCCCTCAGTTGCACCCCTCAGTTGCACCCCTCAGTTGCACCCCTCAGTTGCACCCCTCAGTTGCACCCCTCAGTTGCACCCCTCAGTTGCACCCCTCAGTTGCACCCCCCAGTTGCACCCCTCAGTTGCACCCCTCAGTTGCACCCCTCAGTTGCACCCCTCAGTTGCACCCCCCAGTTGCACCCCTCAGTTGCACCCCCCAGTTGCACCCCTCAGTTGCACCCCTCAGTTGCACCCCTCAGTTGCACCCCCCAGTTGCACCCCCCAGTTGCACCCCTCAGTTGCACCCCTCAGTTGCACCCCTCAGTTGCACCCCCCAGTTGCACCCCTCAGTTGCACCCCCCAGTTGCACCCCTCAGTTGCACCCCTCAGTTGCACCCCTCAGTTGCACCCCCCAGTTGCACCCCTCAGTTGCACCCCTCAGTTGCACCCCTCAGTTGCACCCCCCAGTTGCACCCCTCAGTTGCACCCCTCAGTTGCACCCCTCAGTTGCACCCCCCAGTTGCACCCCTCAGTTGCACCCCCCAGTTGCACCCCTCAGTTGCACCCCTCAGTTGCACCCCTCAGTTGCACCCCTCAGTTGCACCCCTCAGTTGCACCCCTCAGTTGCACCCCTCAGTTGCACCCCCCAGTTGCACCCCTCAGTTGCACCCCCCAGTTGCACCCCTCAGTTGCACCCCTCAGTTGCACCCCTCAGTTGCACCCCCCAGTTGCACCCCTCAGTTGCACCCCTCAGTTGCACCCCTCAGTTGCACCCCTCAGTTGCACCCCCCAGTTGCACCCCCCAGTTGCACCCCTCAGTTGCACCCCTCAGTTGCACCCCTCAGTTGCACCCCTCAGTTGCACCCCTCAGTTGCACCCCTCAGTTGCACCCCTCAGTTGCACCCCTCAGTTGCACCCCCCAGTTGCACCCCTCAGTTGCACCCCTCAGTTGCACCCCTCAGTTGCACCCCTCAGTTGCACCCCTCAGTTGCACCCCTCAGTTGCACCCCCCAGTTGCACCCCTCAGTTGCACCCCTCAGTTGCACCCCTCAGTTGCACCCCCCAGTTGCACCCCTCAGTTGCACCCCTCAGTTGCACCCCCCAGTTGCACCCCTCAGTTGCACCCCTCAGTTGCACCCCTCAGTTGCACCCCTCAGTTGCACCCCCCAGTTGCACCCCCCAGTTGCAACCCAAGTTGCAACCCTCAGTTGCAACCCTCATTTGCACCCCCCAGTTGAACCCTTCAGTTGCACCCCTCAGTTGCACCCCCTAGTTGCACCCCCCAGTTGCACCCCTCAGTTGCACCCCCCAGTTGCACCCCTCAGTTGCACCGCCCAGTTGCACCCCTCAGTTGCACCCCTCAGTTGCACCCCTCAGTTGCACCCCTCAGTTGCAGCCCTCAGTTGCATCCCTCAGTTGCACCCCTCAGTTGCACCCCTCAGTTGGGCCCCCCTGTGGCACCGCTCAGTTGCATCCCTCAGTTGCACCCCTCAGTTGCACCCCTCAGTTGCGACCCTCAGTTGCACCCCTCACTGGCACCCCCCAGTTGCACCCCTCAGTTGCACTCCTCAGTTGCACCCCCCAGTTGCACCCCCCAGTTGCAGCCCTCAGTTGCACCCATCAGTTGCACCCATCAGTTGCACCCCTCAGATGCACCCCTCAGTTGCACCCCTCAGTTGCACCCCTCAGTTGCACCCCTCAGTGGCACCCCTCAGTTGCACCCCCCAGTTGCACCCCTCAGTTGCACCCCTCAGTTGCACCCCTCAGTTGCACCCCCCAGTTGCACCCCTCAGTTGCACCCCCCAGTTGCACCCCTCAGTTGCACCCCTCAGTTGCACCCCTCAGTTGCACCCCCCAGTTGCACCCCCCAGTTGCACCCCTCAGTTGCACCCCTCAGTTGCACCCCTCAGTTGCAACCCTCATTTGCACCCCTCAGTTGCACCCCTCAGTTGCACCCCCCAGTTGCACCCCTCAGTTGCACCCCTCAGTTGCACCCCTCAGTTGCACCCCCCAGTTGCACCCCTCAGTTGCACCCCCCAGTTGCACCCCTCAGTTGCACCCCTCAGTTGCACCCCTCAGTTGCACCCCCCAGTTGCACCCCCCAGTTGCACCCCTCAGTTGCACCCCTCAGTTGCACCCCTCAGTTGCACCCCCCAGTTGCACCCCTCAGTTGCACCCCCCAGTTGCACCCCTCAGTTGCACCCCTCAGTTGCACCCCTCAGTTGCACCCCCCAGTTGCACCCCTCAGTTGCACCCCTCAGTTGCACCCCTCAGTTGCACCCCCCAGTTGCACCCCTCAGTTGCACCCCTCAGTTGCACCCCTCAGTTGCACCCCCCAGTTGCACCCCTCAGTTGCACCCCCCAGTTGCACCCCTCAGTTGCACCCCTCAGTTGCACCCCTCAGTTGCACCCCTCAGTTGCACCCCTCAGTTGCACCCCTCAGTTGCACCCCTCAGTTGCACCCCCCAGTTGCACCCCTCAGTTGCACCCCCCAGTTGCACCCCTCAGTTGCACCCCTCAGTTGCACCCCTCAGTTGCACCCCCCAGTTGCACCCCTCAGTTGCACCCCTCAGTTGCACCCCTCAGTTGCACCCCTCAGTTGCACCCCCCAGTTGCACCCCCCAGTTGCACCCCTCAGTTGCACCCCTCAGTTGCACCCCTCAGTTGCACCCCTCAGTTGCACCCCTCAGTTGCACCCCTCAGTTGCACCCCTCAGTTGCACCCCTCAGTTGCACCCCCCAGTTGCACCCCTCAGTTGCACCCCTCAGTTGCACCCCTCAGTTGCACCCCTCAGTTGCACCCCTCAGTTGCACCCCTCAGTTGCACCCCCCAGTTGCACCCCTCAGTTGCACCCCTCAGTTGCACCCCTCAGTTGCACCCCCCAGTTGCACCCCTCAGTTGCACCCCTCAGTTGCACCCCTCAGTTGCACCCCTCAGTTGCACCCCTCAGTTGCACCCCTCAGTTGCACCCCCCAGTTGCACCCCCCAGTTGCAACCCAAGTTGCAACCCTCAGTTGCAACCCTCATTTGCACCCCCCAGTTGAACCCTTCAGTTGCACCCCTCAGTTGCACCCCCTAGTTGCACCCCCCAGTTGCACCCCTCAGTTGCACCCCCCAGTTGCACCCCTCAGTTGCACCGCCCAGTTGCACCCCTCAGTTGCACCCCTCAGTTGCACCCCTCAGTTGCACCCCTCAGTTGCAGCCCTCAGTTGCATCCCTCAGTTGCACCCCTCAGTTGCACCCCTCAGTTGGGCCCCCCTGTGGCACCGCTCAGTTGCATCCCTCAGTTGCACCCCTCAGTTGCACCCCTCAGTTGCGACCCTCAGTTGCACCCCTCACTGGCACCCCCCAGTTGCACCCCTCAGTTGCACTCCTCAGTTGCACCCCCCAGTTGCACCCCCCAGTTGCAGCCCTCAGTTGCACCCATCAGTTGCACCCATCAGTTGCACCCCTCAGATGCACCCCTCAGTTGCACCCCTCAGTTGCACCCCTCAGTTGCACCCCTCAGTGGCACCCCTCAGTTGCACCCCCCAGTTGCACCCCTCAGTTGCACCCCTCAGTTGCACCCCTCAGTTACACCCCTCAGTTGCACCCCTCAGTTGCACCCCTCAGTTGCACCCCTCAGTTGCACCCCTCAGTTGCACCCCTCAGTTGCACCCCTCAGTTGCACCCCTCAGTTGCACCCCCCAGTTGCACCCCCTAGTTGCACCCCCCAGTTGCACCCCTCAGTTGCACCCCTCATTTGCACCCCCCAGTTGCACCCCTCAGTTGCACCCCTCAGTTGCACCCCCCAGTTGCACCCCTCAGTTGCACCCCTCAGTTGCACCCCTCAGTTGCACCCCTCAGTTGCACCCCTCAGTTGCACCCCTCAGTTGCACCCCCCAGTTGCACCCCTCAGTTGCACCCCCCAGTTGCACCCCTCAGTTGCACCCCTCAGTTGCACCCCCCCGTTGCACCCCTCAGTTGCACCCCTCACTGGCACCCCCCAGTTGCACCCCTCAGTTGCACTCCCTCAGTTGCACCCCCCAGTTGCACCCCCCAGTTGCAGCCCTCAGTTGCACCCATCAGTTGCACCCATCAGTTGCACCCCTCAGTTGCACCCCTCAGTTGCACCCCTCAGTTGCACCCCTCAGTTGCACCCCTCAGTGGCACCCCTCAGTTGCACCCCCCAGTTGCACCCCTCAGTTGCACCCCTCAGTTGCACCCCTCAGTTACACCCCTCAGTTGCACCCCTCAGTTGCACCCCTCAGTTGCACCCCTCAGTTGCAGCCCTCAGTTGCACCCCTCAGTTGCACCCCTCAGTTGCACCCCTCAGTTGCACCCCCCAGTTGCACCCCTCAGTTGCACCCCCCAGTTGCACCCCTCAGTTGCACCCCTCATTTGCACCCCCCAGTTGCACCCCTCAGTTGCACCCCTCAGTTGCACCCCCCAGTTGCACCCCTCAGTTGCACCCCTCAGTTGCACCCCCCAGTTGCACCCCTCAGTTGCACCCCTCAGTTGCACCCGTCAGTTGCACCCCCCAGTTGCACCCCTCAGTTGCACCCCTCAGTTGCACCCCCTAGTTGCACCCCTCAGTTGCACCCCTCAGTTGCACCCCTCGGTTGCACCCCTCAGTTGCACCCCTCAGTTGCACCCCTCAGTTGCACCCCTCAGTTGCACCCCTCAGTTGCAGCCCTCAGTTGCACCCCCCAGTTGCACCCCCTCAGTTGCACCCCTCAGTTGCACCCCCCAGTTGCACCCCCCAGTTGCACCCCTCAGTTGCACCCCCCAGTTGCACCCCTCAGTTGCACCCCTCAGTTGCACCCCTCAGTTGCACCCCCCAGTTGCACCCCTCAGTTGCACCCCCCAGTTGCACCCCTCAGTTGCACCCCTCAGTTGCACCCCTCAGTTGCACCCCTCAGTTGCACCCCTCAGTTGCACCCCTCAGTTGCACCCCTCAGTTGCACCCCTCAGTTGCACCCCTCAGTTGCACCCCTCAGTTGCACCCCTCAGTTGCACCCCCCAGTTGCACCCCTCAGTTGCACCCCTCAGTTGCACCCCTCGATGCACCCTCAGTTGCACCCCTCAGTTGCACCCCTCAGTTGCACCCCTCAGTTGCACCCCTCAGTTGCACCCCTCAGTTGCACCCCTCAGTTGCACCCCTCAGTTGCACCCCTCAGTTGCACCCCTCAGTTGCACCCCCCAGTTGCACCCCTCAGTTGCACCCCCCAGTTGCACCCCCCCACCTCAGTTGCACCCCTCAGTTGCACCCCTCAGTTGCACCCCCCAGTTGCACCCCTCAGTTGCACCCCCCAGTTGCACCCCTCAGTTGCACCCCTCAGTTGCACCCCTCAGTTGCACCCCCCAGTTGCACCCCTCAGTTGCACCCCTCAGTTGCACCCCTCAGTTGCACCCCTCAGTTGCACGGCCCCTCAGTTGCACCCCTCAGTTGCACCCCTCAGTTGCACCCCTCAGTTGCACCCCTCAGTTGCACCCCTCAGTTGCACCCCTCAGTTGCACCCCTCAGTTGCACCCCTCAGTTGCACCCCTCAGTTGCACCCCTCAGTTGCACCCCCCAGTTGCACCCCTCAGTTGCACCCCCCAGTTGCACCCCTCAGTTGCACCCCTCAGTTGCACCCCGCAAGTTGACCCCTCAGTTGCACCCCTCAGTTGCACCCCCCAGTTGCACCCCTCAGTTGCACCCCTCAGTTGCACCCCCTCAGTTGCACCCCTCAGTTGCACCCCTCAGTTGCACCCCTCAGTTGCACCCCCCAGTTGCACCCCTCAGTTGCACCCCTCAGTTGCACCCCTCAGTTGCACCCCTCAGTTGCACCCCCCAGTTGCACCCAGTAGCCACCCTCAGTTGCACCCCTCAGTTGCACCCCTCAGTTGCACCCCTCAGTTGCACCCCTCAGTTGCACCCACGAAGCACCCTCAGTTGCACCCCTCAGTTGCACCCCTCCAGTTGCACCCCTCAGTTGCACCCCTCAGTTGCACCCCCCAGTTGCACCCCTCAGTTGCACCCCTCGTTGCCACCCAGTTGCACCCCCCAGTTGCACCCCTCAGTTGCACCCCTCAGTTGCACCCCTCAGTTGCACCCCCTCAGTTGCACCCCTCAGTTGCACCCCCCAGTTGCACCCCTCAGTTGCACCCCTCAGTTGCACCCCTCAGTTGCACCCCTCAGTTGCACCCCTCAGTTGCACCCCTCAGTTGCACCCCCTCAGTTGCACCCCTCAGTTGCACCCCTCAGTTGCACCCCTCAGTTGCACCCCTCAGTTGCACCCCTCAGTTGCACCCCTCAGTTGCACCCCTCAGTTGCACCCCTCAGTTGCACCCCTCAGTTGCACCCCTCAGTTGCACCCCTCAGTTGCACCCCTCAGTTGCACCCCTCAGTTGCACCCCTCAGTTGCACCCCTCAGTTGCACCCCTCAGTTGCACCCCTCAGTTGCACCCCCCAGTTGCACCCTCAGTTGCACCCCCAGTTGCACCCCTCAGTTGCACCCCTCAGTTGCACCCCTCAGTTGCACCCCTCAGTTGCACCCCTCAGTTGCACCCCTCAGTTGCACCTCAGTTGCACCCCTCCGTTGCACCCCTCAGTTGCACCCCTCAGTTGCACCCCCCAGTTGCACCCCCCAGTTGCAACCCAAGTTGAAACCCTCAGTTGCAACCCTCATTTGCACCACCCAGTTGAACCCTTCAGTTGCACCCCTCAGTTGCACCCCCTAGTTGCACCCCCCAGTTGCACCCCTCAGTTGCACCCCCCAGTTGCACCCCTCAGTTGCACCCCCCAGTTGCACCCCTCAGTTGCACCCCTCAGTTGCACCCCTCAGTTGCACCCCTCAGTTGCAGCCCTCAGTTGCATCCCTCAGTTGCAGCCCTCAGTTGTACCCCTCAGTTGCACCCCCCTGTGGCATCCCTCAGTTGCACCCCTCAGTTGCACCCCTCAGTTGCACCCCTCAGTTGCACCCCTCAGTTGCACCCCCCAGTTGCACCCATCAGTTGCACCCCTCAGTTGCACCCCTCAGTTGCACCCCTCAGTTGCACCCCCCAGTTGCACCCCTCAGTTGCACCCCTCAGTTGCACCCCTCAGTTGCACCCCTCAGTTGCACCCCTCAGTTGCACCCCTCAGTTGCACCCCCCAGTTGCACCCCTCAGTTGCACCCCCCAGTTGCACCCCTCAGTTGCACCCCTCAGTTGCACCCCTCAGTTGCACCCCTCAGTTGCACCCCTCAGTTGCACCCCTCAGTTGCACCCCTCAGTTGCACCCCTCAGTTGCACCCCTCAGTTGCACCCCCCAGTTGCACCCCTCAGTTGCACCCCTCCGTTGCACCCCTCAGTTGCACCCCTCAGTTGCACCCCCCAGTTGCACCCCCCAGTTGCAACCCAAGTTGCAACCCTCAGTTGCAACCCTCATTTGCACCACCCAGTTGAACCCTTCAGTTGCACCCCTCAGTTGCACCCCCTAGTTGCACCCCCCAGTTGCACCCCTCAGTTGCACCCCCCAGTTGCACCCCTCAGTTGCACCCCCCAGTTGCACCCCTCAGTTGCACCCCTCAGTTGCACCCCTCAGTTGCACCCCTCAGTTGCAGCCCCCAGTTGCACCCCCCAGTTGCACCCCCCAGTTGCACCCCCCAGTTGCACCCCTCAGTTGCATCCCTCAGTTGCAGCCCTCAGTTGTACCCCTCAGTTGCACCCCCCTGTGGCATCCCTCAGTTGCACCCCTCAGTTGCACCCCTCAGTTGCACCCCTCAGTTGCGACCCTCAGTTGCACCCCTCAGTTGCACCCCCCAGTTGCACCCCCCAGTTGCACCCCTCAGTTGCACCACCCAGTTGCACCCCTCAGTTGCACCCCTCAGTTGCACCCCTCACTGGCACCCCCCAGTTGCACCCCTCAGTTGCACTCCTCAGTCGCACCCCCCAGTTGCACCCCTCAGTTGCAACCCCCAGTTGCACCCCTCAGTTGCACCCCTCATTTGCACCCCCTAGTTGCACCCCTCCGTTGCACCCCTCAGTTGCACCCCCCAGCTGAACCCCTCAGTTGCACCCCTCAGTTGCACCCCTCAGTTGCACCCCTCAGTTGCACCCCTCAGTTGCACCCCTCAGTTGCACCCCCCAGTTGCACCCCTCAGGTGCACCCCCGAGTTGCACCCCTCAGTTGCACCCCTCAGTTGCACCCCTCAGTTGCACCCCCCAGTTGCACCCCTCAGTCGCAACCCTCAGTTGCACCCCTCAGTTGCACCCCTCAGTTGCACCCGTCAATTGCACCCCCCAGTTGCACCCCTCAGTTGCACCCCTCAGTTGCACCCCCTAGTTGCACCCCTCAGTTGCACCCCTCAGTTGTACCCCTCGGTTGCACCCCTCAGTTGCAGCCCCCAGTTGCACCCCTCAGTTGCACCTGTCAGTTGCACCCCTCAGTTGCACCCCTCAGTTGCACCCCTCAGTTGCAGCCCTCAGTCGCACCCCTCAGTTGCACCCCTCAGTTGCACCCCTCAGTTGCACCCCTCAGTTGCACCCCTCAGTTGCACCCCCCAGTTGCACCCCTCAATTGCACCCCTCAGTTGCACCCCTCAGTTGCACCCTTCAGTTGCACCCCTCAGTTGCACCCCTCAGTTGCACCCCCCAGTTGCAGCCCTCAGTTGCACCCCTCAGTTACACCCCTCAGTTGCACCCCTCAGTTGCACCCCTCAGTCGCACCCCTCAGTTGCACCCCTCAGTTGCACCCCTCAGTTGCACCCCTCAGTTGCACCCCTCAGTTGCACCCCTCAGTTGCACCCCTCAGTTGCAACCCTCAGTTGCACCCCTCAGTTGCACCCCTCAGTTGCACCCGTCAATTGCACCCCCCAGTTGCACCCCTCAGTTGCACCCCTCATTTGCACCCCCTAGTTGCACCCCTCAGTTGCACCCCTCAGTTGCACCCCTCGGTTGCACCCCTCAGTTGCAGCCCCCAGTTGCACCCCTCAGTTGCACCTGTCAGTTGCACCCCTCAGTTGCACCCCTCAGTTGCACCCCTCAGTTGCAGCCCTCAGTCGCACCCCTCAGTTGCACCCCTCAGTTGCACCCCTCAGTTGCACCCCTCAGTTGCACCCCTCAGTTGCACCCCTCAGTTGCACCCCCCAGTTGCACCCCCCAGTTGCACCCCTCAGTTGCACCCCTCAGTTGCACCCCTCAGTTGCACCCTCCAGCTGCACCCCTCAGTTGCAACCCTCAGTTGCACCCCTCAGTTGCACCCCTCAGTTGCACCCCCCAGTTGCACCTCCCAGTTGCACGCCTCAGTTGCACCCCTCAGTTGCACCCCTCAGTTGCACCCCTCAGTTGCACCCCTCAGTTGCACCCCTCAGTTGCACCCCTCAGTTGCACCCCCCAGTTGCACCCCTCAGGTGCACCCCCGAGTTGCACCCCTCAGTTGCACCCCTCAGTTGCACCCCTCAGTTGCACCCCCCAGTTGCACCCCTCAGTTGCAACCCTCAGTTGCACCCCTCAGTTGCACCCCTCAGTTGCACCCGTCAATTGCACCCCCCAGTTGCACCCCTCAGTTGCACCCCTCAGTTGCACCCCCTAGTTGCACCCCTCAGTTGCACCCCTCAGTTGTACCCCTCGGTTGCACCCCTCAGTTGCAGCCCCCAGTTGCACCCCTCAGTTGCACCTGTCAGTTGCACCCCTCAGTTGCACCCCTCAGTTGCACCCCTCAGTTGCAGCCCTCAGTCGCACCCCTCAGTTGCACCCCTCAGTTGCACCCCTCAGTTGCACCCCTTAGTTGCACCCCTCAGTTGCACCCCTCAGTTGCACCCCTCAGTTGCACCCCCCAGTTGCACCCCTCAATTGCACCCCTCAGTTGCACCCCTCAGTTGCACCCCCCAGTTGCACCCCTCAGTTGCACCCCTCAGTTGCACCCCCCACTTGCAGACCTCAGTTGCACCCCTCAGTTACACCCCTCAGTCGCACCCCTCAGTTGCACCCCTCAGTCGCACCCCTCAGTTGCACCCCTCAGTTGCACCCCTCAGTTGCACCCCTCAGTTGCACCCCTCAGTTGCACCCCTCAGTTGCACCCCTCAGTTGCAACCCTCAGTTGCACCCCTCAGTTGCACCCCTCAGTTGCACCCGTCAATTGCACCCCCCAGTTGCACCCCTCAGCTGCACCCCTCATTTGCACCCCCTAGTTGCACCCCTCAGTTGCACCCCTCAGTTGCACCCCTCGGTTGCACCCCTCAGTTGCAGCCCCCAGTTGCACCCCTCAGTTGCACCTGTCAGTTGCACCCCTCAGTTGCACCCCTCAGTTGCACCCCTCAGTTGCAGCCCTCAGTCGCACCCCTCAGTTGCACCCCTCAGTTGCACCCCTCAGTTGCACCCCTCAGTTGCACCCCTCAGTTGCACCCCTCAGTTGCACCCCCCAGTTGCACCCCTCAGTTGCACCCCTCAGTTGCACCCCTCAGTTGCACCCCTCAGTTGCACCCTCCAGCTGCACCCCTCAGTTGCAACCCTCAGTTGCACCCCTCAGTTGCACCCCTCAGTTGCACCCCCCAGTTGCACCTCCCAGTTGCACCCCTCAGTTGCACCCCTCAGTTGCACCCCTCAGTTGCACCCCCCAGTTGCACCCCTCAGTTGCACCACTCAGTTGCACCCCTCAGTTGCACCCCTCAGTTGCACCCCTCAGTTGCACCCCTCAGTTGCACCCCTCAGTGCACCCCCCAGTTGCACCCCTCAGTTGCACCCCTCAGTTGCACCCCTCAGTTGCACCCCCCAGTTGCACCCCTCAGTTGCACCCCCGAGTTGCACCCCTCAGTTGCACCCCTCAGTTGCAACCCCCAGTTGCACCCCTCAGTTGCACCCCTCAGTTGCACCCCTCAGTTGCACCCCTCAGTTGCACCCCTCAGTTGCACCCCTCAGTTGCACCCCTCAGTTGCACCTCTCAGTTGCAGCCCTCAGTTGCACCCCTCAGTTGCACCCCTCAGCCGCACCCCTCAGTTGCACCCCCCAGTTGCACCCCTCAGTTGCACCCCTCAGTTGCACCCCTCAGTTGCACCACTCAGTTGCACCCCCCAGTTGCACCCCCCAGTTGCACCCCCAGTTGCACCGGTCAGTTGCACCCCTCAGTTGCACCCCCCAGTTGCACCCCTCAGATGCATCCCTCAGTTGCACCGCCAAGTTGCACCCCTCAGTTGCACCCCCCAGTTGCACCCCTCAGTTGCACCCCTCAGTTGCACCCCTCAGTTGCAGCCCCCAGTTGCACCCCCCAGTTGCACCCCCCAGTTGCACCCCCCAGTTGCACCCCTCAGTTGCATCCCTCAGTTGCAGCCCTCAGTTGTACCCCTCAGTTGCACCCCCCTGTGGCATCCCTCAGTTGCACCCCTCAGTTGCACCCCTCAGTTGCACCCCTCAGTTGCGACCCTCAGTTGCACCCCTCAGTTGCACCCCCCAGTTGCACCCCCCAGTTGCACCCCTCAGTTGCACCACCCAGTTGCACCCCTCAGTTGCACCCCTCAGTTGCACCCCTCACTGGCACCCCCCAGTTGCACCCCTCAGTTGCACTCCTCAGTCGCACCCCCCAGTTGCACCCCTCAGTTGCAACCCCCAGTTGCACCCCTCAGTTGCACCCCTCATTTGCACCCCCTAGTTGCACCCCTCCGTTGCACCCCTCAGTTGCACCCCCCAGCTGAACCCCTCAGTTGCACCCCTCAGTTGCACCCCTCAGTTGCACCCCTCAGTTGCACCCCTCAGTTGCACCCCTCAGTTGCACCCCCCAGTTGCACCCCTCAGGTGCACCCCCGAGTTGCACCCCTCAGTTGCACCCCTCAGTTGCACCCCTCAGTTGCACCCCCCAGTTGCACCCCTCAGTCGCAACCCTCAGTTGCACCCCTCAGTTGCACCCCTCAGTTGCACCCGTCAATTGCACCCCCCAGTTGCACCCCTCAGTTGCACCCCTCAGTTGCACCCCCTAGTTGCACCCCTCAGTTGCACCCCTCAGTTGTACCCCTCGGTTGCACCCCTCAGTTGCAGCCCCCAGTTGCACCCCTCAGTTGCACCTGTCAGTTGCACCCCTCAGTTGCACCCCTCAGTTGCACCCCTCAGTTGCAGCCCTCAGTCGCACCCCTCAGTTGCACCCCTCAGTTGCACCCCTCAGTTGCACCCCTCAGTTGCACCCCTCAGTTGCACCCCCCAGTTGCACCCCTCAATTGCACCCCTCAGTTGCACCCCTCAGTTGCACCCCCCAGTTGCACCCCTCAGTTGCACCCCTCAGTTGCACCCCCCAGTTGCAGCCCTCAGTTGCACCCCTCAGTTACACCCCTCAGTTGCACCCCTCAGTTGCACCCCTCAGTCGCACCCCTCAGTTGCACCCCTCAGTTGCACCCCTCAGTTGCACCCCTCAGTTGCACCCCTCAGTTGCACCCCTCAGTTGCACCCCTCAGTTGCAACCCTCAGTTGCACCCCTCAGTTGCACCCCTCAGTTGCACCCGTCAATTGCACCCCCCAGTTGCACCCCTCAGTTGCACCCCTCATTTGCACCCCCTAGTTGCACCCCTCAGTTGCACCCCTCAGTTGCACCCCTCGGTTGCACCCCTCAGTTGCAGCCCCCAGTTGCACCCCTCAGTTGCACCTGTCAGTTGCACCCCTCAGTTGCACCCCTCAGTTGCACCCCTCAGTTGCAGCCCTCAGTCGCACCCCTCAGTTGCACCCCTCAGTTGCACCCCTCAGTTGCACCCCTCAGTTGCACCCCTCAGTTGCACCCCTCAGTTGCACCCCCCAGTTGCACCCCTCAGTTGCACCCCTCAGTTGCACCCCTCAGTTGCACCCCTCAGTTGCACCCTCCAGCTGCACCCCTCAGTTGCAACCCTCAGTTGCACCCCTCAGTTGCACCCCTCAGTTGCACCCCCCAGTTGCACCTCCCAGTTGCACGCCTCAGTTGCACCCCTCAGTTGCACCCCTCAGTTGCACCCCTCAGTTGCACCCCTCAGTTGCACCCCTCAGTTGCACCCCTCAGTTGCACCCCCCAGTTGCACCCCTCAGGTGCACCCCCGAGTTGCACCCCTCAGTTGCACCCCTCAGTTGCACCCCTCAGTTGCACCCCCCAGTTGCACCCCTCAGTTGCAACCCTCAGTTGCACCCCTCAGTTGCACCCCTCAGTTGCACCCGTCAATTGCACCCCCCAGTTGCACCCCTCAGTTGCACCCCTCAGTTGCACCCCCTAGTTGCACCCCTCAGTTGCACCCCTCAGTTGTACCCCTCGGTTGCACCCCTCAGTTGCAGCCCCCAGTTGCACCCCTCAGTTGCACCTGTCAGTTGCACCCCTCAGTTGCACCCCTCAGTTGCACCCCTCAGTTGCAGCCCTCAGTCGCACCCCTCAGTTGCACCCCTCAGTTGCACCCCTCAGTTGCACCCCTCAGTTGCACCCCTCAGTTGCACCCCTCAGTTGCACCCCTCAGTTGCACCCCCCAGTTGCACCCCTCAATTGCACCCCTCAGTTGCACCCCTCAGTTGCACCCCCCAGTTGCAGACCTCAGTTGCACCCCTCAGTTGCACCCCCCACTTGCAGACCTCAGTTGCACCCCTCAGTTACACCCCTCAGTCGCACCCCTCAGTTGCACCCCTCAGTCGCACCCCTCAGTTGCACCCCTCATTTGCACCCCTCAGTTGCACCCCTCAGTTGCACCCCTCAGTTGCACCCCTCAGTTGCACCCCTCAGTTGCAACCCTCAGTTGCACCCCTCAGTTGCACCCCTCAGTTGCACCCGTCAATTGCACCTTCCAGTTGCACCCCTCAGTGGCACCCCTCCTTTGCACCCCCTAGTTGCACCCCTCAGTTGCACCCCTCAGTTGCACCCCTCGGTTGCACCCCTCAGTTGCAGCCCCCAGTTGCACCCCTCAGTTGCACCTGTCAGTTGCACCCCTCAGTTGCACCCCTCAGTTGCACCCCTCAGTTGCAGCCCTCAGTCGCACCCCTCAGTTGCACCCCTCAGATGCACCCCTCAGTTGCACCCCTCAGTTGCACCCCTCAGTTGCACCCCTCAGTTGCACCCCCCAGTTGCACCCCTCAGTTGCACCCCTCAGTTGCACCCCTCAGTTGCACCCCTCAGTTGCACCCTCCAGCTGCACCCCTCAGTTGCAACCCTCAGTTGCACCCCTCAGTTGCACCCCTCAGTTGCACCCCCCAGTTGCACCTCCCAGTTGCACCCCTCAGTTGCACCCCTCAGTTGCACCCCTCAGTTGCACCCCCCAGTTGCACCCCTCAGTTGCACCACTCAGTTGCACCCCTCAGTTGCACCCCTCAGTTGCACCCCTCAGTTGCACCCCTCAGTTGCACCCCTCAGTGCACCCCCCAGTTGCACCCCTCAGTTGCACCCCTCAGTTGCACCCGTCAGTTGCACCCCCCAGTTGCACCCCTCAGTTGCACCCCCGAGTTGCACCCCTCAGTTGCACCCCTCAGTTGCAACCCCCAGTTGCACCCCTCAGTTGCACCCCTCAGTTGCACCCCTCAGTTGCACCCCTCAGTTGCACCCCTCAGTTGCACCCCTCAGTTGCACCCCTCAGTTGCACCTCTCAGTTGCAGCCCTCAGTTGCACCCCTCAGTTGCACCCCTCAGCCGCACCCCTCAGTTGCACCCCCCAGTTGCACCCCTCAGTTGCACCCCTCAGTTGCACCCCTCAGTTGCACCACTCAGTTGCACCCCCCAGTTGCACCCCCCAGTTGCACCCCCAGTTGCACCGGTCAGTTGCACCCCTCAGTTGCACCCCCCAGTTGCACCCCTCAGATGCATCCCTCAGTTGCACCGCCAAGTTGCACCCCTCAGTTGCACCCCCCAGTTGCACCCCTCAGTTGCACCCCTCAGTTGCACCCCTCAGTTGCACCCCTCAGTTGCACCCCTCAGTTGCATCCCTCAGTTGCAACCCTCAGTTGTGCCCCTCAGTTGCACCCCCCTGTGGCACCCCTCAGTTGCACCCCCCAGTTGCACCCCTCAGTTGCACCCCTCAGTTGCACCCCTCCGTTGCACCCCTCAGTTGCACCCCCCAGTTGCACCCCTCAGTTGCACCCCTCAGTTGCACCACCCAGTTGCACCCCTCAGTTGCACCCCTCAGTTGCACCCCTCACGGGCACCCCCCAGTTGCACCCCTCAGTTGCACCCCTCAGTTGCACCCCCCAGTTGCACCCCTCAGTTGCACCCCCCAGTTGCACCCCTCAGTTGCACCCGTCAATTGCACCCCCCAGTTGCACCCCTCAGTTGCACCCCTCAGTTGCACCCCCTAGTTGCACCCCTCAGTTGCACCCCTCAGTTGTACCCCTCGGTTGCACCCCTCAGTTGCAGCCCCCAGTTGCACCCCTCAGTTGCACCTGTCAGTTGCACCCCTCAGTTGCACCCCTCAGTTGCACCCCTCAGTTGCAGCCCTCAGTCGCACCCCTCAGTTGCACCCCTCAGTTGCACCCCTCAGTTGCACCCCTCAGTTGCACCCCTCAGTTGCACCCCTCAGTTGCACCCCTCAGTTGCACCCCCCAGTTGCACCCCTCAATTGCACCCCTCAGTTGCACCCCTCAGTTGCACCCCCCAGTTGCACCCCTCAGTTGCACCCCTCAGTTGCACCCCCCACTTGCAGCCCTCAGTTGCACCCCTCAGTTACACCCCTCAGTTGCACCCCTCAGTTGCACCCCTCAGTCGCACCCCTCAGTTGCACCCCTCAGTTGCACCCCTCAGTTGCACCCCTCAGTTGCACCCCTCAGTTGCACCCCTCAGTTGCACCCCTCAGTTGCAACCCTCAGTTGCACCCCTCAGTTGCACCCCTCAGTTGCACCCGTCAATTGCACCCCCCAGTTGCACCCCTCAGTTGCACCCCTCATTTGCACCCCCTAGTTGCACCCCTCAGTTGCACCCCTCAGTTGCACCCCTCGGTTGCACCCCTCAGTTGCAGCCCCCAGTTGCACCCCTTAGTTGCACCTGTCAGTTGCACCCCTCAGTTGCACCCCTCAGTTGCACCCCTCAGTTGCAGCCCTCAGTCGCACCCCTCAGTTGCACCCCTCAGTTGCACCCCTCAGTTGCACCCCTCAGTTGCACCCCTCAGTTGCACCCCTCAGTTGCACCCCCCAGTTGCACCCCTCAGTTGCACCCCTCAGTTGCACCCCTCAGTTGCACCCCTCAGTTGCACCCTCCAGCTGCACCCCTCAGTTGCAACCCTCAGTTGCACCCCTCAGTTGCACCCCCCAGTTGCACCTCCCAGTTGCACCTCTCAGTTGCACCCCCCAGTTGCACCCCTCAGTTGCACCCCTCAGTTGCACCCCCCAGTTGCACCCCTCAGTTGCACCACTCAGTTGCACCCCTCAGTTGCACCCCTCAGTTGCACCCCTCAGTTGCACCCCTCAGTTGCACCCCTCAGTGCACCCCCCAGTTGCACCCCTCAGTTGCACCCCTCAGTTGCACCCCTCAGTTGCACCCCCCAGTTGCACCCCTCAGTTGCACCCCCGAGTTGCACCCCTCAGTTGCACCCCTCAGTTGCAACCCCCAGTTGCACCCCTCAGTTGCACCCCTCAGTTGCACCCCTCAGTTGCACCCCTCAGTTGCACCCCTCAGTTGCACCCCTCAGTTGCACCCCTCAGTTGCACCTCTCAGTTGCAGCCCTCAGTTGCACCCCTCAGTTGCACCCCTCAGCCGCACCCCTCAGTTGCACCCCCCAGTTGCACCCCTCAGTTGCACCCCTCAGTTGCACCCCTCAGTTGCACCACTCAGTTGCACCCCCCAGTTGCACCCCCCAGTTGCACCCCCAGTTGCACCGGTCAGTTGCACCCCTCAGTTGCACCCCCCAGTTGCACCCCTCAGATGCACCCCTCAGTTGCACCGCCAAGTTGCACCCCTCAGTTGCACCCCCCAGTTGCACCCCTCAGTTGCACCCCTCAGTTGCACCCCTCAGTTGCACCCCTCAGTTGCACCCCTCAGTTGCATCCCTCCGTTGCAACCCTCAGTTGTGCCCCTCAGTTGCACCCCCCTGTGGCACCCCTCAGTTGCACCCCCCAGTTGCACCCCTCAGTTGCACCCCTCAGTTGCACCCCTCAGTTGCACCCCTCAGTTGCACCCCCCAGTTGCACCCCTCAGTTGCACCCCTCAGTTGCACCACCCAGTTGCACCCCTCAGTTGCACCCCTCAGTTGCACCCCTCACGGGCACCCCCCAGTTGCACCCCTCAGTTGCACCCCTCAGTTGCACCCCCCAGTTGCACCCCTCAGTTGCACCCCCCAGTTGCACCCCTCATTTGCACCCCTCAGTTGCACCCCCCAGTTGCACCCCTCATTTGCACCCCTCATTTGCACCCCTCAGTTGCACCCCCCAGTTGCACCCCTCAGTTGCACCCCTCAGTTGCACCCCCCAGTTGCACCCCTCAGTTGCACCCCTCAGTTGCACCCCTCAGTTGCACCCCTCAGTTGCACCCGTCAGTGATACCCCCCAGTTGCACCCCTCAGTTGCACCCCCCAGTTGCACCCCTCAGTTGCACCCCTCGGTTGCACCCCCCAGTTGCACCCCTCAGTTGCACCCCTCAGTTGCACCCCCCAGTTGCACCCCTCAGTTGCACCCCTCAGTTGCACCCCTCAGTTGCACCCCTCATGTGCACTCCTCAGTTGCACCCCTCAGTTGCACCCCTCAGTTGCACCCCTCAGTTGCAGCCCTCAGTTGCACCCCTCAGTTGCACCCCCCAGTTGCACCCCTCAGTTGCACCCCTCAGTTGCACCCCCCAGTTGCACCCCTCAGTTGCACCCCTCAGTTGCACCCCTCAGTTGCACCCCTCAGTTGCACCCCTCAGTTGCACCCCTCAGTTGCACCCCTCAGTTGCACCCCTCAGTTGCACCCCCCAGTTGCACCCCTCATTTGCACCCCTCATTTGCACCCCTCAGTTGCACCCCCCAGTTGCACCCCTCAGTTGCACCCCTCAGTTGCACCCCCCAGTTGCACCCCTCAGTTGCACCCCTCAGTTGCACCCCTCAGTTGCACCCCTCAGTTGCACCCGTCAGTGATACCCCCCAGTTGCACCCCTCAGTTGCACCCCCCAGTTGCACCCCTCAGTTGCACCCCTCAGTTGCACCCCCCAGTTGCACCCCTCAGTTGCACCCCTCAGTTGCACCCCTCAGTTGCACCCCTCAGTTGCACCCCTCAGTTGCACCCCTCAGTTGCACCCCTCAGGTGCACTCCTCAGTTGCACCCCTCAGTTGCACCCCTCAGTTGCACCCCTCAGTTGCAGCCCTCAGTTGCACCCCTCAGTTGCACCCCCCAGTTGCACCCCTCAGTTGCACCCCTCAGTTGCACCCCCCAGTTGCACCCCCCAGTTGCACCCCTCAGTTGCACCCCTCAGTTGCACCCCCCAGTTGCACCCCTCAGTTGCAACCCTCAGTTGCACCCCTCAGTTGCACCCCTCAGTTGCACCCCCCAGTTGCACCTCTCAGTTGCACCCCTCAGTTGCACCCCTCAGTTGCACCCCTCAGTTGCACCCCCCAGTTGCACCCCTCAGTTGCACCACTCAGTTGCACCCCTCAGTTGCACCCCTCAGTTGCACCCCTCAGTTGCACCCCTCAGTTGCACCCCTCAGTGCACCCCCCAGTTGCACCCCTCAGTTGCACCCCTCAGTTGCACCCCTCAGTTGCACCCCCCAGTTGCACCCCTCAGTTGCACCCCCCAGTTGCACTCCTCAGTTGCACCCCTCAGTTGCAACCCCCAGTTGCACCCCTCAGTTGCACCCCTCAGTTGCACCCCTCAGTTGCACCCCTCAGTTGCACCCCTCAGTTGCACCCCTCAGTTGCACCCCTCAGTTGCACCTCTCAGTTGCAGCCCTCAGTTGCACCCCTCAGTTGCACCCCTCAGCCGCACCCCTCAGTTGCACCCCCCAGTTGCACCCCTCAGTTGCACCCCTCAGTTGCACCCCTCAGTTGCACCACTCAGTTGCACCCCCCAGTTGCACCCCCCAGTTGCACCCCCAGTTGCACCGGTCAGTTGCACCCCTCAGTTGCACCCCCCAGTTGCACCCCTCAGATGCACCCCTCAGTTGCACCGCCAAGTTGCACCCCTCAGTTGCACCCCCCAGTTGCACCCCTCAGTTGCACCCCTCAGTTGCACCCCTCAGTTGCACCCCTCAGTTGCACCCCTCAGTTGCATCCCTCAGTTGCAACCCTCAGTTGTGCCCCTCAGTTGCACCCCCCTGTGGCACCCCTCAGTTGCACCCCCCAGTTGCACCCCTCAGTTGCACCCCTCAGTTGCACCCCTCAGTTGCACCCCTCAGTTGCACCCCCCAGTTGCACCCCTCAGTTGCACCCCTCAGTTGCACCACCCAGTTGCACCCCTCAGTTGCACCCCTCAGTTGCACCCCTCACGGGCACCCCCCAGTTGCACCCCTCAGTTGCACCCCTCAGTTGCACCCCCCAGTTGCACCCCTCAGTTGCACCCCCCAGTTGCACCCCTCATTTGCACCCCTCAGTTGCACCCCCCAGTTGCACCCCTCATTTGCACCCCTCATTTGCACCCCTCAGTTGCACCCCCCAGTTGCACCCCTCAGTTGCATCCCTCAGTTGCACCCCCCAGTTGCACCCCTCAGTTGCACCCCTCAGTTGCACCCCTCAGTTGCACCCCTCAGTTGCACCCGTCAGTGATACCCCCCAGTTGCACCCCTCAGTTGCACCCCCCAGTTGCACCCCTCAGTTGCACCCCTCGGTTGCACCCCCCAGTTGCACCCCTCAGTTGCACCCCTCAGTTGCACCCCCCAGTTGCACCCCTCAGTTGCACCCCTCAGTTGCACCCCTCAGTTGCACCCCTCAGGTGCACTCCTCAGTTGCACCCCTCAGTTGCACCCCTCAGTTGCACCCCTCAGTTGCAGCCCTCAGTTGCACCCCTCAGTTGCACCCCCCAGTTGCACCCCTCAGTTGCACCCCTCAGTTGCACCCCCCAGTTGCACCCCTCAGTTGCACCCCTCAGTTGCACCCCTCAGTTGCACCCCTCAGTTGCACCCCTCAGTTGCACCCCTCAGTTGCACCCCTCAGTTGCACCCCTCAGTTGCACCCCCCAGTTGCACCCCTCATTTGCACCCCTCATTTGCACCCCTCAGTTGCACCCCCCAGTTGCACCCCTCAGTTGCACCCCTCAGTTGCACCCCCCAGTTGCACCCCTCAGTTGCACCCCTCAGTTGCACCCCTCAGTTGCACCCCTCAGTTGCACCCGTCAGTGATACCCCCCAGTTGCACCCCTCAGTTGCACCCCCCAGTTGCACCCCTCAGTTGCACCCCTCAGTTGCACCCCCCAGTTGCACCCCTCAGTTGCACCCCTCAGTTGCACCCCCCAGTTGCACCCCTCAGTTGCACCCCTCAGTTGCACCCCTCAGTTGCACCCCTCAGGTGCACTCCTCAGTTGCACCCCTCAGTTGCACCCCTCAGTTGCACCCCTCAGTTGCAGCCCTCAGTTGCACCCCTCAGTTGCACCCCCCAGTTGCACCCCTCAGTTGCACCCCTCAGTTGCACCCCCCAGTTGCACCCCTCAGTTGCACCCCTCAGTTGCACCCCTCAGTTGCACCCCTCAGTTGCACCCCTCAGTTGCACCCCTCAGTTGCACCCCCCAGTTGCACCCCTCAGTTGCACCCCTCAGTTGCACCCCTCAGTTGCACCCCTCAGTTGCACCCCTCAGTTGCACCCCCCAGTTGCACCCCTCAGTTGCAGCCCTCAGTTGCACCCTTCAGTTGCACCCCCCAGTTGCACCCCTCGGTTGCACCCCTCAGTTGCACCCCCCAGTTGCACCCCCCAGTTGCACCCCCCAGTTGCAAATCCAGTTGCACCCCTCAGTTGCAACCCTCAGTTGCACCCCCCAGTTGCACCCCTCAGTTGCACCCCCCAGTTGCACCCCTCAGTTGCACCCCTCAGTTGCACCCCTCAGTTGCACCCCTCAGTTGCATCCCTCAGTTGCACCCCTGAGTTGTACCCCTCAGTTGCACCCCCCTGTGGCACCCCTCAGTTGCACCCCTCAGTTGCACCCCTCAGTTGCACCCCTCAGTTGCGACCCTCAGTTGCAACCCTCAGTTGCACCCCCCAGTTGCACCCCTCAGTTGCACCCCTCAGTTGCACCCCTCAGTTGCACCCCTCAGTTGCACCCCTCACTGGCACCCCCCAGTTGCACCCCTCAGTTGCACCCCTCAGTTGCACCCCCCAGTTGCACCCCTCAGTTGCACCCCCCAGTTGACCCCCCAGTTGCACCCCTCAGTTGCACCCCTCAGTTGCACCCCCCAGTTGCACCCCTCAGTTGCACCCCTCAGTTGCACCCCTAAGTTGCACCCCTCAGTTGCACCCCTCAGTTGCACCCCTCAGTTGCACCCCCCATTTGCACCCCTCAGTTGCACCCCCCAGTTGCACCCCTTAGTTGCACCCCTCAGTTGCACCCCCCAGTTGCACCCCTCAGTTGCAACCCTTAGTTGCACCCCTCAGTTGCACCCCTCAGTTGCACCTGTCAGTTGCACCCGTCAGTTGCACCCCCCAGTTGCACCCCTCAGTTGCACCCCTCAGTTGCACCCCCCAGTTGCACCCCTCAGTAGCACCCCTCAGTTGCACCCCTCAGTTGCACCCCTCAGTTGCACCCCTCAGTTGCACCCCCCAGTTGCACCCCTCAGTTGCACCCCCCAGTTGCACCCCCCAGTTGCACCCCTCAGTTGTACCCCTCAGTTGCACCCCCCTGTGGCACCCCTCAGTTGCACCCCTCAGTTGCACCCCTCAGTTGCACGCCTCAGTTGCGACCCTCAGTTGCAACCCTCAGTTGCACCCCCCAGTTGCACCCCTCAGTTGCACCCCTCAGTTGCACCCCTCAGTTGCACCCCTCAGTTGCACCCCTCACTGGCACCCCCCAGTTGCACCCCTCAGTTGCACCCCCCAGTTGCACCCCTCAGTTGCACCCCCCAGTTGCACCCCCCAGTTGCACCCCTCAGTTGCACCCCCAGTTGCACCCCTCAGTTGCACCCCTCAGTTGCACCCCTCAGTTGCACCCCTCAGTTGCACCCCTCAGTTGCACCCCTCAGTTGCACCCCCCAGTTGCACCCCTCAGTTGCACCCCCCAGTTGCACCCCTCAGTTGCACCCCTCAGTTGCACCCCCCAGTTGCACCCCTCAGTTGCAACCCTCAGTTGCACCCCTCAGTTGCACCCCTCAGTTGCACCCGTCAGTTGCACCCGTCAGTTGCACCCCCCAGTTGCACCCCTCAGTTGCACCCCTCAGTTGCACCCCTCAGTTGCACCCCTCAGTTGCACCCCTCAGTTGCACCCCTCAGTTGCACCCCTCAGTTGCTTCCCTCAGTTGCACCCCTCAGTTGCAACCGTCAGTTGCACCCCTCAGTTGCAACCCTCAGTTGCACCCCTCAGTTCCACCCATCAGTTGCACCCCTCAGTTGCACCCGTCAGTTGCACCCGCCAGTTCCAACCCTCAGTTGCACCCCTCAGTTGCACCCCTCAGGTGCACCCCTCAGTTGCACCCCTCAGTTGCACCCCTCAGTTGCACCCCTCAAGTGCACCCCTCAGTTGCACCCCTCAGTTGCACCTCTCAGTTGTACCCGTCAGTTCCACCCCTCAGTTGCACCCCTCAGTTGCACCCCTCGGTTGCACCCCTCAGTTGCACCCCCCAGTTGCACCCCTCAGTTGCACCCCTCAGTTGCACCCCCCAGTTGCACCCCTCAAGTGCACCCCTCAGTTGCACCCCTCAGCTGCACCTCTCAGTTGTACCCCTCAGTTGCACCCCCCAGTTGCACCCCTCAGTTGCACCCCTCAGTTGCACCCCCCAGTTGCACCCCTCAGTTGCATCCCTCAGTTGCACCCCCCAGTTGCACCCCCCAGTTGCACCCCTCAGTTGCACCCCTCCGTTGCACCCCCCAGTTGCACCCCTCAGTTGCACCCCTCAGTTGCACCCCTCAGTTGCACCCCTCGGTTGCAGCGCCCAGTTTCACCCCTCAGTTGCACCCCTCAGTTGCACCCCTCAGTTGCACCCCTCAGTTGCACCCCTCAGTTGCACCCCTCAGTTGCACCCCTCAGTTGCACCCCTCAGTTGCACCCCCCAATTGCACCCCCCAGTTGCACCCCTCAGTTGCACCCCTCAGTTGCACCCCCCAGTCGCACACCTCACTTGCACCCCCCAGTTGCACCCCTCAGTTGCACCCCTCAGTTGCACCCCTCAGTTGCACCCCTCAGTTGCACCCCCCAGTTGCACCCCTCAGTTGCACCCCTCAGTTGCACCCCTCAGTTGCACCCCTCAGTTGCACCCCCCAGTTGCACCCCCCAGTTGCACCCCTCAGTTGGACCCCCCAGTTGCACCCCCCAGTTGCACCCCTCAGTTGCACCCCTCAGTTGCACCCCTCAGTTGCACCCCTCAGTTGCACCCCTCAGTTGCACCCCTCAGTTGCACCCCTCAGTTGCACCCCTCAGTTGCACCCCTCAGTTGCACCCCTCAGTTGCACCCCTCAGTTGCACCCCCCAGTTGCACCCCTCAGTTGCACCCCCCAGTTGCAGCCCCTAGTTGCACCCCTCAGTTGCACCCCTCAGTTGCACCCCTCGGTTGCACACCTCAGTTGCACCCCTCAGTTGCACCCCCCAGTTGCACCCCCCAGTTGCACCCCTCAGTTGCACCCCTCAGTTGCACCCCTCAGTTGCACCCCCCAGTTGCACCCCTCAGTTGCACCCCTCAGTTGCGACCCCCAGTTGCACCCCCCAGTTGCACCCCTCAGTTGCACCCCTCAGTTGCACCCCTCAGTTGCACCCCTCAGTTGCGACCCCCAGTTGCACCCCCCAGTTGCACCCCTCAGTTGCACCCCTCAGTTGCACCCCTCAGTTGCACCCCTCAGTTGCAGCCCCTAGTTGCACCCCTCAGTTGCACCCCTCAGTTGCACCCCTCAGTTGCACCCCTCAGTTGCACCCCTCAGTTGCACCCCTCACTTGCACCCCCCAGTTGCACCCCTCAGTTGCACCCCTCAGTTGCACCCCTCAGTTGCACCCCTCAGTTGCACCCCCCAGTTGCACCCCTCAGTTGCACCCCTCACTGGCACCCCCCAGTTGCACCCCCCAGTTGAACCCCCCAGTTGCACCCCTCAGTTGCACCCCTCAGTTGCACCCCCCAGTTGCACCCCTCAGTTGCACCCCTCAGTTGCACCCCCCAGTTGCACCCCTCAGTTGCACCCCTCAGTTGCACCCCTCAGTTGCACCACTCAGTTGCACCCCTCAGTTGCAGCCCCTAGTTGCACCCCTCAGTTGCACCCCTCAGTTGCACCCCTCAGTTGCACCCCTCAGTTGCACCCCTCAGTTGCACCCCTCAGTTGCACCCCCCAGTTGCACCCCTCAGATGCACCCCTCAGTTGCACCCCCCAGTTGCACCCCTCAGTTGCACCCCTCAGTTGGACCCCCCAGTTGCACCCCCCAGTTGCACCCCTCAGTTGCACCCCTCAGTTGCACCCCTCAGTTGCACCCCTCAGTTGCACCCCTCAGTTGCACCCCTCAGTTGCACCCCTCAGTTGCACCCCTCAGTTGCACCCCTCAGTTGCACCCCTCAGTTGCACCCCTCAGTTGCACCCCCCAGTTGCACCCCTCAGTTGCACCCCCCAGTTGCAGCCCCTAGTTGCACCCCTCAGTTGCACCCCTCAGTTGCACCCCTCGGTTGCACCCCTCAGTTGCACCCCTCAGTTGCACCCCCCAGTTGCACCCCCCAGTTGCACCCCTCAGTTGCACCCCTCAGTTGCACCCCTCAGTTGCACCCCCCAGTTGCACCCCTCAGTTGCACCCCTCAGTTGCGACCCCCAGTTGCACCCCCCAGTTGCACCCCTCAGTTGCACCCCTCAGTTGCACCCCTCAGTTGCACCCCTCAGTTGCGACCCCCAGTTGCACCCCCCAGTTGCACCCCTCAGTTGCACCCCTCAGCTGCACCCCTCAGTTGCACCCCTCAGTTGCAGCCCCTAGTTGCACCCCTCAGTTGCACCCCTCAGTTGCACCCCTCAGTTGCACCCCTCAGTTGCACCCCTCAGTTGCACCCCTCACTTGCACCCCCCAGTTGCACCCCTCAGTTGCACCCCTCAGTTGCACCCCTCAGTTGCACCCCTCAGTTGCACCCCCCAGTTGCACCCCTCAGTTGCACCCCTCACTGGCGTCCCCCAGTTGCACCCCCCAGTTGCACCCCCCAGTTGCACCCCTCAGTTGCACCCCTCAGTTGCACCCCCCAGTTGCACCCCTCAGTTGCACCCCTCAGTTGCACCCCCCGGTTGCACCCCTCAGTTGCACCCCTCAGTTGCACCCCTCAGTTGCACCACTCAGTTGCACCCCTCAGTTGCAGCCCCTAGTTGCACCCCTCAGTTGCACCCCTCAGTTGCACCCCTCAGTTGCACCCCTCAGTTGCACCCCTCAGTTGCACCCCTCAGTTGCACCCCCCAGTTGCACCCCTCAGATGCACCCCTCAGTTGCACCCCCCAGTTGCACCCCTCAGTTGCACCCCCCAGTTGCACCCCTCAGTTGCACCCCTCAGTTGCACCCCTCAGTTGCACCCCTCAGTTGCACCCCTCAGTTGCACCCCTCAGTTGCACCCGTCAGCTGCACCCGTCAGTTGCACCCCCCAGTTGCACCCCTCAGTTGCACCCCTCAGTTGCACCCCTCAGTTGCACCCCTCAGTTGCGACCCTCAGTTGCAACCCTCAGTTGCACCCCCCAGTTGCACCCCTCAGTTGCACCCCTCAGTTGCACCCCTCAGTTGCACCCCTCAGTTGCACCCCTCACTGGCACCCCCCAGTTGCACCCCTCAGTTGCACCCCTCAGTTGCACCCCCCAGTTGCACCCCTCAGTTGCACCCCCCAGTTGCACCCCCCAGTTGCACCCCTCAGTTGCACCCCCCAGTTGCACCCCTCAGTTGCACCCCTCAGTTGCACCCCTCAGTTGCACCCCTCAGTTGCACCCCTCAGTTGCACCCCTCAGTTGCACCCCCCAGTTGCACCCCTCAGTTGCACCCCCCAGTTGCACCCCTCAGTTGCACCCCTCAGTTGCACCCCCCAGTTGCACCCCTCAGTTGCAACCCTCAGGTGCACCCCTCAGTTGCACCCCTCAGTTGCACCCGTCAGTTGCACCCGTCAGTTGCACCCCCCAGTTGCACCCCTCAGTTGCACCCCTCAGTTGCACCCCTCAGTTGCACCCCTCAGTTGCACCCCTCAGTTGCACCCCTCAGTTGCACCCCTCAGTTGCACCCCTCAGTTGCAACCGTCAGTTGCACCCCTCAGTTGCAACCCTCAGTTGCACCCCTCAGTTGCACCCCTCAGTTCCACCCATCAGTTGCACCCCTCAGTTGCACCCGTCAGTTGCACCCGCCAGTTCCACCCCTCAGTTGCACCCCTCAGTTGCACCCCTCAGGTGCACCCCTCAGTTGCACCCCTCAGTTGCACCCCTCAGTTGCACCCCTCAAGTGCACCCCTCAGTTGCACCCCTCAGTTGCACCTCTCAGTTGTACCCGTCAGTTCCACCCCTAAGTTGCACCCCTCAGTTGCACCCCTCGGTTGCACCCCCCAGTTGCACCCCTCAGTTGCACCCCTCAGTTGCACCCCCCAGTTGCACCCCTCAAGTGCACCCCTCAGTTGCACCCCTCAGCTGCACCTCTCAGTTGTACCCCTCAGTTGCACCCCCCAGTTGCACCCCTCAGTTGCACCCCTCAGTTGCACCCCCCAGTTGCACCCCTCAGTTGCATCCCTCAGTTGCACCCCCCAGTTGCACCCCCCAGTCGCACACCTCACTTGCACCCCCCAGTTGCACCCCTCAGTTGCACCCCTCAGTTGTACCCCTCAGTTGCACCCCTCAGTTGCACCCCCCAGTTGCACCCCTCAGTTGCACCCCTCAGTTGCACCCCTCAGTTGCACCCCTCAGTTGCACCCCCCAGTTGCACCCCCCAGTTGCACCCCTCAGTTGGACGCCCCAGTTGCACCCCCAAGTTGCACCCCTCAGTTGCACCCCTCAGTTGCACCCCTCAGTTGCACCCCTCAGTTGCACCCCTCAGTTGCACCCCTCGGTTGCACCCCTCAGTTGCACCCCTCAGTTGCACCCCTCAGTTGCACCCCTCAGTTGCACCCCTCAGTTGCACCCCCCAGTTGCACGCCTCAGTTGCACCCCCCAGTTGCAGCCCCTAGTTGCACCCCTCAGTTGCACCCCTCAGTTGCACCCCTCGGTTGCACCCCTCAGTTGCACCCCCCAGTTGCACCCCCCAGTTGCACCCCTCAGTTGCACCCCTCAGTTGCACCCCTCAGTTGCACCCCCCAGTTGCACCCCCCAGTTGCACCCCTCAGTTGCACCCCCCAGTTGCACCCCCCAGTTGCACCCCTCAGTTGCACCCCTCAGTTGCGACCCCCACCTGCACCCCCCAGTTGCACCCCTCAGTTGCACCCCTCAGTTGCACCCCTCAGTTGCACCCCTCAGTTGCGACCCCCAGTTGCACCCCCCAGTTGCACCCCTCAGTTGCACCCCTCAGTTGCACCCCTCAGTTGCACCCCTCAGTTGCAGCCCCTAGTTGCACCCCTCAGTTGCACCCCTCAGTTGCACCCCTCAGTTGCACCCCTCAGTTGCACCCCTCAGTTGCACCCCTCACTTGCACCCCCCAGTTGCACCCCTCAGTTGCACCCCTCAGTTGCACCCCTCAGTTGCACCCCTCAGTTGCACCCCCCAGTTGCACCCCTCAGTTGCACCCCTCACTGGCACCCCCCAGTTGCACCCCCCAGTTGCACCCCCCAGTTGCACCCCTCAGTTGCACCCCTCAGTTGCACCCCCCAGTTGCACCCCTCAGTTGCACCCCTCAGTTGCACCCCCCAGTTGCACCCCTCAGTTGCACCCCTCAGTTGCACCCCTCAGTTGCACCCCTCAGTTGCACCCCTCAGTTGCAGCCCCTAGTTGCACCCCTCAGTTGCACCCCTCAGTTGCACCCCTCAGTTGCACCCCTCACTGGCACCCCTCAGTTGCACCCCTCAGTTGCACCCCCCAGTTGCACCCCTCAGTTGCACCCCCCAGTTGCAGCCCCCAGTTGCACCCCTCAGTTGCACCCCTCAGTTGCACCCCTCAGTTGCACCCCTCAGTTGCACCCCTCAGTTGCACCCCCCAGTTGCACCCCCCAGTTGCACCCCCCAGTTGCACCCCTCAGTTGCACCCCTCAGTTGCACCCCCCAGTTGCACCCCTCAGTTGCAGCCCTCAGTTGCACCCCTCAGTTGCACCACTCAGTTGCACCCCTCAGTTGCAGCCCCTAGTTGCACCCCTCAGTTGCACCCCTCAGTTGCACCCCTCCGTTGCACCCCTCAGTTGCACCCCTCAGTTGCACCCCTCAGTTGCACCCCCCAGTTGCACCCCTCAGTTGCACCGCCCAGTTGCACCCCTCAGTTGCATCCCTCAGCTGCACCCCTCAGTTGCACCCCTCAGTTGCACCCCTCAGTTGCACCCCTCAGTTACACCCCCCAGTTGCAACCCTCAGTTGCACCCCTCAGTTGCACCCCCCAGTTGCACCCCCCAGTTGCACCCCCCAGTTGCACCCCTCAGTTGCACCCCTCAGTTGCACCCCTCAGTTGCACCCCTCAGTTGCACCCCCCAGTTGCACCCCTCAGTTGCACCCCTCGGTTGCACCGCTCAGTTGCACCCCTCAGTTGCACCCCTCAGTTGCACCCCTCAGTTGCACCCCCCAGTTGCACCCCCCAGTTGCACCCCTCAGTTGCACCCCTCAGTTGCACCCTCCAGTTGCACCCCTCAGTTGCACCCCTCAGTTGCACCCCTCAGTTGCACCCCTCAGTTGCACCCCCCAGTTGCACCCCCCAGTTGCACCGCTCAGTTGCAGCCCTCAGTTGCACCCCCCAGTTGCACCACCCAGTTGCACCCCCCAGTTGCACCCTCCAGTTGCACCCCTCAGTTGCACCCCTCAGTTGCACCCCTCAGTTGCAGCCCCTAGTTGCACCGCTCAGTTGCACCCCTCAGTTGCACCCCTCAGTTGCATCCCTCAGTTGCACCCCTCAGTTGCAACCCCCAGTTGCACCCCTCAGTTGCACCCCTCAGTTGCACCCCTCAGTTGCACCCCTCAGTTGCACCCCTCAGTTGCACACTCAGTTGCACCCCCCAGTTGCACCCCCCAGTTGCACCCCCCAGTTCCACCCCTCAGTTGCAGACCTCGGTTGCACCCCTCAGTTGCACCCCTCAGTTGCACCCCTCAGTTGCACCCCTCAGTTGCACCCCTCAGTTGCACCCCTCAGTTGCACTCCCCAGTTGCACCCCTCAGTTGCACCCCCCAGTTGCACCCGTCAGTTGCACCCCCCAGCTCCACCCCTCAGTCGCACCCCTCAGTTGCACCACTCAGGTGCAGCCCTCAGTTGCACCCCTCAGTTGCACCCCACACTTGCACCCCCCAGGGGCACCCCCCAGTTGCACCCCCGAGTTGCACCCCTCAGTTGCACCCCTCAGTTGCACCCCCCAGTTGCACCCCCCAGTTGCACCTCCCAGTTGCACCCTCCAGTTGCACCCCTCAGTTGCACCCCTCAGTTGCACCCCTCAGTTGCAGCCCCTAGTTGCACCGCTCAGTTGCACCCCTCAGTTGCCCCTCTCAGTTGCACCCCCCAGTTCCACCCCTCAGCTGCACCCCTCAGTTGCACCCCTCAGTTGCACCCCCCAGTTCCGACCCTCAGTTGCACCCCTCAGTTGCACCCCTCAGTTGCACCCCTCAGTTGTACCCCTCAGTTGCACCCCTCAGTTGCACCCCTCAGTTGCACCCCTCAGTTGCACCCCTCAGTTGCAGCCCTCAGTTCCACCCCTCAGTTGCACCCCTCAGTTGCACCCCTCAGTTGCACCCCCCAGTTGCACCCCTCATTTGCACCCCCCAGTTGCACCCCCCAGTTGCACCCCTCAGTTGCACCCCCCAGTTGCACCCCTCAGTTGCACCCCTCAGTTGCACCCCTCAGTTGCACCCCTCAGTTGCACCCCTCAGTTGCACCCCTTAGTTGCACCCCCCAGTTGCACCCGTCAGTTGCACCCCCCAGTTGCACCCCTCAGTTGCACCCCTCAGATGCACCCCTCAGTTGCACCCCTCAGTTGCACCCCCCAAATGCACCCCTCAGTTGCACCCCCCAGTTGCACCCCCCAGTTGCACCCCCCAGTTGCACCCCTCAGTTGCACCCCTCAGTTGCACCCCTCAGTTGCACACCTCAGTTGCACCCCCCAGTTGCACCCCTCAGTTGCACCCCTCAGTTGCACCCCTCAGTTGCACCCCTCAATTGCACCCCTCAGTTGCACCCCCCATGTGCACCCCCCAGTTGCACCTCCCAGTTGCACCCCTCAGGTGCACCCCTCAGTTGCACCCCTCAGTTGCACCCCTCAGTTGCACCTCTCAGTTGCACCCCTCAGTTGCACCCCCCAGTTGCGCCCCTCAGTTGCACCCATCAGTTGCACCCCTCAGTTGCACCCCTCAGTTGCACCCCTCAGTTGCACACCCCAGTTGCACCCCTCAGTTGCACCCCCCAGTTGCACCCCTCAGTTGCACCCCCCAGTTGCGCCCCTCAGTTGCACCCCTCAGTTGCACCCCTCAGTTGCACCCCCCAGTTCCAACCCTCAGTTGCACCCCTCAGTTGCCCCCCTCAGTTGCACCCCTCAGTTGCAGCCCTCAGTTACACCCCTCAATTGCACCCCTCAGGTGCACCCCTCAGTTGCACCCCTCAGTTGCATCCCTCAGTTGCACCCCTCAGTTGCACACCCGAGTTCCAACCCTCTGTTGCACCCCTGAGTTGCCCCCCTCAGTTGCACCCCTCAGTTGCACCCCTCAGTTGCACCCCTGAGGTGCCCCCCTCAGTTGCACCCCTCAGTTGCACCCCCCAGTTGCACCCCTTAATTGCACCCCTCAGTTGTAACCCCCAGTTCCACCCGTCAGTTGCACCCCCCAGTTGCACCCCTCAGTTGCAGCCCTCAGTTGCAGCCCTCAGTTACACCCCTCAGTTGCACCCCTCAGTTGCACCCCTCAGTTGCACCCCCCAGTTGCACCCCTCAGTTGCACCCCCCAGTTGCATCCCCCAGTTGCACACCTCTGTTGCACCCCTCAGTTGCACCCCCCAGTTGCACCCCTCAGTTGCACCCCTCAGTTGCACCCCCCAGTTGCAGCCCTCAGTTGCACCCATCAGTTGCACCCCTCAGTTGCACCCCTCAGTTGCACCCCTCAGTTGCACCCCTCAGTTGCACCCCTCAGTTGCACTCCTCAGTTGCACCCCTCAGTTGCACCCCCCAGTTGCACCCCTCAGTTGCACCCCTCAGTTGCACCCCCCAGTTGCACCCCTCAGTTGCACCCCTCAGTTGCACCCCTCAGTTGCACCCCCCAGTTGCACCCCTCAGTTGCACCCCCCAGTTGCACCTCCCAGTTGCACACCTCTGTTGCACCCCTCAGTTGCACCCCCCAGTTGCACCCCTCAGTTGCACCCCTCAGTTGCACCCCCCAGTTGCAGCCCTCAGTTGCACCCATCAGTTGCACCCCTCAGTTGCACCCCTCAGTTGCACCCCTCAGTTGCACCCCTCAGTTGCACCCCCCAGTTGCACCCCTCAGTTGCACCCCTCAGTTGCACCCCTCAGTTTCACCCCCCAGTTGCACCCTTCAGTTGCACCCCTCAGTTGCAGCCCTCAGTTGCACCCCTCAGTTGCACCCCCCAGTTGCACCCCTCAGTTGCACCCCTCAGTTGCACCCCTCAGTTGCACCCCTCAGTTGCACCCCTCAGTTGCACGCCTCAGTTGCACCCCTAAGTTGCACGCCTCAGTTGCACGCCTCAGTTGCAGCCCTCAGTTGCACCCCCCAGTTGCACCCCTCAGTTGCACCCTTCAGTTGCACCCCTCAGTTGCACCCCTCAGTTGCACCCCTCAGTTGCACCCCTCAGTTGCACCCTTCAGTTGCATCCCTCAGTTGCACCCCTCAGTTGCATCCCTCAGTTGCACCCCTCAGTTGCACCCCTCAGTTGCACCCCTCAGTTGTACCCCTCAGTTGCACCCTTCAGTTGCACCCCCCGGTTGCAACCCTCAGTTGCACCCCTCAGTTGCACCCCTCAGTTGTACCCCTCAGTTGCACCCTTCAGTTGCACCCCCCGGTTGCAACCCTCAGTTGCACGCCTCAGTTGCACGCCTCAGTTGCAGCCCTCAGTTGCACCCCCCAGTTTCACCCCCCAGTTGCACCCTTCAGTTGCACCCCTCAGTTGCACCCCTCAGTTGCACCCCTCAGTTGCACCCCTCAGTTGCACCCCTCAGTTGCATCCCTCAGTTGCACCCCTCAGTTGCACCCCTCAGTTGCACCCCTCAGTTGTACCCCTCAGTTGCACCCTTCAGTTGCACCCCCCGGTTGCAACCCTCAGTTGCACCCCTCAGTTGCACCCCTCAGTTGTACCCCTCAGTTGCACCCTTCAGTTGCACCCCCCGGTTGCAACCCTCAGTTGCACCCCTCAGTTGCACCCCTCAGTTGCACCCCCCAGTTGCAGCCCTCAGTTGCACCCCTCAGTTTCACCCCCCAGTTGCACCCCTCAGTTGCACCCCCCAGTTGGACCCCCCAGTTGCACCCCTCAGTTGCACCCCTCAGTTGCACCCCTCAGCTGCATCCCTCAGTTGCACCCCCCAGTTGCACCCCTCAGTTGCACCCCCCAGTTGCACCCCTCAGTTGCACCCCTCAGTTGCACCCCCCAGTTGTACCCCTCAGTTGCACCCCTCAGTCGCACCCCCCAGTTGCACGCCTCAGTTGCAACCCTCAGTTGCACCCCTCAGTTGCACCCCTCAGTTGCACCCCTCAGTTGCACCCCTCAGTTGCACCCTCCAGTTGCACCCCTCAGTTGCACCCCTCAGTTGCACCCCTCAGTTGCACCCCTCAGTTGCAACCCCCAGTTGCACCCGTCAGTTGCACCCCTCAGTTCCACCCCTCAGTTGCACCCCTCAGTTGCACCCCTCAGTTGCAGCCCTCAGTTACACCCCTCAGTTGCACCCCTCAGTTGCAACCCTCAGTTGCACCCCCCAGTTGCACCCCTCAGTTGCACCCCTCAGTTGCACCCCCCAGTTCCACCCCTCAGTTGCACCCCTCAGTTGCACCCCCCAGTTGCACCCCCCAGTTGCACCCCTCAGTTGCACCGCCCAGTTGAAGGCCTCAGTTGCACCCCTCAGTTGCACCCCTCAGTTGCACCCCCAAGCTGCACCCCTCAGTTGCACCCCTCAGTTGCACCCCTCAGTTGCACCCCTTAGTTGCACCCCTCAGTTGCACCCCTCCGTTGCACCCCTCAGTTGCACCCCCCAGTTGCACCCCTCAGTTGCACCCCTCAGTTGCACCCCTCAGTTGCACCCCCCAGTTGCACCCCTCAGTTGCACCCATCAGTTGCACCCCCAAGTTGCACCCCTCAGTTGCACCCCTCACTTGCACCCCTCAGTTGCACCCCTCAGTTGCACCCCTCAGTTGCACCCCTCCAGTTGCACCCCTCAGTTGCACCCCTCAGTTGCACCCCTCAGTGGCAGCCCTCAGTTGCACCCCTCAGTTGCACCCCTCAGTTGCACCCCTCAGTTGCACCCCTCAGTTGCACCCCTCAGTTGCACCCCTCAGTTGCACCCCTCAGTTGCACCCCTCAGTTGCACCCCTCAGTTGCAGCCTTCAGTTGCACCCCCATGTTGCACCCCTCAGTTGCACCCCTCAGTTGCACCCCTCTGTTGCACCCCTCAGTTGCACCCCTCAGTTGCACCCCTCAGTTGCACCCCTCAGTTACACCCCTCAGTTTCACCCCCCAGTTGCACCCCTCAGTTGCACCCCCCAGTTGGACCCCCCAGTTGCACCCCTCAGTTGCACCCCTCAGTTGCACCCCCCAGTTGCACCCCTCAGTTGCACCCCTCAGTTGCACCCCTCAGTTGCACCCCTCAGTTGCACCCCTCAGTTGCAGCCCTCGGTTACACCCCTCAGTTGCACCCCTCAGTTGCAACCCTCAGTTGCACCCCCCAGTTGCACCCCTCAGTTGCACCCCTCAGTTGCACCCCCCAGTTCCACCCCTCAGTTGCACCCCTCAGTTGCACCCCCCAGTTGCACCCCCCAGTTGCACCCCTCAGTTGCACCCATCAGTTGCACCCCTCAGTTGCACCCCCCAGCTGCACCCCTCAGTTGCACCCCTCAGTTGCACCCCTCAGTTGCACCCCTCAGTTGCACCCCTCAGTTGCACCCCTCCGTTGCACCCCTCCGTTGCACCCATCAGTTGCACCCCTCAGTTGCACCCCTCAGTTGCGACCCCCAGTTGCACCCCCCAGTTGCAGCCCTCAGTTGCACCCCTCAGTTGCACCCCCCAGTTGCACCCCTCAGTTGCACCCATCAGTTGCACCCCCAAGTTGCACCCCTCAGTTGCACCCCTCAGTTGCACCCCTCAGTTGCACCCATCAGTTGCACCCCTCAGTTGCACCCCTCCAGTTGCACTCCTCAGTTGCACCCTCCAGTTGCACCCCTCAGTTGCACCCCTCAGTTGCAACCCTCAGTTGCACCCCTTAGTTGCACCCCTCAGTTGCACCCCTCAGTTGCATCCCCCAGTTCCACCCCCCAGTCGCACCCCTCAGTTGCACCCCCCAGATGCACCCCTCAGTTGCACCCCTCAGTTGCACCCCCCAGTTGCACCCCTCAGTTGCACCCCTCAGTTGCACCCGTCAGTTGCACCCCTCAGTTGCACCCCCCAGTTGCACCCCTCAGTTGCACCCCTCAGTTGCACCCGTCAGTTGCACCCCTCAGTTGCACCCCCCAGTTGCACCCCTCAGTTGCACCCCTCAGTTGCACCCCTCAGTTGCACCCCTCAGTTGCACCCTCCAGTTGCACCCCTCATTTGCACCCCCCAGTTGCACCCCTCAGTTGCACCCCTCAGTTGCACCCCCCAGTTGCACCCCTCAGTTGCACCCCTCAGTTGCACCCGTCAGTTGCACCCCTCAGTTGCACCCCCCAGTTGCACCCCTCAGTTGCACCCCCCAGTTGCACCCCTCAGTTGCACCCCTCAGTTGCACCCCTCAGTTGCAACCCTCAGTTGCACCCCCCAGTTGCACCCCTCAGTTGCACCCCTCAGTTGCACCCCTCAATTGCACCCCTCAGTTGCGACCCCCAGTTGCACCCCCCAGTTGCAGCCCTCAGTTGCACCCCTCAGTTGCACCCCTCAGTTGCACCCCTCAGTTGCACCCCTCAGTTGCACCCCCCAGTTGCACCCCTCAGTTGCACCCCCCAGTTGCACCCCTCAGTTACACCCCTCAGTTGCACCCCTCAGTTGCAACCCTCAGTTGCACCCCCCAGTTGCACCCCTCAGTTGCACCCCTCAGTTGCACCCCTCAGTTGCACCCCTCAGTTGCGACCCCCAGTTGCACCCCCCAGTTGCAGCCCTCAGTTGCACCCCTCAGTTGCACCCCCCAGTTGCACCCCTCAGTTGCACCCATCAGTTGCACCCCCAAGTTGCACCCCTCAGTTGCACCCCTCAGTTGCACCCCTCAGTTGCACCCATCAGTTGCACCCCTCAGTTGCACCCCTCCAGTTGCACTCCTCAGTTGCACCCTCCAGTTGCACCCCTCAGTTGCACCCCTCAGTTGCAACCCTCAGTTGCACCCCTCAGTTGCACCCCTCAGTTGCACCCCTCAGTTGCATCCCCCAGTTCCACCCCCCAGTCGCACCCCTCAGTTGCACCCCCCAGATGCACCCCTCAGTTGCACCCCTCAGTTGCAGCCCTCAGTTGCACCCCTCAGTTGCACCCCTCAGTTGCACCCCTCAGTTGCACCCCTCAGTTGCACCCCTCAGTTGCACCCCTCAGTTGCACCCCTCAGTTGCACCCCTCAGTTGCACCCCTCAGTTGCACCCTTCAGTTGCACCCCCGTGTTGCACCCCTCAGTTGCACCCCTCAGTTGCACCCCTCAGTTGCACCCCCCAGTTGCACCCCTCAGTTACACCCCTCAGTTTCACCCCCCAGTTGCACCCCTCAGTTGCACCCCCCAGTTGGACCCCCCAGTTGCACCCCTCAGTTGCACCCCTCAGTTGCACACCTCAGTTGCACCCCTCAGTTGCACCCCTCAGCTGCACCCCTCAGTTGCACCCCCCAGTTGCACCCCTCAGTTGCACCCCCCAGTTGCACCCCTCAGTTGCACCCCTCAGTTGCACCCCCCAGTTGCACCCCTCAGTTGCACCCCTTAGTCGCACCCCCCAGTTGCACCCCTCAGTTGCAACCCTCAGTTGCACCCCCCAGTTGCACCCCCCAGTTGCACCCCTCAGTTGCACCCCTCAGTTGCACCCCTCAGTTGCACCCCCCAGTTGCACCCCCCAGTTGGACCCCCCAGTTGCACCCCTCAGTTGCACCCCTCAGTTGCACACCTCAGTTGCACCCCCCAGTTGCACCCCTCAGTTGCACCCCTCAGTTGCACCCCTCAGTTGCACCGCCCGGTTGCACCCCTCAGTTGCACCCCTCAGTTGCACCCCTCAGTTGCACCCCTCAGTTGCACCCCCCAGTTGCACCTCTCAGATGCACCCCCCAGTTGCACCCCTCAGTTGCACCCCTCAGTTGCACCCCTCAGTTGTACCCCCCAGTTGCACCCCTCAGTTGCACCCCTCAGTTGCACCCCTCGGTTGCACCCCTCAGTTGCACCCCCCAGTTGCAGCCCTCAGTTGCACCCCTCAGTTGCACCCCTCACTTGCACCCCTCACTTGCACCCCTCAGTTGCACCCCTCAGTTGCACCCCGCAGTTGCGCCCCTCAGTTGCACCCCTCAGTTGCACCCCTCAGTTGCACCCCTCAGTTGCAACTCCCAGTTGCACCCGTCAGTTGCACCCCTCAGTTACACCCCTCAGTTGCACCCCTCAGTTGCACCCCTCAGTTGCACCCCTCAGTTGCACCCCGCAGTTGCGCCCCTCAGTTGCACCCCTCAGTTGCACCCCTCAGTTGCACCCCTCAGTTGCAACCCCCGGTTGCACCCGTCAGTTGCACCCCTCAGTTCCACCCCTCAGTTGCACCCCTCAGTCGCACCCCTCAGTTGCAGCCCTCAGTTACACCCCTCAGTTGCACCCCTCAGTTGCACCCCTCAGTTGCACCCCTCAGTTGCACCCCGCAGTTGCGCCCCTCAGTTGCACCCCTCAGTTGCACCCCTCAGTTGCACCCCTCAGTTGCAACCCCCGGTTGCACCCGTCAGTTGCACCCCTCAGTTCCACCCCTCAGTTGCACCCCTCAGTTGCACCCCTCAGTTGCAGCCCTCAGTTACACCCCTCAGTTGCACCCCTCAGTTGCACCCCTCAGTTGCACCCCCCAGTTGCACCCCTCAGTTGCACCCCTCAGTTGCACCCCCCAGTTGCACCCCTCAGTTGCACCCCTCAGTTGCACCGCCCAGTTGCAGCCCTCAGTTGCACCCCTCAGTTGCACCCCCAAGTTGCACCCCTCAGTTGCAGCCCCCAGTTGCACCCCTCAGTTGCACCCCTCAGTTGCACCCCTCAGTTGCACCCCTCAGTTGCACCCCTCAGTTGCACCCCTCAGTGGCACCCCTCAGTTGCACCCCTCAGTTGCAGCCCCCAGTTACACCCCTCAGTGGCACCCCTCATTTGCACCCCTCAGTTGCACCCCTCAGTTGCACCCCCCAGTTGCACCCCTCAGTTGCACCCCCCAGTTGCACCCCTCAGTTGCACCCATCAGTTGCACCCCTCAGTTGCACCCCTCAGTTGAACCCCTCAGTTGCACCCCCCAGTTGCACCCCTCAGCTGCACCCCTCAGTTGCACCCCCCAGTTGCACCCCTCAGTTGCACCCCTCAGTTGCACCCCCCAGTTGCACCCCTCAGTTGCACCCCTCAGTTGCACCCCCAAGTTGCACCCCTCAGTTGCAGCCCCCAGTTGCACCCCTCAGTTGCACCCCTCAGTTGCACCCCTCAGTTGCACCCCTCAGTTGCACCCCTCAGTTGCACCCCTCAGTGGCACCCCTCAGTTGCACCCCTCAGTTGCAGCCCCCAGTTACACCCCTCAGTGGCACCCCTCATTTGCACCCCTCAGTTGCACCCCTCAGTTGCACCCCCCAGTTGCACCCCTCAGTTGCACCCCCCAGTTGCACCCCTCAGTTGCACCCATCAGTTGCACCCCTCAGTTGCACCCCTCAGTTGAACCCCTCAGTTGCACCCCCCAGTTGCACCCCTCAGCTGCACCCCTCAGTTGCACCCCCCAGTTGCACCCCTCAGTTGCACCCCTCAGTTGCACCCCCCAGTTGCACCCCTCAGTTGCACCCCTCAGTTGCAGCCCCCAGTTGCACCCCTCAGTTGCACCCCTCAGTTGCACCCCCCAGTTGCACCCCCCAGTAGCACCCCTCAGTTGCACCCCCCAGTTGAACCCCTCAGTTGCACCCCTCAGTTGCAACCCTCAGTTGCACCCCTCAGTTGCACCCCCCAGTTGCACCCCTCAGTTGCACCCCTCGGTTGCACCCCTCAATTGCACCCCTCAGTTGCACCCCTCAGTTGCATCCCTCAGTTGCACCCCTCAGTTGCACCCTCCAGTTGCACCCCTCAGTTGCACCCCTCAGTTGCACTCCTCAGTTGCACCCTTCAGTTGCACCCCTCAGTTGCAGCCCTCAGTTACACCCCTCAGTTGCACCCCTCAGTTGCACCCCTCAGTTGCACCCCTCAGTTGCACCCCGCAGTTGCGCCCCTCAGTTGCACCCCTCAGTTGCACCCCTCAGTTGCACCCCTCAGTTGCAACCCCCGGTTGCACCCGTCAGTTGCACCCCTCAGTTCCACCCCTCAGTTGCACCCCTCAGTTGCACCCCTCAGTTGCAGCCCTCAGTTACACCCCTCAGTTGCACCCCTCAGTTGCACCCCTCAGTTGCACCCCCCAGTTGCACCCCTCAGTTGCACCCCTCAGTTGCACCCCCCAGTTGCACCCCTCAGTTGCACCCCTCAGTTGCACCGCCCAGTTGCAGCTCTCAGTTGCACCCCTCAGTTGCACCCCCAAGTTGCACCCCTCAGTTGCAGCCCCCAGTTGCACCCCTCAGTTGCACCCCTCAGTTGCACCCCTCAGTTGCACCCCTCAGTTGCACCCCTCAGTTGCACCCCTCAGTGGCACCCCTCAGTTGCACCCCTCAGTTGCAGCCCCCAGTTACACCCCTCAGTGGCACCCCTCATTTGCACCCCTCAGTTGCACCCCTCAGTTGCACCCCCCAGTTGCACCCCTCAGTTGCACCCCCCAGTTGCACCCCTCAGTTGCACCCATCAGTTGCACCCCTCAGTTGCACCCCTCAGTTGAACCCCTCAGTTGCACCCCCCAGTTGCACCCCTCAGCTGCACCCCTCAGTTGCACCCCCCAGTTGCACCCCTCAGTTGCACCCCTCAGTTGCACCCCCCAGTTGCACCCCTCAGTTGCACCCCTCAGTTGCACCCCCAAGTTGCACCCCTCAGTTGCAGCCCCCAGTTGCACCCCTCAGTTGCACCCCTCAGTTGCACCCCTCAGTTGCACCCCTCAGTGGCACCCCTCAGTTGCACCCCTCAGTTGCAGCCCCCAGTTACACCCCTCAGTGGCACCCCTCATTTGCACCCCTCAGTTGCACCCCTCAGTTGCACCCCCCAGTTGCACCCCTCAGTTGCACCCCCCAGTTGCACCCCTCAGTTGCACCCATCAGTTGCACCCCTCAGTTGCACCCCTCAGTTGAACCCCTCAGTTGCACCCCCCAGTTGCACCCCTCAGCTGCACCCCTCAGTTGCACCCCCCAGTTGCACCCCTCAGTTGCACCCCTCAGTTGCACCCCCCAGTTGCACCCCTCAGTTGCACCCCTCAGTTGCAGCCCCCAGTTGCACCCCTCAGTTGCACCCCTCAGTTGCACCCCCCAGTTGCACCCCCCAGTAGCACCCCTCAGTTGCACCCCCCAGTTGAACCCCTCAGTTGCACCCCTCAGTTGCAACCCTCAGTTGCACCCCTCAGTTGCACCCCCCAGTTGCACCCCTCAGTTGCACCCCTCGGTTGCACCCCTCAATTGCACCCCTCAGTTGCACCCCTCAGTTGCATCCCTCAGTTGCACCCCTCAGTTGCACCCTCCAGTTGCACCCCTCAGTTGCACCCCTCAGTTGCACTCCTCAGTTGCACCCTTCAGTTGCACCCCTCAGTTGCAGCCCTCAGTTGCACCCCCCAGTTGCACCCCTCAGATGCACCCCTCAGTTGCACCCCTCAGTTGCACCCCTCAGTTGCACGCCTCAGTTGCACGCCTCAGTTGCACCCCTCAGTTGCAGCCCTCAGTTGCACGCCCCAGTTGCACCCCTCAGTTGCACCCCTCAGTTGCACCCCTCAGTTGCACCCCCCAGTTGCACCCCTCAGTTGCACCCCTCCGTTGCACCCCTCAGTTGCACCCCCCAGTTGCACCCCTCAGTTGCAGCCCCCAGTTGCACCCCCCAGTTGCACCCCCCAGTTGCACCCCTCAGTTGCACCCCTCAGTTGCACCCCTCAGTTGCACCCCTCAGTTGCACCCCCCAGTTGCACCCCTCAGTTGCACCCCCCAGTTGCACCCCTCAGTTGCACACCTCAGTTGCACCCCTCAGTTGCACCCTTCAGTTGCACCCCTCAGTTGCACCCCCCAGTTGCACCCCTCAGTTGCACACCTCAGTTGCACCCCCCAGTTGCACCCCTCAGTTGCACCCCCCAGTTGCACCCCCCAGTTGCACCCCTCAGTTGCACCCCTCATTTGCACCCCTCAGTTGCACCCCTCAGTTGCACCCCTCAGTTGCACCCCTCAGTTGCACCCCCCAGTTGCACCCCTCAGTTGCAGCCCGCAGTTGCACCCCTCAGTTGCACCCCCCAGTTGCACCCCTCAGTTGCACCCCTCAGTTGCACCCCTCAGTTGCACCCCTCAGTTGCACCCCTCAGTTGCACACCTCAGTTGCACCCCTCAGTTGCACCCCCCAGTTGCACCCCTCAGTTGCAGCCCTCAGTTGCACCCCTCAGTTGCACCCCTCAGTTGCACCCCTCACTTGCACCCCTCAGTTGCACCCCTCAGTTGCACCCCTCAGTTGCACCCCGCAGTTGCGCCCCTCAGTTGCACCCCTCAGTTGCACCCCTCAGTTGCACCCCTCAGTTGCACCCCTCAGTTGCACCCCTCAGTTGCACACCTCAGTTGCACCCCTCAGTTGCACCCTTCAGTTGCACCCCTCAGTTGCACCCCCCAGTTGCACCCCTCAGTTGCACCCCTCAGTTGCACCCCTCAGGTGCACCCCTCAGTTGCACCCCTCAGTTGCGCCCCTCAGTTGCACCCCCCAGTTGCGCCCCTCAGTTGCACCCCTCAGTTGCACCCCTCAGTTGCGCCCCTCAGTTGCACCCCCCAGTTGCGCCCCTCAGTTGCACCCCTCAGTTGCACCCCTCAGTTGCACCCCTCAGTTGCACCCCTCATTTGCACCCCCCAGTTGCACCCCTCAGGTGCACCCCTCAGTTGCACCCCTCAGTTGCGCCCCTCAGTTGCACCCCCCAGTTGCGCCCCTCAGTTGCACCCCTCAGTTGCACCCCTCAGTTGCACCCCTCAGTTGCACCCCTCACTTGCACCCCTCAGTTGCACCCCTCAGTTGCACCCCTCAGTTGCACCCCGCAGTTGCGCCCCTCAGTTGCACCCCTCAGTTGCACCCCTCAGTTGCACCCCTCAGTTGCACCCCTCAGTTGCACCCCTCAGTTGCACACCTCAGTTGCACCCCTCAGTTGCACCCTTCAGTTGCACCCCTCAGTTGCACCCCCCAGTTGCACCCCTCAGTTGCACCCCTCAGGTGCACCCCTCAGTTGCACCCCTCAGTTGCGCCCCTCAGTTGCACCCCCCAGGTGCGCCCCTCAGTTGCACCCCTCAGTTGCACCCCTCAGTTGCACCCCTCAGTTGCACCCCCAGTTGCACCCCTCAGTTGCACACCTCAGTTGCACCCCCCAGTTGCACCCCTCAGTTGCATCCCTCAGTTGCACCCCCCAGTTGCACCCCTCAGTTGCACCCCCCAGTTGCACCCCCCAGTTGCACCCCTCAGTTGCACCCCTCAGTTGCACCCCTCAGTTGCACCCCGCAGTTGCGCCCCTCAGTTGCACCCCTCAGTTGCACCCCTCAGTTGCACCCCTCAGTTGCACCCCTCAGTTGCACCCCTCAGTTGCACACCTCAGTTGCACCCCTCAGTTGCACCCTTCAGTTGCACCCCTCAGTTGCACCCCCCAGTTGCGCCCCTCAGTTGCACCCCTCAGTTGCACCCCTCAGTTGCACCCCTCAGTTGCACCCCCAGTTGCACCCCTCAGTTGCACACCTCAGTTGCACCCCCCAGTTGCACCCCTCAGTTGCATCCCTCAGTTGCACCCCCCAGTTGCACCCCTCAGTTGCACCCCCCAGTTGCACCCCCCAGTTGCACCCCTCAGTTGCACCCCTCAGTTGCACCCCTCAGTTGCACCCCGCAGTTGCGCCCCTCAGTTGCACCCCTCAGTTGCACCCCCCAGTTGCACCCCTCAGTTGCACCCCCCAGTTGCACCCCTCAGTTGCACACCTCAGTTGCACCCCTCAGTTGCACCCTTCAGTTGCACCCCTCAGTTGCACCCCTCAGTTGCACCCCTCAGTTGCATCCCTCAGTTGCACCCCCCAGTTGCACCCCTCAGTTGCACCCCCCAGTTGCACCCCCCAGTTGCACCCCTCAGTTGCACCCCTCATTTGCACCCCTCAGTTGCACCCCTCAGTTGCACCCCTCAGTTGCACCCCTCAGTTGCACCCCCCAGTTGCACCCCTCAGTTGCAGCCCGCAGTTGCACCCCTCAGTTGCACCCCCCAGTTGCACCCCTCAGTTGCACCCCTCAGTTGCACCCCTCAGTTGCACCCCTCAGTTGCACCCCTCAGTTGCACACCTCAGTTGCACCCCTCAGTTGCACCCCCCAGTTGCACCCCCCAGTTGCACCCCCAGTTGCACCCCTCAGTTGCAACCATCCGTTGCACCCCTCAGTTGTACCCCCCAGTTGCACCCCTCAGTTGCACCCCCCAGTTGCACCCCTCAGTTGCACCCCTCAGTTGCACCCCCCAGTTGCACCCCTCAGTTGCACCCCTCAGTTGCACCCCTCACTTGCACCCCTCAGTTGCACCCCTCAGTTGCACCCCTCAGTTGCACCCCGCAGTTGCGCCCCTCAGTTGCACCCCTCAGTTGCACCCCTCAGTTGCACCCCTCAGTTGCACCCCTCAGTTGCACCCCTCAGTTGCACCCCCCAGTTGCACCCCTCAGTTGCACCCCCCAGTTGCACCCCTCAGTTGCACCCCTCAGTTGCACCCCTCAGTTGCACCCTTCAGTTGCACCCCTCAGTTGCACCCCTCAGTTGCAGCCCGCAGTTGCACCCCTCAGTTGCACCCCCCAGTTGCACCCCTCAGTTGCACCCCTCAGTTGCACCCCCCAGTTGCACCCCTCAGTTGCACCCCTCAGTTGCACCCCTCAGTTGCACCCCTCAGTTGCACCCCCCAGTTGCACCCCCCAGTTGCACCCCCAGTTGCACCCCTCAGTTGCACCCCTCAGTTGTACCCCCCAGTTGCACCCCTCAGTTGCAGCCCCCAGTTGCACCCCTCAGTTGCACCCCTCAGTTGCACCCCCCAGTTGCACCCCTCAGTTGCACCCCTCAGTTGCACCCCTCACTTGCACCCCTCAGTTGCACCCCTCAGTTGCACCCCTCAGCTGCACCCCGCAGTTGCGCCCCTCAGTTGCACCCCTCAGTTGCACCCCTCAGTTGCACCCCTCAGTTGCACCCCTCAGTTGCACCCCTCAGTTGCACCCCCCAGTTGCACCCCTCAGTTGCACCCCCCAGTTGCACCCCTCAGTTGCACCCCTCAGTTGCACCCCTCAGTTGCACCCTTCAGTTGCACCCCTCAGTTGCACCCCTCAGTTGCACCCCTCAGTTGCACCGCCCGGTTGCACCCCTCAGTTGCACCCCTCAGTTGCACCCCTCAGTTGCACCCCTCAGTTGCACCCCCCAGTTGCACCTCTCAGATGCACCCCCCAGTTGCACCCCTCAGTTGCACCCCTCAGTTGCACCCCTCAGTTGTACCCCCCAGTTGCACCCCTCAGTTGCACCCCTCAGTTGCACCCCTCAGTTGCACCCCTCAGTTGCACCCCCCAGTTGCAGCCCTCAGTTGCACCCCTCAGTTGCACCCCTCACTTGCACCCCTCAGTTGCACCCCTCAGTTGCACCCCTCAGTTGCACCCCGCAGTTGCGCCCCTCAGTTGCACCCCTCAGTTGCACCCCTCAGTTGCACCCCTCAGTTGCAACCCCCAGTTGCACCCGTCAGTTGCACCCCTCAGTTCCACCCCTCAGTTGCACCCCTCAGTTGCACCCCTCAGTTGCAGCCCTCAGTTACACCCCTCAGTTGCACCCCTCAGTTGCACCCCTCAGTTGCACCCCTCAGTTGCACCCCGCAGTTGCGCCCCTCAGTTGCACCCCTCAGTTGCACCCCTCAGTTGCACGCCTCAGTTGCAACCCCCAGTTGCACCCGTCAGTTGCACCCCTCAGTTCCACCCCTCAGTTGCACCCCTCAGTTGCACCCCTCAGTTGCAGCCCTCAGTTACACCCCTCAGTTGCACCCCTCAGTTGCAACCCTCAGTTGCACCCCCCAGTTGCACCCCTCAGTTGCACCCCTCAGTTGCACCCCCCAGTTGCACCCCTCAGTTGCACCCCCCAGTTGCACCCCTCAGTTGCACCCCTCAGTTGCACCGCCCAGTTGCAGCCCTCAGTTGCACGCCTCAGTTGCACCCCCAAGTTGCACCCCTCAGTTGCACCCCCCAGTTGCACCCCTCAGTTGCACCCCTCAGTTGCACCCCTCAGTTGCACCCCTCAGTTGCACCCCTCAGTTGCACCCCTCAGTGGCACCCCTCAGTTGCACCCCTCAGTTGCACCCCCCAGTTACACCCCTCAGTGGCACCCCTCATTTGCACCCCTCAGTTGCACCCCTCAGTTGCACCCCCCAGTTGCACCCCTCAGTTGCACCCCTCAGTTGCACCCCCCAGTTGCACCCCTCAGTTGCACCCCCCAGTTGCACCCCTCAGTTGCACCCCTCAGTTGCACCCCCCAGTTGCACCCCCCAGTTGCACCCCTCAGCTGCACCCCTCAGTTGCACCCCCCAGTTGCACCCCTCAGTTGCACCCCTCAGTTGCACCCCCCAGTTGCACCCCTCAGTTGCACCCCTCAGTTGCAGCCCCCAGTTGCACCCCTCAGTTGCACCCCTCAGTTGCACCCCCCAGTTGCACCCCCCAGTAGCACTCCTCAGTTGCACCCCCCAGTTGCACCCCTCAGTTGCACCCCTCAGTTGCACCCCTCAGTTGCACCCCTCAGTTGCACCCCCCAGTTGCACCCCTCAGTTGCACCACTCGGTTGCACCCCTCAATTGCACCCCTCAGTTGCACCCCTCAGTTGCATCCCTCAGTTGCACCCCTCAGTTGCACCCTCCAGTTGCACCCCTCAGTTGCACCCCTCAGTTGCACTCCTCAGTTGCACCCTTCAGTTGCACCCCTCAGTTGCAGCCCTCAGTTGCACCCCCCAGTTGCACCCCTCAGATGCACCCCTCAGTTGCACCCCTCAGTTGCACCCCTCAGTTGCACGCCTCAGTTGCACGCCTCAGTTGCACCCCTCAGTTGCAGCCCTCAGTTGCACGCCCCAGTTGCACCCCTCAGTTGCACCCCTCAGTTGCACCCCTCAGTTGCACCCCCCAGTTGCACCCCTCAGTTGCACCCCTCCGTTGCACCCCTCAGTTGCACCCCCCAGTTGCACCCCTCAGTTGCAGCCCCCAGTTGCACCCCCCAGTTGCACCCCCCAGTTGCACCCCTCAGTTGCACCCCTCAGTTGCACCCCTCAGTTGCACCCCTCAGTTGCACCCCCCAGTTGCACCCCTCAGTTGCACCCCCCAGTTGCACCCCTCAGTTGCACACCTCAGTTGCACCCCTCAGTTGCACCCTTCAGTTGCACCCCTCAGTTGCACCCCCCAGTTGCACCCCTCAGTTGCATCCCTCAGTTGCACCCCCCAGTTGCACCCCTCAGTTGCACCCCCCAGTTGCACCCCCCAGTTGCACCCCTCAGTTGCACCCCTCATTTGCACCCCCCAGTTGCACCCCTCAGTTGCACCCCTCAGTTGCACCCCTCAGTTGCACCCCCCAGTTGCACCCCTCAGTTGCAGCCCGCAGTTGCACCCCCCAGTTGCACCCCCCAGTTGCACCCCCAGTTGCACCCCTCAGTTGCACCCCCCAGTTGCACCCCTCAGTTGCACCCCCCAGTTGCACCCCTCAGTTGCACCCCTCCGTTGCACCCCTCAGTTGCACCCCCCAGTTGCACCCCTCAGTTGCAGCCCCCAGTTGCACCCCCCAGTTGCACCCCCCAGTTGCACCCCTCAGTTGCACCCCTCAGTTGCACCCCTCAGTTGCACCCCTCAGTTGCACCCCCCAGTTGCACCCCTCAGTTGCACCCCCCAGTTGCACCCCTCAGTTGCACACCTCAGTTGCACCCCTCAGTTGCACCCTTCAGTTGCACCCCTCAGTTGCACCCCCCAGTTGCACCCCTCAGTTGCATCCCTCAGTTGCACCCCCCAGTTGCACCCCTCAGTTGCACCCCCCAGTTGCACCCCCCAGTTGCACCCCTCAGTTGCACCCCTCATTTGCACCCCTCAGTTGCACCCCTCAGTTGCACCCCTCAGTTGCACCCCTCAGTTGCACCCCCCAGTTGCACCCCTCAGTTGCAGCCCGCAGTTGCACCCCTCAGTTGCACCCCCCAGTTGCACCCCTCAGTTGCACCCCTCAGTTGCACCCCTCAGTTGCACCCCTCAGTTGCACCCCTCAGTTGCACACCTCAGTTGCACCCCTCAGTTGCACCCCCCAGTTGCACCCCCCAGTTGCACCCCCAGTTGCACCCCTCAGTTGCAACCATCCGTTGCACCCCCCAGTTGCACCCCTCAGTTGCAGCCCGCAGTTGCACCCCTCAGTTGCACCCCCCAGTTGCACCCCTCAGTTGCACCCCTCAGTTGCACCCCCCAGTTGCACCCCTCAGTTGCACCCCTCAGTTGCACCCCTCAGTTGCACCCCTCAGTTGCACCCCCCAGTTGCACCCCCCAGTTGCACCCCCAGTTGCACCCCTCAGTTGCACCCCTCAGTTGTACCCCCCAGTTGCACCCCTCAGTTGCACCCCCCAGTTGCACCCCCCAGTTGCACCCCCCAGTTGCAAATCCAGTTGCACCCCTCAGTTGCAACCCTCAGTTGCACCCCCCAGTTGCACCCCTCAGTTGCACCCCCCAGTTGCACCCCTCAGTTGCACCCCTCAGTTGCACCCCTCAGTTGCACCCCTCAGTTGCATCCCTCAGTTGCACCCCTGAGTTGTACCCCTCAGTTGCACCCCCCTGTGGCACCCCTCAGTTGCACCCCTCAGTTGCACCCCTCAGTTGCACCCCTCAGTTGCGACCCTCAGTTGCAACCCTCAGTTGCACCCCCCAGTTGCACCCCTCAGTTGCACCCCTCAGTTGCACCCCTCAGTTGCACCCCTCAGTTGCACCCCTCACTGGCACCCCCCAGTTGCACCCCTCAGTTGCACCCCTCAGTTGCACCCCCCAGTTGCACCCCTCAGTTGCACCCCCCAGTTGACCCCCCAGTTGCACCCCTCAGTTGCACCCCTCAGTTGCACCCCCCAGTTGCACCCCTCAGTTGCACCCCTCAGTTGCACCCCTAAGTTGCACCCCTCAGTTGCACCCCTCAGTTGCACCCCTCAGTTGCACCCCCCATTTGCACCCCTCAGTTGCACCCCCCAGTTGCACCCCTTAGTTGCACCCCTCAGTTGCACCCCCCAGTTGCACCCCTCAGTTGCAACCCTTAGTTGCACCCCTCAGTTGCACCCCTCAGTTGCACCTGTCAGTTGCACCCGTCAGTTGCACCCCCCAGTTGCACCCCTCAGTTGCACCCCTCAGTTGCACCCCCCAGTTGCACCCCTCAGTAGCACCCCTCAGTTGCACCCCTCAGTTGCACCCCTCAGTTGCACCCCTCAGTTGCACCCCCCAGTTGCACCCCTCAGTTGCACCCCCCAGTTGCACCCCCCAGTTGCACCCCTCAGTTGTACCCCTCAGTTGCACCCCCCTGTGGCACCCCTCAGTTGCACCCCTCAGTTGCACCCCTCAGTTGCACGCCTCAGTTGCGACCCTCAGTTGCAACCCTCAGTTGCACCCCCCAGTTGCACCCCTCAGTTGCACCCCTCAGTTGCACCCCTCAGTTGCACCCCTCAGTTGCACCCCTCACTGGCACCCCCCAGTTGCACCCCTCAGTTGCACCCCCCAGTTGCACCCCTCAGTTGCACCCCCCAGTTGCACCCCCCAGTTGCACCCCTCAGTTGCACCCCCAGTTGCACCCCTCAGTTGCACCCCTCAGTTGCACCCCTCAGTTGCACCCCTCAGTTGCACCCCTCAGTTGCACCCCTCAGTTGCACCCCCCAGTTGCACCCCTCAGTTGCACCCCCCAGTTGCACCCCTCAGTTGCACCCCTCAGTTGCACCCCCCAGTTGCACCCCTCAGTTGCAACCCTCAGTTGCACCCCTCAGTTGCACCCCTCAGTTGCACCCGTCAGTTGCACCCGTCAGTTGCACCCCCCAGTTGCACCCCTCAGTTGCACCCCTCAGTTGCACCCCTCAGTTGCACCCCTCAGTTGCACCCCTCAGTTGCACCCCTCAGTTGCACCCCTCAGTTGCTTCCCTCAGTTGCACCCCTCAGTTGCAACCGTCAGTTGCACCCCTCAGTTGCAACCCTCAGTTGCACCCCTCAGTTCCACCCATCAGTTGCACCCCTCAGTTGCACCCGTCAGTTGCACCCGCCAGTTCCAACCCTCAGTTGCACCCCTCAGTTGCACCCCTCAGGTGCACCCCTCAGTTGCACCCCTCAGTTGCACCCCTCAGTTGCACCCCTCAAGTGCACCCCTCAGTTGCACCCCTCAGTTGCACCTCTCAGTTGTACCCGTCAGTTCCACCCCTCAGTTGCACCCCTCAGTTGCACCCCTCGGTTGCACCCCTCAGTTGCACCCCCCAGTTGCACCCCTCAGTTGCACCCCTCAGTTGCACCCCCCAGTTGCACCCCTCAAGTGCACCCCTCAGTTGCACCCCTCAGCTGCACCTCTCAGTTGTACCCCTCAGTTGCACCCCCCAGTTGCACCCCTCAGTTGCACCCCTCAGTTGCACCCCCCAGTTGCACCCCTCAGTTGCATCCCTCAGTTGCACCCCCCAGTTGCACCCCCCAGTTGCACCCCTCAGTTGCACCCCTCCGTTGCACCCCCCAGTTGCACCCCTCAGTTGCACCCCTCAGTTGCACCCCTCAGTTGCACCCCTCGGTTGCAGCGCCCAGTTTCACCCCTCAGTTGCACCCCTCAGTTGCACCCCTCAGTTGCACCCCTCAGTTGCACCCCTCAGTTGCACCCCTCAGTTGCACCCCTCAGTTGCACCCCTCAGTTGCACCCCCCAATTGCACCCCCCAGTTGCACCCCTCAGTTGCACCCCTCAGTTGCACCCCCCAGTCGCACACCTCACTTGCACCCCCCAGTTGCACCCCTCAGTTGCACCCCTCAGTTGCACCCCTCAGTTGCACCCCTCAGTTGCACCCCCCAGTTGCACCCCTCAGTTGCACCCCTCAGTTGCACCCCTCAGTTGCACCCCTCAGTTGCACCCCCCAGTTGCACCCCCCAGTTGCACCCCTCAGTTGGACCCCCCAGTTGCACCCCCCAGTTGCACCCCTCAGTTGCACCCCTCAGTTGCACCCCTCAGTTGCACCCCTCAGTTGCACCCCTCAGTTGCACCCCTCAGTTGCACCCCTCAGTTGCACCCCTCAGTTGCACCCCTCAGTTGCACCCCTCAGTTGCACCCCTCAGTTGCACCCCCCAGTTGCACCCCTCAGTTGCACCCCCCAGTTGCAGCCCCTAGTTGCACCCCTCAGTTGCACCCCTCAGTTGCACCCCTCGGTTGCACACCTCAGTTGCACCCCTCAGTTGCACCCCCCAGTTGCACCCCCCAGTTGCACCCCTCAGTTGCACCCCTCAGTTGCACCCCTCAGTTGCACCCCCCAGTTGCACCCCTCAGTTGCACCCCTCAGTTGCGACCCCCAGTTGCACCCCCCAGTTGCACCCCTCAGTTGCACCCCTCAGTTGCACCCCTCAGTTGCACCCCTCAGTTGCGACCCCCAGTTGCACCCCCCAGTTGCACCCCTCAGTTGCACCCCTCAGTTGCACCCCTCAGTTGCACCCCTCAGTTGCAGCCCCTAGTTGCACCCCTCAGTTGCACCCCTCAGTTGCACCCCTCAGTTGCACCCCTCAGTTGCACCCCTCAGTTGCACCCCTCACTTGCACCCCCCAGTTGCACCCCTCAGTTGCACCCCTCAGTTGCACCCCTCAGTTGCACCCCTCAGTTGCACCCCCCAGTTGCACCCCTCAGTTGCACCCCTCACTGGCACCCCCCAGTTGCACCCCCCAGTTGAACCCCCCAGTTGCACCCCTCAGTTGCACCCCTCAGTTGCACCCCCCAGTTGCACCCCTCAGTTGCACCCCTCAGTTGCACCCCCCAGTTGCACCCCTCAGTTGCACCCCTCAGTTGCACCCCTCAGTTGCACCACTCAGTTGCACCCCTCAGTTGCAGCCCCTAGTTGCACCCCTCAGTTGCACCCCTCAGTTGCACCCCTCAGTTGCACCCCTCAGTTGCACCCCTCAGTTGCACCCCTCAGTTGCACCCCCCAGTTGCACCCCTCAGATGCACCCCTCAGTTGCACCCCCCAGTTGCACCCCTCAGTTGCACCCCTCAGTTGGACCCCCCAGTTGCACCCCCCAGTTGCACCCCTCAGTTGCACCCCTCAGTTGCACCCCTCAGTTGCACCCCTCAGTTGCACCCCTCAGTTGCACCCCTCAGTTGCACCCCTCAGTTGCACCCCTCAGTTGCACCCCTCAGTTGCACCCCTCAGTTGCACCCCTCAGTTGCACCCCCCAGTTGCACCCCTCAGTTGCACCCCCCAGTTGCAGCCCCTAGTTGCACCCCTCAGTTGCACCCCTCAGTTGCACCCCTCGGTTGCACCCCTCAGTTGCACCCCTCAGTTGCACCCCCCAGTTGCACCCCCCAGTTGCACCCCTCAGTTGCACCCCTCAGTTGCACCCCTCAGTTGCACCCCCCAGTTGCACCCCTCAGTTGCACCCCTCAGTTGCGACCCCCAGTTGCACCCCCCAGTTGCACCCCTCAGTTGCACCCCTCAGTTGCACCCCTCAGTTGCACCCCTCAGTTGCGACCCCCAGTTGCACCCCCCAGTTGCACCCCTCAGTTGCACCCCTCAGCTGCACCCCTCAGTTGCACCCCTCAGTTGCAGCCCCTAGTTGCACCCCTCAGTTGCACCCCTCAGTTGCACCCCTCAGTTGCACCCCTCAGTTGCACCCCTCAGTTGCACCCCTCACTTGCACCCCCCAGTTGCACCCCTCAGTTGCACCCCTCAGTTGCACCCCTCAGTTGCACCCCTCAGTTGCACCCCCCAGTTGCACCCCTCAGTTGCACCCCTCACTGGCGTCCCCCAGTTGCACCCCCCAGTTGCACCCCCCAGTTGCACCCCTCAGTTGCACCCCTCAGTTGCACCCCCCAGTTGCACCCCTCAGTTGCACCCCTCAGTTGCACCCCCCGGTTGCACCCCTCAGTTGCACCCCTCAGTTGCACCCCTCAGTTGCACCACTCAGTTGCACCCCTCAGTTGCAGCCCCTAGTTGCACCCCTCAGTTGCACCCCTCAGTTGCACCCCTCAGTTGCACCCCTCAGTTGCACCCCTCAGTTGCACCCCTCAGTTGCACCCCCCAGTTGCACCCCTCAGATGCACCCCTCAGTTGCACCCCCCAGTTGCACCCCTCAGTTGCACCCCCCAGTTGCACCCCTCAGTTGCACCCCTCAGTTGCACCCCTCAGTTGCACCCCTCAGTTGCACCCCTCAGTTGCACCCCTCAGTTGCACCCGTCAGCTGCACCCGTCAGTTGCACCCCCCAGTTGCACCCCTCAGTTGCACCCCTCAGTTGCACCCCTCAGTTGCACCCCTCAGTTGCGACCCTCAGTTGCAACCCTCAGTTGCACCCCCCAGTTGCACCCCTCAGTTGCACCCCTCAGTTGCACCCCTCAGTTGCACCCCTCAGTTGCACCCCTCACTGGCACCCCCCAGTTGCACCCCTCAGTTGCACCCCTCAGTTGCACCCCCCAGTTGCACCCCTCAGTTGCACCCCCCAGTTGCACCCCCCAGTTGCACCCCTCAGTTGCACCCCCCAGTTGCACCCCTCAGTTGCACCCCTCAGTTGCACCCCTCAGTTGCACCCCTCAGTTGCACCCCTCAGTTGCACCCCTCAGTTGCACCCCCCAGTTGCACCCCTCAGTTGCACCCCCCAGTTGCACCCCTCAGTTGCACCCCTCAGTTGCACCCCCCAGTTGCACCCCTCAGTTGCAACCCTCAGGTGCACCCCTCAGTTGCACCCCTCAGTTGCACCCGTCAGTTGCACCCGTCAGTTGCACCCCCCAGTTGCACCCCTCAGTTGCACCCCTCAGTTGCACCCCTCAGTTGCACCCCTCAGTTGCACCCCTCAGTTGCACCCCTCAGTTGCACCCCTCAGTTGCACCCCTCAGTTGCAACCGTCAGTTGCACCCCTCAGTTGCAACCCTCAGTTGCACCCCTCAGTTGCACCCCTCAGTTCCACCCATCAGTTGCACCCCTCAGTTGCACCCGTCAGTTGCACCCGCCAGTTCCACCCCTCAGTTGCACCCCTCAGTTGCACCCCTCAGGTGCACCCCTCAGTTGCACCCCTCAGTTGCACCCCTCAGTTGCACCCCTCAAGTGCACCCCTCAGTTGCACCCCTCAGTTGCACCTCTCAGTTGTACCCGTCAGTTCCACCCCTAAGTTGCACCCCTCAGTTGCACCCCTCGGTTGCACCCCCCAGTTGCACCCCTCAGTTGCACCCCTCAGTTGCACCCCCCAGTTGCACCCCTCAAGTGCACCCCTCAGTTGCACCCCTCAGCTGCACCTCTCAGTTGTACCCCTCAGTTGCACCCCCCAGTTGCACCCCTCAGTTGCACCCCTCAGTTGCACCCCCCAGTTGCACCCCTCAGTTGCATCCCTCAGTTGCACCCCCCAGTTGCACCCCCCAGTCGCACACCTCACTTGCACCCCCCAGTTGCACCCCTCAGTTGCACCCCTCAGTTGTACCCCTCAGTTGCACCCCTCAGTTGCACCCCCCAGTTGCACCCCTCAGTTGCACCCCTCAGTTGCACCCCTCAGTTGCACCCCTCAGTTGCACCCCCCAGTTGCACCCCCCAGTTGCACCCCTCAGTTGGACGCCCCAGTTGCACCCCCAAGTTGCACCCCTCAGTTGCACCCCTCAGTTGCACCCCTCAGTTGCACCCCTCAGTTGCACCCCTCAGTTGCACCCCTCGGTTGCACCCCTCAGTTGCACCCCTCAGTTGCACCCCTCAGTTGCACCCCTCAGTTGCACCCCTCAGTTGCACCCCCCAGTTGCACGCCTCAGTTGCACCCCCCAGTTGCAGCCCCTAGTTGCACCCCTCAGTTGCACCCCTCAGTTGCACCCCTCGGTTGCACCCCTCAGTTGCACCCCCCAGTTGCACCCCCCAGTTGCACCCCTCAGTTGCACCCCTCAGTTGCACCCCTCAGTTGCACCCCCCAGTTGCACCCCCCAGTTGCACCCCTCAGTTGCACCCCCCAGTTGCACCCCCCAGTTGCACCCCTCAGTTGCACCCCTCAGTTGCGACCCCCACCTGCACCCCCCAGTTGCACCCCTCAGTTGCACCCCTCAGTTGCACCCCTCAGTTGCACCCCTCAGTTGCGACCCCCAGTTGCACCCCCCAGTTGCACCCCTCAGTTGCACCCCTCAGTTGCACCCCTCAGTTGCACCCCTCAGTTGCAGCCCCTAGTTGCACCCCTCAGTTGCACCCCTCAGTTGCACCCCTCAGTTGCACCCCTCAGTTGCACCCCTCAGTTGCACCCCTCACTTGCACCCCCCAGTTGCACCCCTCAGTTGCACCCCTCAGTTGCACCCCTCAGTTGCACCCCTCAGTTGCACCCCCCAGTTGCACCCCTCAGTTGCACCCCTCACTGGCACCCCCCAGTTGCACCCCCCAGTTGCACCCCCCAGTTGCACCCCTCAGTTGCACCCCTCAGTTGCACCCCCCAGTTGCACCCCTCAGTTGCACCCCTCAGTTGCACCCCCCAGTTGCACCCCTCAGTTGCACCCCTCAGTTGCACCCCTCAGTTGCACCCCTCAGTTGCACCCCTCAGTTGCAGCCCCTAGTTGCACCCCTCAGTTGCACCCCTCAGTTGCACCCCTCAGTTGCACCCCTCACTGGCACCCCTCAGTTGCACCCCTCAGTTGCACCCCCCAGTTGCACCCCTCAGTTGCACCCCCCAGTTGCAGCCCCCAGTTGCACCCCTCAGTTGCACCCCTCAGTTGCACCCCTCAGTTGCACCCCTCAGTTGCACCCCTCAGTTGCACCCCCCAGTTGCACCCCCCAGTTGCACCCCCCAGTTGCACCCCTCAGTTGCACCCCTCAGTTGCACCCCCCAGTTGCACCCCTCAGTTGCAGCCCTCAGTTGCACCCCTCAGTTGCACCACTCAGTTGCACCCCTCAGTTGCAGCCCCTAGTTGCACCCCTCAGTTGCACCCCTCAGTTGCACCCCTCCGTTGCACCCCTCAGTTGCACCCCTCAGTTGCACCCCTCAGTTGCACCCCCCAGTTGCACCCCTCAGTTGCACCGCCCAGTTGCACCCCTCAGTTGCATCCCTCAGCTGCACCCCTCAGTTGCACCCCTCAGTTGCACCCCTCAGTTGCACCCCTCAGTTACACCCCCCAGTTGCAACCCTCAGTTGCACCCCTCAGTTGCACCCCCCAGTTGCACCCCCCAGTTGCACCCCCCAGTTGCACCCCTCAGTTGCACCCCTCAGTTGCACCCCTCAGTTGCACCCCTCAGTTGCACCCCCCAGTTGCACCCCTCAGTTGCACCCCTCGGTTGCACCGCTCAGTTGCACCCCTCAGTTGCACCCCTCAGTTGCACCCCTCAGTTGCACCCCCCAGTTGCACCCCCCAGTTGCACCCCTCAGTTGCACCCCTCAGTTGCACCCTCCAGTTGCACCCCTCAGTTGCACCCCTCAGTTGCACCCCTCAGTTGCACCCCTCAGTTGCACCCCCCAGTTGCACCCCCCAGTTGCACCCCTCAGTTGCAGCCCTCAGTTGCACCCCCCAGTTGCACCACCCAGTTGCACCCCCCAGTTGCACCCTCCAGTTGCACCCCTCAGTTGCACCCCTCAGTTGCACCCCTCAGTTGCAGCCCCTAGTTGCACCGCTCAGTTGCACCCCTCAGTTGCACCCCTCAGTTGCATCCCTCAGTTGCACCCCTCAGTTGCAACCCCCAGTTGCACCCCTCAGTTGCACCCCTCAGTTGCACCCCTCAGTTGCACCCCTCAGTTGCACCCCTCAGTTGCACACTCAGTTGCACCCCCCAGTTGCACCCCCCAGTTGCACCCCCCAGTTCCACCCCTCAGTTGCAGACCTCGGTTGCACCCCTCAGTTGCACCCCTCAGTTGCACCCCTCAGTTGCACCCCTCAGTTGCACCCCTCAGTTGCACCCCTCAGTTGCACTCCCCAGTTGCACCCCTCAGTTGCACCCCCCAGTTGCACCCGTCAGTTGCACCCCCCAGCTCCACCCCTCAGTCGCACCCCTCAGTTGCACCACTCAGGTGCAGCCCTCAGTTGCACCCCTCAGTTGCACCCCACACTTGCACCCCCCAGGGGCACCCCCCAGTTGCACCCCCGAGTTGCACCCCTCAGTTGCACCCCTCAGTTGCACCCCCCAGTTGCACCCCCCAGTTGCACCTCCCAGTTGCACCCTCCAGTTGCACCCCTCAGTTGCACCCCTCAGTTGCACCCCTCAGTTGCAGCCCCTAGTTGCACCGCTCAGTTGCACCCCTCAGTTGCCCCTCTCAGTTGCACCCCCCAGTTCCACCCCTCAGCTGCACCCCTCAGTTGCACCCCTCAGTTGCACCCCCCAGTTCCGACCCTCAGTTGCACCCCTCAGTTGCACCCCTCAGTTGCACCCCTCAGTTGTACCCCTCAGTTGCACCCCTCAGTTGCACCCCTCAGTTGCACCCCTCAGTTGCACCCCTCAGTTGCAGCCCTCAGTTCCACCCCTCAGTTGCACCCCTCAGTTGCACCCCTCAGTTGCACCCCCCAGTTGCACCCCTCATTTGCACCCCCCAGTTGCACCCCCCAGTTGCACCCCTCAGTTGCACCCCCCAGTTGCACCCCTCAGTTGCACCCCTCAGTTGCACCCCTCAGTTGCACCCCTCAGTTGCACCCCTCAGTTGCACCCCTTAGTTGCACCCCCCAGTTGCACCCGTCAGTTGCACCCCCCAGTTGCACCCCTCAGTTGCACCCCTCAGATGCACCCCTCAGTTGCACCCCTCAGTTGCACCCCCCAAATGCACCCCTCAGTTGCACCCCCCAGTTGCACCCCCCAGTTGCACCCCCCAGTTGCACCCCTCAGTTGCACCCCTCAGTTGCACCCCTCAGTTGCACACCTCAGTTGCACCCCCCAGTTGCACCCCTCAGTTGCACCCCTCAGTTGCACCCCTCAGTTGCACCCCTCAATTGCACCCCTCAGTTGCACCCCCCATGTGCACCCCCCAGTTGCACCTCCCAGTTGCACCCCTCAGGTGCACCCCTCAGTTGCACCCCTCAGTTGCACCCCTCAGTTGCACCTCTCAGTTGCACCCCTCAGTTGCACCCCCCAGTTGCGCCCCTCAGTTGCACCCATCAGTTGCACCCCTCAGTTGCACCCCTCAGTTGCACCCCTCAGTTGCACACCCCAGTTGCACCCCTCAGTTGCACCCCCCAGTTGCACCCCTCAGTTGCACCCCCCAGTTGCGCCCCTCAGTTGCACCCCTCAGTTGCACCCCTCAGTTGCACCCCCCAGTTCCAACCCTCAGTTGCACCCCTCAGTTGCCCCCCTCAGTTGCACCCCTCAGTTGCAGCCCTCAGTTACACCCCTCAATTGCACCCCTCAGGTGCACCCCTCAGTTGCACCCCTCAGTTGCATCCCTCAGTTGCACCCCTCAGTTGCACACCCGAGTTCCAACCCTCTGTTGCACCCCTGAGTTGCCCCCCTCAGTTGCACCCCTCAGTTGCACCCCTCAGTTGCACCCCTGAGGTGCCCCCCTCAGTTGCACCCCTCAGTTGCACCCCCCAGTTGCACCCCTTAATTGCACCCCTCAGTTGTAACCCCCAGTTCCACCCGTCAGTTGCACCCCCCAGTTGCACCCCTCAGTTGCAGCCCTCAGTTGCAGCCCTCAGTTACACCCCTCAGTTGCACCCCTCAGTTGCACCCCTCAGTTGCACCCCCCAGTTGCACCCCTCAGTTGCACCCCCCAGTTGCATCCCCCAGTTGCACACCTCTGTTGCACCCCTCAGTTGCACCCCCCAGTTGCACCCCTCAGTTGCACCCCTCAGTTGCACCCCCCAGTTGCAGCCCTCAGTTGCACCCATCAGTTGCACCCCTCAGTTGCACCCCTCAGTTGCACCCCTCAGTTGCACCCCTCAGTTGCACCCCTCAGTTGCACTCCTCAGTTGCACCCCTCAGTTGCACCCCCCAGTTGCACCCCTCAGTTGCACCCCTCAGTTGCACCCCCCAGTTGCACCCCTCAGTTGCACCCCTCAGTTGCACCCCTCAGTTGCACCCCCCAGTTGCACCCCTCAGTTGCACCCCCCAGTTGCACCTCCCAGTTGCACACCTCTGTTGCACCCCTCAGTTGCACCCCCCAGTTGCACCCCTCAGTTGCACCCCTCAGTTGCACCCCCCAGTTGCAGCCCTCAGTTGCACCCATCAGTTGCACCCCTCAGTTGCACCCCTCAGTTGCACCCCTCAGTTGCACCCCTCAGTTGCACCCCCCAGTTGCACCCCTCAGTTGCACCCCTCAGTTGCACCCCTCAGTTTCACCCCCCAGTTGCACCCTTCAGTTGCACCCCTCAGTTGCAGCCCTCAGTTGCACCCCTCAGTTGCACCCCCCAGTTGCACCCCTCAGTTGCACCCCTCAGTTGCACCCCTCAGTTGCACCCCTCAGTTGCACCCCTCAGTTGCACGCCTCAGTTGCACCCCTAAGTTGCACGCCTCAGTTGCACGCCTCAGTTGCAGCCCTCAGTTGCACCCCCCAGTTGCACCCCTCAGTTGCACCCTTCAGTTGCACCCCTCAGTTGCACCCCTCAGTTGCACCCCTCAGTTGCACCCCTCAGTTGCACCCTTCAGTTGCATCCCTCAGTTGCACCCCTCAGTTGCATCCCTCAGTTGCACCCCTCAGTTGCACCCCTCAGTTGCACCCCTCAGTTGTACCCCTCAGTTGCACCCTTCAGTTGCACCCCCCGGTTGCAACCCTCAGTTGCACCCCTCAGTTGCACCCCTCAGTTGTACCCCTCAGTTGCACCCTTCAGTTGCACCCCCCGGTTGCAACCCTCAGTTGCACGCCTCAGTTGCACGCCTCAGTTGCAGCCCTCAGTTGCACCCCCCAGTTTCACCCCCCAGTTGCACCCTTCAGTTGCACCCCTCAGTTGCACCCCTCAGTTGCACCCCTCAGTTGCACCCCTCAGTTGCACCCCTCAGTTGCATCCCTCAGTTGCACCCCTCAGTTGCACCCCTCAGTTGCACCCCTCAGTTGTACCCCTCAGTTGCACCCTTCAGTTGCACCCCCCGGTTGCAACCCTCAGTTGCACCCCTCAGTTGCACCCCTCAGTTGTACCCCTCAGTTGCACCCTTCAGTTGCACCCCCCGGTTGCAACCCTCAGTTGCACCCCTCAGTTGCACCCCTCAGTTGCACCCCCCAGTTGCAGCCCTCAGTTGCACCCCTCAGTTTCACCCCCCAGTTGCACCCCTCAGTTGCACCCCCCAGTTGGACCCCCCAGTTGCACCCCTCAGTTGCACCCCTCAGTTGCACCCCTCAGCTGCATCCCTCAGTTGCACCCCCCAGTTGCACCCCTCAGTTGCACCCCCCAGTTGCACCCCTCAGTTGCACCCCTCAGTTGCACCCCCCAGTTGTACCCCTCAGTTGCACCCCTCAGTCGCACCCCCCAGTTGCACGCCTCAGTTGCAACCCTCAGTTGCACCCCTCAGTTGCACCCCTCAGTTGCACCCCTCAGTTGCACCCCTCAGTTGCACCCTCCAGTTGCACCCCTCAGTTGCACCCCTCAGTTGCACCCCTCAGTTGCACCCCTCAGTTGCAACCCCCAGTTGCACCCGTCAGTTGCACCCCTCAGTTCCACCCCTCAGTTGCACCCCTCAGTTGCACCCCTCAGTTGCAGCCCTCAGTTACACCCCTCAGTTGCACCCCTCAGTTGCAACCCTCAGTTGCACCCCCCAGTTGCACCCCTCAGTTGCACCCCTCAGTTGCACCCCCCAGTTCCACCCCTCAGTTGCACCCCTCAGTTGCACCCCCCAGTTGCACCCCCCAGTTGCACCCCTCAGTTGCACCGCCCAGTTGAAGGCCTCAGTTGCACCCCTCAGTTGCACCCCTCAGTTGCACCCCCAAGCTGCACCCCTCAGTTGCACCCCTCAGTTGCACCCCTCAGTTGCACCCCTTAGTTGCACCCCTCAGTTGCACCCCTCCGTTGCACCCCTCAGTTGCACCCCCCAGTTGCACCCCTCAGTTGCACCCCTCAGTTGCACCCCTCAGTTGCACCCCCCAGTTGCACCCCTCAGTTGCACCCATCAGTTGCACCCCCAAGTTGCACCCCTCAGTTGCACCCCTCACTTGCACCCCTCAGTTGCACCCCTCAGTTGCACCCCTCAGTTGCACCCCTCCAGTTGCACCCCTCAGTTGCACCCCTCAGTTGCACCCCTCAGTGGCAGCCCTCAGTTGCACCCCTCAGTTGCACCCCTCAGTTGCACCCCTCAGTTGCACCCCTCAGTTGCACCCCTCAGTTGCACCCCTCAGTTGCACCCCTCAGTTGCACCCCTCAGTTGCACCCCTCAGTTGCAGCCTTCAGTTGCACCCCCATGTTGCACCCCTCAGTTGCACCCCTCAGTTGCACCCCTCTGTTGCACCCCTCAGTTGCACCCCTCAGTTGCACCCCTCAGTTGCACCCCTCAGTTACACCCCTCAGTTTCACCCCCCAGTTGCACCCCTCAGTTGCACCCCCCAGTTGGACCCCCCAGTTGCACCCCTCAGTTGCACCCCTCAGTTGCACCCCCCAGTTGCACCCCTCAGTTGCACCCCTCAGTTGCACCCCTCAGTTGCACCCCTCAGTTGCACCCCTCAGTTGCAGCCCTCGGTTACACCCCTCAGTTGCACCCCTCAGTTGCAACCCTCAGTTGCACCCCCCAGTTGCACCCCTCAGTTGCACCCCTCAGTTGCACCCCCCAGTTCCACCCCTCAGTTGCACCCCTCAGTTGCACCCCCCAGTTGCACCCCCCAGTTGCACCCCTCAGTTGCACCCATCAGTTGCACCCCTCAGTTGCACCCCCCAGCTGCACCCCTCAGTTGCACCCCTCAGTTGCACCCCTCAGTTGCACCCCTCAGTTGCACCCCTCAGTTGCACCCCTCCGTTGCACCCCTCCGTTGCACCCATCAGTTGCACCCCTCAGTTGCACCCCTCAGTTGCGACCCCCAGTTGCACCCCCCAGTTGCAGCCCTCAGTTGCACCCCTCAGTTGCACCCCCCAGTTGCACCCCTCAGTTGCACCCATCAGTTGCACCCCCAAGTTGCACCCCTCAGTTGCACCCCTCAGTTGCACCCCTCAGTTGCACCCATCAGTTGCACCCCTCAGTTGCACCCCTCCAGTTGCACTCCTCAGTTGCACCCTCCAGTTGCACCCCTCAGTTGCACCCCTCAGTTGCAACCCTCAGTTGCACCCCTTAGTTGCACCCCTCAGTTGCACCCCTCAGTTGCATCCCCCAGTTCCACCCCCCAGTCGCACCCCTCAGTTGCACCCCCCAGATGCACCCCTCAGTTGCACCCCTCAGTTGCACCCCCCAGTTGCACCCCTCAGTTGCACCCCTCAGTTGCACCCGTCAGTTGCACCCCTCAGTTGCACCCCCCAGTTGCACCCCTCAGTTGCACCCCTCAGTTGCACCCGTCAGTTGCACCCCTCAGTTGCACCCCCCAGTTGCACCCCTCAGTTGCACCCCTCAGTTGCACCCCTCAGTTGCACCCCTCAGTTGCACCCTCCAGTTGCACCCCTCATTTGCACCCCCCAGTTGCACCCCTCAGTTGCACCCCTCAGTTGCACCCCCCAGTTGCACCCCTCAGTTGCACCCCTCAGTTGCACCCGTCAGTTGCACCCCTCAGTTGCACCCCCCAGTTGCACCCCTCAGTTGCACCCCCCAGTTGCACCCCTCAGTTGCACCCCTCAGTTGCACCCCTCAGTTGCAACCCTCAGTTGCACCCCCCAGTTGCACCCCTCAGTTGCACCCCTCAGTTGCACCCCTCAATTGCACCCCTCAGTTGCGACCCCCAGTTGCACCCCCCAGTTGCAGCCCTCAGTTGCACCCCTCAGTTGCACCCCTCAGTTGCACCCCTCAGTTGCACCCCTCAGTTGCACCCCCCAGTTGCACCCCTCAGTTGCACCCCCCAGTTGCACCCCTCAGTTACACCCCTCAGTTGCACCCCTCAGTTGCAACCCTCAGTTGCACCCCCCAGTTGCACCCCTCAGTTGCACCCCTCAGTTGCACCCCTCAGTTGCACCCCTCAGTTGCGACCCCCAGTTGCACCCCCCAGTTGCAGCCCTCAGTTGCACCCCTCAGTTGCACCCCCCAGTTGCACCCCTCAGTTGCACCCATCAGTTGCACCCCCAAGTTGCACCCCTCAGTTGCACCCCTCAGTTGCACCCCTCAGTTGCACCCATCAGTTGCACCCCTCAGTTGCACCCCTCCAGTTGCACTCCTCAGTTGCACCCTCCAGTTGCACCCCTCAGTTGCACCCCTCAGTTGCAACCCTCAGTTGCACCCCTCAGTTGCACCCCTCAGTTGCACCCCTCAGTTGCATCCCCCAGTTCCACCCCCCAGTCGCACCCCTCAGTTGCACCCCCCAGATGCACCCCTCAGTTGCACCCCTCAGTTGCAGCCCTCAGTTGCACCCCTCAGTTGCACCCCTCAGTTGCACCCCTCAGTTGCACCCCTCAGTTGCACCCCTCAGTTGCACCCCTCAGTTGCACCCCTCAGTTGCACCCCTCAGTTGCACCCCTCAGTTGCACCCTTCAGTTGCACCCCCGTGTTGCACCCCTCAGTTGCACCCCTCAGTTGCACCCCTCAGTTGCACCCCCCAGTTGCACCCCTCAGTTACACCCCTCAGTTTCACCCCCCAGTTGCACCCCTCAGTTGCACCCCCCAGTTGGACCCCCCAGTTGCACCCCTCAGTTGCACCCCTCAGTTGCACACCTCAGTTGCACCCCTCAGTTGCACCCCTCAGCTGCACCCCTCAGTTGCACCCCCCAGTTGCACCCCTCAGTTGCACCCCCCAGTTGCACCCCTCAGTTGCACCCCTCAGTTGCACCCCCCAGTTGCACCCCTCAGTTGCACCCCTTAGTCGCACCCCCCAGTTGCACCCCTCAGTTGCAACCCTCAGTTGCACCCCCCAGTTGCACCCCCCAGTTGCACCCCTCAGTTGCACCCCTCAGTTGCACCCCTCAGTTGCACCCCCCAGTTGCACCCCCCAGTTGGACCCCCCAGTTGCACCCCTCAGTTGCACCCCTCAGTTGCACACCTCAGTTGCACCCCCCAGTTGCACCCCTCAGTTGCACCCCTCAGTTGCACCCCTCAGTTGCACCGCCCGGTTGCACCCCTCAGTTGCACCCCTCAGTTGCACCCCTCAGTTGCACCCCTCAGTTGCACCCCCCAGTTGCACCTCTCAGATGCACCCCCCAGTTGCACCCCTCAGTTGCACCCCTCAGTTGCACCCCTCAGTTGTACCCCCCAGTTGCACCCCTCAGTTGCACCCCTCAGTTGCACCCCTCGGTTGCACCCCTCAGTTGCACCCCCCAGTTGCAGCCCTCAGTTGCACCCCTCAGTTGCACCCCTCACTTGCACCCCTCACTTGCACCCCTCAGTTGCACCCCTCAGTTGCACCCCGCAGTTGCGCCCCTCAGTTGCACCCCTCAGTTGCACCCCTCAGTTGCACCCCTCAGTTGCAACTCCCAGTTGCACCCGTCAGTTGCACCCCTCAGTTACACCCCTCAGTTGCACCCCTCAGTTGCACCCCTCAGTTGCACCCCTCAGTTGCACCCCGCAGTTGCGCCCCTCAGTTGCACCCCTCAGTTGCACCCCTCAGTTGCACCCCTCAGTTGCAACCCCCGGTTGCACCCGTCAGTTGCACCCCTCAGTTCCACCCCTCAGTTGCACCCCTCAGTCGCACCCCTCAGTTGCAGCCCTCAGTTACACCCCTCAGTTGCACCCCTCAGTTGCACCCCTCAGTTGCACCCCTCAGTTGCACCCCGCAGTTGCGCCCCTCAGTTGCACCCCTCAGTTGCACCCCTCAGTTGCACCCCTCAGTTGCAACCCCCGGTTGCACCCGTCAGTTGCACCCCTCAGTTCCACCCCTCAGTTGCACCCCTCAGTTGCACCCCTCAGTTGCAGCCCTCAGTTACACCCCTCAGTTGCACCCCTCAGTTGCACCCCTCAGTTGCACCCCCCAGTTGCACCCCTCAGTTGCACCCCTCAGTTGCACCCCCCAGTTGCACCCCTCAGTTGCACCCCTCAGTTGCACCGCCCAGTTGCAGCCCTCAGTTGCACCCCTCAGTTGCACCCCCAAGTTGCACCCCTCAGTTGCAGCCCCCAGTTGCACCCCTCAGTTGCACCCCTCAGTTGCACCCCTCAGTTGCACCCCTCAGTTGCACCCCTCAGTTGCACCCCTCAGTGGCACCCCTCAGTTGCACCCCTCAGTTGCAGCCCCCAGTTACACCCCTCAGTGGCACCCCTCATTTGCACCCCTCAGTTGCACCCCTCAGTTGCACCCCCCAGTTGCACCCCTCAGTTGCACCCCCCAGTTGCACCCCTCAGTTGCACCCATCAGTTGCACCCCTCAGTTGCACCCCTCAGTTGAACCCCTCAGTTGCACCCCCCAGTTGCACCCCTCAGCTGCACCCCTCAGTTGCACCCCCCAGTTGCACCCCTCAGTTGCACCCCTCAGTTGCACCCCCCAGTTGCACCCCTCAGTTGCACCCCTCAGTTGCACCCCCAAGTTGCACCCCTCAGTTGCAGCCCCCAGTTGCACCCCTCAGTTGCACCCCTCAGTTGCACCCCTCAGTTGCACCCCTCAGTTGCACCCCTCAGTTGCACCCCTCAGTGGCACCCCTCAGTTGCACCCCTCAGTTGCAGCCCCCAGTTACACCCCTCAGTGGCACCCCTCATTTGCACCCCTCAGTTGCACCCCTCAGTTGCACCCCCCAGTTGCACCCCTCAGTTGCACCCCCCAGTTGCACCCCTCAGTTGCACCCATCAGTTGCACCCCTCAGTTGCACCCCTCAGTTGAACCCCTCAGTTGCACCCCCCAGTTGCACCCCTCAGCTGCACCCCTCAGTTGCACCCCCCAGTTGCACCCCTCAGTTGCACCCCTCAGTTGCACCCCCCAGTTGCACCCCTCAGTTGCACCCCTCAGTTGCAGCCCCCAGTTGCACCCCTCAGTTGCACCCCTCAGTTGCACCCCCCAGTTGCACCCCCCAGTAGCACCCCTCAGTTGCACCCCCCAGTTGAACCCCTCAGTTGCACCCCTCAGTTGCAACCCTCAGTTGCACCCCTCAGTTGCACCCCCCAGTTGCACCCCTCAGTTGCACCCCTCGGTTGCACCCCTCAATTGCACCCCTCAGTTGCACCCCTCAGTTGCATCCCTCAGTTGCACCCCTCAGTTGCACCCTCCAGTTGCACCCCTCAGTTGCACCCCTCAGTTGCACTCCTCAGTTGCACCCTTCAGTTGCACCCCTCAGTTGCAGCCCTCAGTTACACCCCTCAGTTGCACCCCTCAGTTGCACCCCTCAGTTGCACCCCTCAGTTGCACCCCGCAGTTGCGCCCCTCAGTTGCACCCCTCAGTTGCACCCCTCAGTTGCACCCCTCAGTTGCAACCCCCGGTTGCACCCGTCAGTTGCACCCCTCAGTTCCACCCCTCAGTTGCACCCCTCAGTTGCACCCCTCAGTTGCAGCCCTCAGTTACACCCCTCAGTTGCACCCCTCAGTTGCACCCCTCAGTTGCACCCCCCAGTTGCACCCCTCAGTTGCACCCCTCAGTTGCACCCCCCAGTTGCACCCCTCAGTTGCACCCCTCAGTTGCACCGCCCAGTTGCAGCTCTCAGTTGCACCCCTCAGTTGCACCCCCAAGTTGCACCCCTCAGTTGCAGCCCCCAGTTGCACCCCTCAGTTGCACCCCTCAGTTGCACCCCTCAGTTGCACCCCTCAGTTGCACCCCTCAGTTGCACCCCTCAGTGGCACCCCTCAGTTGCACCCCTCAGTTGCAGCCCCCAGTTACACCCCTCAGTGGCACCCCTCATTTGCACCCCTCAGTTGCACCCCTCAGTTGCACCCCCCAGTTGCACCCCTCAGTTGCACCCCCCAGTTGCACCCCTCAGTTGCACCCATCAGTTGCACCCCTCAGTTGCACCCCTCAGTTGAACCCCTCAGTTGCACCCCCCAGTTGCACCCCTCAGCTGCACCCCTCAGTTGCACCCCCCAGTTGCACCCCTCAGTTGCACCCCTCAGTTGCACCCCCCAGTTGCACCCCTCAGTTGCACCCCTCAGTTGCACCCCCAAGTTGCACCCCTCAGTTGCAGCCCCCAGTTGCACCCCTCAGTTGCACCCCTCAGTTGCACCCCTCAGTTGCACCCCTCAGTGGCACCCCTCAGTTGCACCCCTCAGTTGCAGCCCCCAGTTACACCCCTCAGTGGCACCCCTCATTTGCACCCCTCAGTTGCACCCCTCAGTTGCACCCCCCAGTTGCACCCCTCAGTTGCACCCCCCAGTTGCACCCCTCAGTTGCACCCATCAGTTGCACCCCTCAGTTGCACCCCTCAGTTGAACCCCTCAGTTGCACCCCCCAGTTGCACCCCTCAGCTGCACCCCTCAGTTGCACCCCCCAGTTGCACCCCTCAGTTGCACCCCTCAGTTGCACCCCCCAGTTGCACCCCTCAGTTGCACCCCTCAGTTGCAGCCCCCAGTTGCACCCCTCAGTTGCACCCCTCAGTTGCACCCCCCAGTTGCACCCCCCAGTAGCACCCCTCAGTTGCACCCCCCAGTTGAACCCCTCAGTTGCACCCCTCAGTTGCAACCCTCAGTTGCACCCCTCAGTTGCACCCCCCAGTTGCACCCCTCAGTTGCACCCCTCGGTTGCACCCCTCAATTGCACCCCTCAGTTGCACCCCTCAGTTGCATCCCTCAGTTGCACCCCTCAGTTGCACCCTCCAGTTGCACCCCTCAGTTGCACCCCTCAGTTGCACTCCTCAGTTGCACCCTTCAGTTGCACCCCTCAGTTGCAGCCCTCAGTTGCACCCCCCAGTTGCACCCCTCAGATGCACCCCTCAGTTGCACCCCTCAGTTGCACCCCTCAGTTGCACGCCTCAGTTGCACGCCTCAGTTGCACCCCTCAGTTGCAGCCCTCAGTTGCACGCCCCAGTTGCACCCCTCAGTTGCACCCCTCAGTTGCACCCCTCAGTTGCACCCCCCAGTTGCACCCCTCAGTTGCACCCCTCCGTTGCACCCCTCAGTTGCACCCCCCAGTTGCACCCCTCAGTTGCAGCCCCCAGTTGCACCCCCCAGTTGCACCCCCCAGTTGCACCCCTCAGTTGCACCCCTCAGTTGCACCCCTCAGTTGCACCCCTCAGTTGCACCCCCCAGTTGCACCCCTCAGTTGCACCCCCCAGTTGCACCCCTCAGTTGCACACCTCAGTTGCACCCCTCAGTTGCACCCTTCAGTTGCACCCCTCAGTTGCACCCCCCAGTTGCACCCCTCAGTTGCACACCTCAGTTGCACCCCCCAGTTGCACCCCTCAGTTGCACCCCCCAGTTGCACCCCCCAGTTGCACCCCTCAGTTGCACCCCTCATTTGCACCCCTCAGTTGCACCCCTCAGTTGCACCCCTCAGTTGCACCCCTCAGTTGCACCCCCCAGTTGCACCCCTCAGTTGCAGCCCGCAGTTGCACCCCTCAGTTGCACCCCCCAGTTGCACCCCTCAGTTGCACCCCTCAGTTGCACCCCTCAGTTGCACCCCTCAGTTGCACCCCTCAGTTGCACACCTCAGTTGCACCCCTCAGTTGCACCCCCCAGTTGCACCCCTCAGTTGCAGCCCTCAGTTGCACCCCTCAGTTGCACCCCTCAGTTGCACCCCTCACTTGCACCCCTCAGTTGCACCCCTCAGTTGCACCCCTCAGTTGCACCCCGCAGTTGCGCCCCTCAGTTGCACCCCTCAGTTGCACCCCTCAGTTGCACCCCTCAGTTGCACCCCTCAGTTGCACCCCTCAGTTGCACACCTCAGTTGCACCCCTCAGTTGCACCCTTCAGTTGCACCCCTCAGTTGCACCCCCCAGTTGCACCCCTCAGTTGCACCCCTCAGTTGCACCCCTCAGGTGCACCCCTCAGTTGCACCCCTCAGTTGCGCCCCTCAGTTGCACCCCCCAGTTGCGCCCCTCAGTTGCACCCCTCAGTTGCACCCCTCAGTTGCGCCCCTCAGTTGCACCCCCCAGTTGCGCCCCTCAGTTGCACCCCTCAGTTGCACCCCTCAGTTGCACCCCTCAGTTGCACCCCTCATTTGCACCCCCCAGTTGCACCCCTCAGGTGCACCCCTCAGTTGCACCCCTCAGTTGCGCCCCTCAGTTGCACCCCCCAGTTGCGCCCCTCAGTTGCACCCCTCAGTTGCACCCCTCAGTTGCACCCCTCAGTTGCACCCCTCACTTGCACCCCTCAGTTGCACCCCTCAGTTGCACCCCTCAGTTGCACCCCGCAGTTGCGCCCCTCAGTTGCACCCCTCAGTTGCACCCCTCAGTTGCACCCCTCAGTTGCACCCCTCAGTTGCACCCCTCAGTTGCACACCTCAGTTGCACCCCTCAGTTGCACCCTTCAGTTGCACCCCTCAGTTGCACCCCCCAGTTGCACCCCTCAGTTGCACCCCTCAGGTGCACCCCTCAGTTGCACCCCTCAGTTGCGCCCCTCAGTTGCACCCCCCAGTTGCGCCCCTCAGTTGCACCCCTCAGTTGCACCCCTCAGTTGCACCCCTCAGTTGCACCCCCAGTTGCACCCCTCAGTTGCACACCTCAGTTGCACCCCCCAGTTGCACCCCTCAGTTGCATCCCTCAGTTGCACCCCCCAGTTGCACCCCTCAGTTGCACCCCCCAGTTGCACCCCCCAGTTGCACCCCTCAGTTGCACCCCTCAGTTGCACCCCTCAGTTGCACCCCGCAGTTGCGCCCCTCAGTTGCACCCCTCAGTTGCACCCCTCAGTTGCACCCCTCAGTTGCACCCCTCAGTTGCACCCCTCAGTTGCACACCTCAGTTGCACCCCTCAGTTGCACCCTTCAGTTGCACCCCTCAGTTGCACCCCCCAGTTGCGCCCCTCAGTTGCACCCCTCAGTTGCACCCCTCAGTTGCACCCCTCAGTTGCACCCCCAGTTGCACCCCTCAGTTGCACACCTCAGTTGCACCCCCCAGTTGCACCCCTCAGTTGCATCCCTCAGTTGCACCCCCCAGTTGCACCCCTCAGTTGCACCCCCCAGTTGCACCCCCCAGTTGCACCCCTCAGTTGCACCCCTCAGTTGCACCCCTCAGTTGCACCCCGCAGTTGCGCCCCTCAGTTGCACCCCTCAGTTGCACCCCCCAGTTGCACCCCTCAGTTGCACCCCCCAGTTGCACCCCTCAGTTGCACACCTCAGTTGCACCCCTCAGTTGCACCCTTCAGTTGCACCCCTCAGTTGCACCCCTCAGTTGCACCCCTCAGTTGCATCCCTCAGTTGCACCCCCCAGTTGCACCCCTCAGTTGCACCCCCCAGTTGCACCCCCCAGTTGCACCCCTCAGTTGCACCCCTCATTTGCACCCCTCAGTTGCACCCCTCAGTTGCACCCCTCAGTTGCACCCCTCAGTTGCACCCCCCAGTTGCACCCCTCAGTTGCAGCCCGCAGTTGCACCCCTCAGTTGCACCCCCCAGTTGCACCCCTCAGTTGCACCCCTCAGTTGCACCCCTCAGTTGCACCCCTCAGTTGCACCCCTCAGTTGCACACCTCAGTTGCACCCCTCAGTTGCACCCCCCAGTTGCACCCCCCAGTTGCACCCCCAGTTGCACCCCTCAGTTGCAACCATCCGTTGCACCCCTCAGTTGTACCCCCCAGTTGCACCCCTCAGTTGCACCCCCCAGTTGCACCCCTCAGTTGCACCCCTCAGTTGCACCCCCCAGTTGCACCCCTCAGTTGCACCCCTCAGTTGCACCCCTCACTTGCACCCCTCAGTTGCACCCCTCAGTTGCACCCCTCAGTTGCACCCCGCAGTTGCGCCCCTCAGTTGCACCCCTCAGTTGCACCCCTCAGTTGCACCCCTCAGTTGCACCCCTCAGTTGCACCCCTCAGTTGCACCCCCCAGTTGCACCCCTCAGTTGCACCCCCCAGTTGCACCCCTCAGTTGCACCCCTCAGTTGCACCCCTCAGTTGCACCCTTCAGTTGCACCCCTCAGTTGCACCCCTCAGTTGCAGCCCGCAGTTGCACCCCTCAGTTGCACCCCCCAGTTGCACCCCTCAGTTGCACCCCTCAGTTGCACCCCCCAGTTGCACCCCTCAGTTGCACCCCTCAGTTGCACCCCTCAGTTGCACCCCTCAGTTGCACCCCCCAGTTGCACCCCCCAGTTGCACCCCCAGTTGCACCCCTCAGTTGCACCCCTCAGTTGTACCCCCCAGTTGCACCCCTCAGTTGCAGCCCCCAGTTGCACCCCTCAGTTGCACCCCTCAGTTGCACCCCCCAGTTGCACCCCTCAGTTGCACCCCTCAGTTGCACCCCTCACTTGCACCCCTCAGTTGCACCCCTCAGTTGCACCCCTCAGCTGCACCCCGCAGTTGCGCCCCTCAGTTGCACCCCTCAGTTGCACCCCTCAGTTGCACCCCTCAGTTGCACCCCTCAGTTGCACCCCTCAGTTGCACCCCCCAGTTGCACCCCTCAGTTGCACCCCCCAGTTGCACCCCTCAGTTGCACCCCTCAGTTGCACCCCTCAGTTGCACCCTTCAGTTGCACCCCTCAGTTGCACCCCTCAGTTGCACCCCTCAGTTGCACCGCCCGGTTGCACCCCTCAGTTGCACCCCTCAGTTGCACCCCTCAGTTGCACCCCTCAGTTGCACCCCCCAGTTGCACCTCTCAGATGCACCCCCCAGTTGCACCCCTCAGTTGCACCCCTCAGTTGCACCCCTCAGTTGTACCCCCCAGTTGCACCCCTCAGTTGCACCCCTCAGTTGCACCCCTCAGTTGCACCCCTCAGTTGCACCCCCCAGTTGCAGCCCTCAGTTGCACCCCTCAGTTGCACCCCTCACTTGCACCCCTCAGTTGCACCCCTCAGTTGCACCCCTCAGTTGCACCCCGCAGTTGCGCCCCTCAGTTGCACCCCTCAGTTGCACCCCTCAGTTGCACCCCTCAGTTGCAACCCCCAGTTGCACCCGTCAGTTGCACCCCTCAGTTCCACCCCTCAGTTGCACCCCTCAGTTGCACCCCTCAGTTGCAGCCCTCAGTTACACCCCTCAGTTGCACCCCTCAGTTGCACCCCTCAGTTGCACCCCTCAGTTGCACCCCGCAGTTGCGCCCCTCAGTTGCACCCCTCAGTTGCACCCCTCAGTTGCACGCCTCAGTTGCAACCCCCAGTTGCACCCGTCAGTTGCACCCCTCAGTTCCACCCCTCAGTTGCACCCCTCAGTTGCACCCCTCAGTTGCAGCCCTCAGTTACACCCCTCAGTTGCACCCCTCAGTTGCAACCCTCAGTTGCACCCCCCAGTTGCACCCCTCAGTTGCACCCCTCAGTTGCACCCCCCAGTTGCACCCCTCAGTTGCACCCCCCAGTTGCACCCCTCAGTTGCACCCCTCAGTTGCACCGCCCAGTTGCAGCCCTCAGTTGCACGCCTCAGTTGCACCCCCAAGTTGCACCCCTCAGTTGCACCCCCCAGTTGCACCCCTCAGTTGCACCCCTCAGTTGCACCCCTCAGTTGCACCCCTCAGTTGCACCCCTCAGTTGCACCCCTCAGTGGCACCCCTCAGTTGCACCCCTCAGTTGCACCCCCCAGTTACACCCCTCAGTGGCACCCCTCATTTGCACCCCTCAGTTGCACCCCTCAGTTGCACCCCCCAGTTGCACCCCTCAGTTGCACCCCTCAGTTGCACCCCCCAGTTGCACCCCTCAGTTGCACCCCCCAGTTGCACCCCTCAGTTGCACCCCTCAGTTGCACCCCCCAGTTGCACCCCCCAGTTGCACCCCTCAGCTGCACCCCTCAGTTGCACCCCCCAGTTGCACCCCTCAGTTGCACCCCTCAGTTGCACCCCCCAGTTGCACCCCTCAGTTGCACCCCTCAGTTGCAGCCCCCAGTTGCACCCCTCAGTTGCACCCCTCAGTTGCACCCCCCAGTTGCACCCCCCAGTAGCACTCCTCAGTTGCACCCCCCAGTTGCACCCCTCAGTTGCACCCCTCAGTTGCACCCCTCAGTTGCACCCCTCAGTTGCACCCCCCAGTTGCACCCCTCAGTTGCACCACTCGGTTGCACCCCTCAATTGCACCCCTCAGTTGCACCCCTCAGTTGCATCCCTCAGTTGCACCCCTCAGTTGCACCCTCCAGTTGCACCCCTCAGTTGCACCCCTCAGTTGCACTCCTCAGTTGCACCCTTCAGTTGCACCCCTCAGTTGCAGCCCTCAGTTGCACCCCCCAGTTGCACCCCTCAGATGCACCCCTCAGTTGCACCCCTCAGTTGCACCCCTCAGTTGCACGCCTCAGTTGCACGCCTCAGTTGCACCCCTCAGTTGCAGCCCTCAGTTGCACGCCCCAGTTGCACCCCTCAGTTGCACCCCTCAGTTGCACCCCTCAGTTGCACCCCCCAGTTGCACCCCTCAGTTGCACCCCTCCGTTGCACCCCTCAGTTGCACCCCCCAGTTGCACCCCTCAGTTGCAGCCCCCAGTTGCACCCCCCAGTTGCACCCCCCAGTTGCACCCCTCAGTTGCACCCCTCAGTTGCACCCCTCAGTTGCACCCCTCAGTTGCACCCCCCAGTTGCACCCCTCAGTTGCACCCCCCAGTTGCACCCCTCAGTTGCACACCTCAGTTGCACCCCTCAGTTGCACCCTTCAGTTGCACCCCTCAGTTGCACCCCCCAGTTGCACCCCTCAGTTGCATCCCTCAGTTGCACCCCCCAGTTGCACCCCTCAGTTGCACCCCCCAGTTGCACCCCCCAGTTGCACCCCTCAGTTGCACCCCTCATTTGCACCCCCCAGTTGCACCCCTCAGTTGCACCCCTCAGTTGCACCCCTCAGTTGCACCCCCCAGTTGCACCCCTCAGTTGCAGCCCGCAGTTGCACCCCCCAGTTGCACCCCCCAGTTGCACCCCCAGTTGCACCCCTCAGTTGCACCCCCCAGTTGCACCCCTCAGTTGCACCCCCCAGTTGCACCCCTCAGTTGCACCCCTCCGTTGCACCCCTCAGTTGCACCCCCCAGTTGCACCCCTCAGTTGCAGCCCCCAGTTGCACCCCCCAGTTGCACCCCCCAGTTGCACCCCTCAGTTGCACCCCTCAGTTGCACCCCTCAGTTGCACCCCTCAGTTGCACCCCCCAGTTGCACCCCTCAGTTGCACCCCCCAGTTGCACCCCTCAGTTGCACACCTCAGTTGCACCCCTCAGTTGCACCCTTCAGTTGCACCCCTCAGTTGCACCCCCCAGTTGCACCCCTCAGTTGCATCCCTCAGTTGCACCCCCCAGTTGCACCCCTCAGTTGCACCCCCCAGTTGCACCCCCCAGTTGCACCCCTCAGTTGCACCCCTCATTTGCACCCCTCAGTTGCACCCCTCAGTTGCACCCCTCAGTTGCACCCCTCAGTTGCACCCCCCAGTTGCACCCCTCAGTTGCAGCCCGCAGTTGCACCCCTCAGTTGCACCCCCCAGTTGCACCCCTCAGTTGCACCCCTCAGTTGCACCCCTCAGTTGCACCCCTCAGTTGCACCCCTCAGTTGCACACCTCAGTTGCACCCCTCAGTTGCACCCCCCAGTTGCACCCCCCAGTTGCACCCCCAGTTGCACCCCTCAGTTGCAACCATCCGTTGCACCCCCCAGTTGCACCCCTCAGTTGCAGCCCGCAGTTGCACCCCTCAGTTGCACCCCCCAGTTGCACCCCTCAGTTGCACCCCTCAGTTGCACCCCCCAGTTGCACCCCTCAGTTGCACCCCTCAGTTGCACCCCTCAGTTGCACCCCTCAGTTGCACCCCCCAGTTGCACCCCCCAGTTGCACCCCCAGTTGCACCCCTCAGTTGCACCCCTCAGTTGTACCCCCCAGTTGCACCCCTCAGTTGCACCC